>MUZC01001624.1:588500-674260 GCA_002072015.1 Radix auricularia
CAACCCCTATTATTAAATACTTTGCGTACATTTCAGAAAGTTTAATATTTCGTATTTATCAAAAAACGACAAGTTAGTTGGGCTTTTAAAAAAAGTGGGCGCCGCAGGCGCCACGGCGCCCCGGCCCAATCTAGTATATATATAAAGATAGATATATATATATATATATATATATATATATACTAGCAATTTACCGCGCTTTGCTGCGGAAATTAGGATTTCAGTTAGCGTTGAGAACCAATGAGAGGTAATTTTAACATTTTTTTCCCCAATTCTAGTCAGGAGCGTGTACTCAAACAATTTCCAAAGTTTCATGGTTCTACCTATACGGGAAATAGGAGAATGAGTGATTTTCAATTTTTATATAGCTCATATAAGGAAAAACCGTTTTTGGGGCCCCGGCCCCCATGAATGGGACATTTCATTCTTTTCCAATTATAATTGGGAGCATGTACTTAACAAATTTCCAAAGTTTAATGCTTCTACCTACACGGAAAATAGGAAAATTGGTAATTTTCAATTTTTATAGAGTCCAAAAAAGGAAAAAAAATGTTTTGGGCCCCCGGCCTCACATGAGCGAGATTTTTAAAATTCTTTTTCGCCAATTTTCGTCGTTAGAGGGTAACCAACAACTTTCCAAAGTTTCATGCTTCTACCTACACGGGAAGTTGGAGAATTAGTGATGAATGAGTGAGTGAGTCAGTCATTTGTGGGACGTGGTGGTCGAGAGGTAGCGCTCTCAACTGTCATACCGACGGTCACGGGTTCGAATCCACACGAAGGTGAGAATTTGTTCTCGCGGCCTGAGGAGTCCTCGAGTCACCCAGCTCCGAATGGGTACCTAACTAGACAATAGTTAGGCGGCTGGGGTAATGCGTGGAACCCCTATAGCTGTGGCCTGTGACCGCTGCATCACTTGCCAACAGATCATCTCTCATGGTCTGTGGACGCAATTATCTTCTGCATAGAAGGAGCGTTTGTATATCTAAGATAACTGAACGGTTGTTCGCTTGGCTTACTCTCCTTTTGTATTGGAGTTATTATGGCCTTTTTCGACACCTTCGGCAGCGTGCCTGTAGTCCAGGTTCTGTTAATAAAACTCAATAATTTTATTCGTCCTGTCTTGCCCAGGTGTTTGAGCATTTCATTGTGAACCTTATCTGGCCCTGGTGCTTTGCCAGCTTTGCACTGGTTAAGTACAGTTTGCAACTCTGTCATCGTGAAAGGTGCAGAGAAAACCTCGAGTTGAGGACCCGTGCGTTGACTCCTGGAGCCATCTCTTCGCATTCGGTCGATCGTATGGCGCCCTTCTTGTTCACCTGGGCAAAGTGCTTGTTCAGCGCCCACGAATGAAAATGTCTACTAGACTTTGCTACTAAATTAAAACAGCATTTATTTTTATTACAATGAAAAACATTGAACGCCTAAAATAATGGGTTTTTTTAAATACCCAATAATAAATGAGTTGTTTTTTAAGTATGATAGGGATAGAGTGATGGAAGGAGTGGGGGATAAAAAACAAAGGATTGTCTCAACTGGTAACTCTTAAAGTTGTCAGTGTGTGTATATCAAAGCCAATGACATTTCTGTCATTTCCAGCCCACTTTAATTGTCAGCATTTTTCTAGTTGGATTGACTGTCGTACCGATGGTCATGGTTTGAATCCATGTGAAGGTAAGGATATTTCCCTGCGCCTAGGGCGTCCCTGAGTCACCCAGCTCCGAATGGGTACCTAACACTAGGTAGGCGGCTGGTTAATTCGTGGAACCCTCTTAGCCATGGCGTGTGAACGCTTCATCACTTGCCAACAGATCATCCGTCCTGGCCTGTGAACGCAATCATCTTTTCCATAGAAGGAGCACCTGTATAGATAAGATAAGTTATTCAAAGAACCAAAAACTTTTGTGTGCTAGATGATTTTTGTTTCATGTTCAAAGAAAAAAGATGTATCCAAATACATTAAAGTTTTTTTTTTTGGACTAATTTTATTTCCCATTGACAGAGTGTTTTCCTGATAAAAATACTTCACAGCATATTTTTCAAAGAAAAATGTTTTAATTTAATACATTGTTCACCAGCTGAAATTTGAGCACAGAAGAGTCCCATTTTGACCACCATTGGTATAGAAATCGCATCAACATTTTCACATTTAAACTCATAAACTCAATAAACTCATAAACTCAATAAACTCATAAACTCATACCGGGATTATTGTACGTTAATGGGTGCCCGGGAAACCGGGTACCCGTTGATAGGCCCACACTCTAAAAACGACATAGTTTCCTAAAAAAAATAGTGTGAAAGTAAACTGATGATACCCTAGAAAAATGCATATTTTCTGGTGTTTTAACCAGCTTGGAATGTTTGTTTAATTTTTAGTTGGATCTTGTGGAAAAATTTTTGTGAATTAATTATTTTTTTTATTTGGTAAAAAATTGTTTTAGGATATGAACAGTTCAGTTTATGATGTTATTCCTAGAATGAATTAAAACTTTTATTGTTTGCTACTTCTGTTAACTCTTACCATACATTTCTATCTCCTCCTCATCATAAAAACATCCATTTGTTTATTTTCAGTACCTTATTACCCTTATGGCAGCACGGCAGGTGATTCAGATTTGTCCCCCTCAAGTCGAGATGTCACTAAAACGAGTTATCTATACATGAACAAAATTCCAATTACATTCACTTCAGGAGTTTCATTTGGTGACAGTTTGAGAACCGAGGCGTATGTAAGTACAGTAATAGAAAACATACACTGTATTTCAGCATTATAACCAAATATTATATAATGGGAAGTTTATTAAATGTTCCACAACTGCCTTGCTTTTCCCTCTAATTTGGGAAATGATGTTGAGGACACAAAATATTTAGGTGAGAGAAATTCTTGAATCCAAGGTCAGTCTATTTTTATACTGATTCCTTCTCATTTTAAAATGAAGCAATTGTTTATCATTTGAAAATAAAAACATAAGGAGTTGCAGTGGGAAACTCAAATTTTGATTTCTGCCTCAGTTCCTTTGTCAGACTAGCGTCAACCCCATCATGCCCATGAAATATATTTTATTGTTTTAAGGTGAGATCCAATCACATGTCCATATAGTTGAAAAATGAAAGTACCTTTCACTTGGTTACTCATAACATTTTTCCACATTTAAATACTTAAGGCTAAGTGTGACAGAAAAATGCTATTATCAAATTCAAATTGAGAACTTATTACCTATAATTAATAACAAAATATTTTTAATAATGCAAAATAATTGATAGAAAATGTAAACAAAAAAAAATTAATATTTTCATTTTTCTCTCTCTTCAGAATTCTCTACTTAAAAATGCTATCTCCACTCCTTATATACAGAAGATTATTGCATCCAACGCTTATCTATGGTTTTTCCTGCAGTCTTATTAAAGTTTTAAATGTTGATAAAGTATTGGTTTTCTTGGTTTCTTCAGGCAACCCATTTCACGCCCGAATTCTGGACTGGAAGAAAGAAAATTTGTATATGTTTGTGTTTGCATATGGAATAACAGAGGTGTTTTTATCTTTATGTCTATCTGAGGGTTGTATTGAGTTATCTTTTTGTCCTATTTCTAAATTAGAATAAATTGTTTTATGTATAATTACTAATTTGCTCTTGGTTTTTCAAGCTTTATTTTGAATTTTTTATAGTTTATCAAAGTTTTCTTTGATGGAAGGGTGCCATACAAAAGATTAATATTCTAGTATAGGTCTCACCAAAATAAGGTAGCATTTCAGTTTTATATACTTATTACAACTGTAAAAGTGCCTCTTTATAAAGGTTGAGTTTTTTCTTTCTTTAAATTTCTTCATTTAAATAGCGATTCCATGATAGTTTTTCATTGGTTACTCCCAAGTATTTTGCATCATCATTTTAAATTAGTTGTTTTCCATGAAATAATTTGCATTTATTGACACTTTTCTGGATGTTAATACACTCTCCAATTATGTTTCACAACTGTCAAATTATTGATTCATATAAATTATTTTGTAAGATTTTGCTGTCTTGTTTTGATTTAATTGTTCCATAGATTATACAAATGTCAGCAAATAATCTAACTTTTGTTCCTGTTCAGATGGTGTTGGATAAATTATTTTTAAACATTAAAAAAGAGTAGGGCTCTTTTTCTCCGTAATTATTTTCCACGTTTTGACGGAATTATCTATTTTGGAAATTTGTCGCGAGCTACCATGCCATCTTAATATGTTAATAACTTTTTTATTTTTTAACAGATAATGATATATTTGGTATTGAATTAAATGGAAATGAATAATGTTTTTAGGCAACACAGACTCCTGACCTTATTTCCATAAAATAATATGAAGTTGTTGTAATGAAAATGAAGTTTTATTATTTTTTTTATTATTTTTTTTTTTTACAAAACCTCATTCAAAGTCACTGAAATTTAGATTTTTATCTAAAATGTAATAAAGTAGTGTTTTTTACAAACTATATTCATTTTTGCACTAAATAGAAACAATGTCATTTCAAATAAGCAAATAAATATAATATTACAGCTCATTATCCATGGTCACCCACACTTGAAAATTATACAAACAATTGAACTGTTTAAAATGGAACTTGAAGCTATACATATTGTAACTAGAAATTGTTTAAATTATATGTAAAACTGCACTTAGTTTTAGTGAAAAGTTAGGCAGATTTCAAATTACATTACATATAGTCAATAATATTATTTGTAGTATAAATATTCATCAAGATTTGAGACGTGGGTGTGACGTTTATCAACAGATAACTTGTCAACTTATTTTTATCAACTACTACTACTACTAGCACTAAGACTAAGCGTATGTTTCATCGGCAATTTAAAATCAATATGTCAATAATCATTTAAAAAAACTATACCTTGTTCTCGTTTATCATCGTAGTATTTAGAATAATATTAGATCAATAACCAGATGAGCAAGTTGAATATCCATGTTTGTAAACAAACGTAAAAACGAAAATGAAAACAAGCCTTTCAAGTAGGGCTGTTATCGATTAAATTTAATTTAATCGTTAACTTTTGAGAAATTACCGATTAATTAATCGATAATTTTGTTAAGCTTAAAATAAAGATGTATGACGTCATTAAACTGAAAATTTCAAGTAATACAAAGAGGCAATGCATTTTTTAAAAAATTCAGTTATTTTTAAAACATATTTAGCAATAATAATGAGTTAAATAACGCATTTAAGTTTAGGCACTTGGATGAAAACTTCAAATTAATTTTAAAATATAGATCTACAAATAATACAGCTATATAGAAATTGTTTGATGATTAAGAAACACATAAAGATCATCTTTTTATCCCATGTGTTCAAAAGTTAAGATTTTTTTCTAAGACCTCATAATAATCTTTTTCACTACGCTGTTTTCCTTCGCATTTTGTACCCTTTTATGACATTTTTGAAAAGGCCCATAACTGAAGTATTTTATTTAATTCAATTTTAAAGTATAATATTGTTAGGAGATATATTTAAATATAAGTAGTTCAATATATAAATTTTGTTATTGTTAATTAAAAACAATGTTGGTTTTTTGTATCATTTTCCTTATAAAACAGGTTATTTTTAAGTTTACACTTTTAGAGTCTGTTTTTTAAATGTAGCAGTTTGTACTTTTAACCAAAAAAAAAAAAAACCAAACTATTATTAATAAATAATTAAAAACAATTCTTTAATTTTAATCACTATTTTATCGATTAAAATAATTTTAATCGATTAAAATATTTACCGATTAATCTAGAAATGAATCAGTAATTTCTGCAGCCCTACTTTCAAGCGCTTCTTTCGTTGTGAAAACACGATCAAACAATCGATTTCCGACTTTTAAATTCAAGGGAAATCATTCTAGAATACATTAAAACTAATTTTAGTTAAATAGCTATGTAAAGAAACAAAACTATTCCCTTTTAATAAATCAACGCTGCCATCGTTGATCCGGCAGAAACGTCATTTTGAAATCAACGATGGGAGCGTTGTTCCGGAGAAAAAGAGTTGACAGTTTCTTGTGAAATTTTTTAGTTAATCTTTATTTGTACTGATTAAGATCCATAAATTATTACAATTTGCTCCATCCAAAAGTAAGTCTTTCGAGACATCTCAAGGGATTAGGGAGAAATAAATGTTCGATTATTGCATGTTTTAAGTTTTCAGCATAAATAACCGTATATACTCGTTCTAAAGCCAACATTTTTTTTAACAATCAAGAGGAAATGTTTGGGGGTCGTTTTACAAGCGGGTCATAGGTGGTTTCTACATGTACATTGAATATCGGTGTTGTTATTGTTGATCACTAAGGTTCTTATCTACGTTCTGAAAATCCTACATGTGGAAGAAAATCAGCAGTCCCGAGCCTGCGCTCTTCATGATGGGGCTTCCCGGAAAACCCCCTCAGCTCTCTGGCCCCCTAAGTTATGTAAAGACTGAGAAGCACCCCTCCCCCGGAACGGTCGCCACCTGGGCGTCCAGGACACTAGTTTGAAAACTACTAAAGTGTGCCTCTCGAGGGAGGGGTGGAATTCCCTACTATGACTTTCTATCAACATAGTATCACCTTGGCGCCAACCATGGCTTACGAGTCTCACTGGTTATGATCGCCACAAAGCGGGGGATCATCACTGTCCTACCTAGGGTTTAACCCCCACCGGAAGGTTTCTTCAGGGCTGGCATCCAAAAGCGTTTCCTAGCGGTACCTTTTGCTATTCCGTACTGGTGCTCCTGGCCCTAAACCGGTACCGATCAACAGCGTTGCTAGTTAATAGAGGGGGGCAAAACTGTCGCTTCGGAGGAACCCGACCCTCAACGGGTACTTTAGTTTTTATCATCGGCATTGCATCTAAATGTTTTGCCTAAGATCTGTCCGGCATCCTTCCGTCTCGTGAGACGATGGTGCATCACCGTTGGGTTGGGTTGCATTTTCTCGAGTGGCTGTGCAGTCCTATCCTTGAGTGACAGTCTTTGCCACAGTTTTTACACACGAGTTCTGTGCTTCCAAATGTTTTGGCCTTTCTTTTAGCTCTTCTGTCTGCAGCCTCTTCCATTCTTTACTTTTTGGCTACTATGACGCCCTCTTTGACAACTGTGCGCCACGTAGATCGGTCTTCTGCCTTACACTCCCAGTCACTTGTAAGTATTTTTCCTGCTTTCATGTCCCTTTGACAGACATCTTTAAATCGCAAGCGTGGGCGACCTGGTTTCCTCTTTCCTGAAACAAATTCACCCTATAGGAGGTCTTTCTGGATGCAACAAGGGCTCATTCTTTTAACATGTCCTAGCCACATCAGGCGTCTTTCAGTAAGAATTGAGAACATGCTTTGGGTATTGGCACGCGATAGGACCTCACTATTAGGCACTTTGTTTTGCCATTTAATACCAAGGATGCGACGCAGGCATCTCAAATGGAAGCTGTTAAGCGTACGCTCTTGTGATGTATAGGTGGTCCATGTCTCGCTCCCGTATAGTAGTGTACTGATGACACAGGCTCGATAGACGCACGGTTTGGTTTTCTCCGTTAGCTTGGTGTTTTGCCAGACCCGCTCATTTAGTTTAGCCATTGTTGCAGCTGCCTTGCCGATTCTGCTGTTTATTTCTTCTTCAATGGACAGTGTATTGGAGACCTTGGATCCCAAGTAGGTGAAGCTGTCCACAACCTCCAAGTTTTCATTATCGATATTTATGGTAGGAGGAGGTCGAGTGTCTTGGGCCGACTTGGGCCATAATGTTTGTCTTTTTCAAGCTGATTTGCAGACCAAATTCTTTGCAGGCATTGGAGAAGCTTGACACCAGTTGTTGCAAACCAGATTCTGTATGTGCTGTTAGTGCCGCATCATCCGCAAATCGTAGCTCTCGAATTAGGAAATCCGTCGTTTTGGTCTTGGCTCGGAGGCGAGCAGTGTTGAAAAGTCCTCAATCAGCTCTGGTATGTAACCAGATTCCCTCACTGCTATCCATGAATGCGTATCGAAGAAGTACAGAGAAAAATATTGCGAAGAGTGTTGGTGCGAGTACACAACCTTGTTTAACTCCGCTGTTGACAGGGAAGGCCTTTGACTTAGCTCCATCGAACTGCACTGTACCAAGCATATTTTCATGGAACTGTCTGATGATGGCAAGTAGGTGAGGGGGACAGCCGATTTTTGCCAGTATTTGTAATAGCCCGTTGCGACTGACTAAGTCTAAGGCTTTTGTAAGGTCCACAAATGCAATGTATAGTGGCATCTGCTGCTCTCTGCATTTTTCCTGGAGCTGTCGTATGGGAACACCCTGTCTATGGTAGACTGACCGGACCGGAAACCGCACTGAGATTCTGGATAGACGCGGGATGCTAGGCTTTGTAAACGTGTGAAATGCCCCGATAACAAACCTGTCCCACGCACTATGGGGACATTAAAGATATATGGAGAGTCCCACTATGGGGACTGTAAAGAAACATGGAGAGGCCCACTATGGGGACTGTAAATATACATGGAGAGTCCCACTGTGGGGACTAAAAAGATACATAACAGGTCCCTCTATATGGAACTTAAAGAATCATAGGGGAGCAATGACTGCTCCGTAACAGGTCTCTCTATGGGGAATTTAAAGATACATAGGAGGCTAATTATTACATGAGCAAGAAGGGCTCTGTAAAAGATCCCATGATGGAGACAGTGTTAATAAAGCTGGGTTGTGTTTTATGATTATCATTTTGATTACTTGTTGGGGCAGGTTGTTAAAGATGACAAACTCAGGTATTCAACCTTACAGATGTAATTAATTAAGAATTTCTTGTTTGTTTGTTTCGTTTGCAAACGAAAGTGATTCAATACCCTGTTTTTTTTTAATGTTGTTATAAATATCGGGTATTGATCTTATTTCATGTGTAGATTTAACTCCGTGAGTTAAATCTAAAGTGAAGAGGGGGGATATGTCAGGGAAACATAGAGCTATTGGGTTTTTCCCTGACAAGTCAATGTTGTTACTTGTGTTTGTAGGGGTGCGGTGCGCGCGGTGTGAAAGAGTATGACGTAATAGTGTGAACGTGACGTAGTGAGAAGGCATTTGTTGTTGTGAGAGAGATAAAGGTCGGTTGGTATATGGAGTTGTACTATGATTTATAAAGATTCCTGTTAGGACTTCGTGTTCGGTCTTTGTGTGCAAGTTGGCGGTGAAGTAACGATCATAACCCCTAGACAACGAATCCCCGACACAGGAGGTATTGATGCGTGAACTTCCCTTTTTCTTTGTGTGGTACGAGTTTTTCCTCATTATTCGTACTTTGTTGGCGACAAGGAAATGATCCGTGTCACAGTCGGCACTGTGATAGCTGCGAGTGAGTAGGACGCTAGCTAGTTGTGCTTCACCCTCGATCCCACCAATGGCACCACCTGGACCTCATTATCACCAAGATCTGTACAGCAACTGTAATCATATATGACTAGCACCTAACGCCTAACAACGGTCTTCGGCCTACGTTCTACATGATTTGACTGCTCTACCAGAAGCTATAAAATATTATTAAACATCTGCACTTACCTTATTTAATAATTTTATTCACTTTTGTGAATGTTTTAATAAATTGTTTTAAACATTTTGTTTTCAACAAGGAATTTTATTTAATGTACACGCTTTTGCAACTGTTTACTAAAGGAAAAAATAACGGTTACTCTTGTCTAAAAAAGAGCAAAACGATAAAGATAAGTAGCTCAAAGTAAGCAACAATAATCACTGAATTAGCTTATAGTTTTTAGCGCATTTTCGAGAAGTCGAAATGCGCTATTGTATCCGTTTTGTCCGTCTGTCCGTCCGTCCGTCTGTCATCACCCTAG
Source organism: Radix auricularia (assembly GCA_002072015.1). Taxonomy (NCBI): domain Eukaryota; kingdom Metazoa; phylum Mollusca; class Gastropoda; family Lymnaeidae; genus Radix; species Radix auricularia. Next base: position 598,333 of record MUZC01001624.1, read on the forward strand.
ATCTCAGCATCCATAAGTCCTAGAACCATGATGTATATATATTTTTTGTATGTCCTGACCTGCCACTTGTGCATCAACACTCAGTTAATCGATCCGACCTCTTGTAGTGGCAGTAGAGCTCCTGGAAGTATGAAAGTCCTAGACCCATGATGTATATCACAAGAGTTCCTACCACCTCCAACACACAAGAATTCCTACCGCCACCAACACACAAGAGTTCCTACCACCGCCAACACACAAGAGTTCCTACCATCACCAACACACAAGAGTTCCTAAAAATTCATAAAAATATGTCTAAAATCTAAACACAATTACTGATAACTACATAATGCTGATATCTAACATAAGTACTGATACATAATACGAAAATGCGCTAACACGTCCTGAGTCCAAAAAGGGACCAGGCTTAACATGATTTTTTTAAAAAATGTGTCTACTATTTTTTATGCTGTCCAATTATTTTTGGGGGGTCGGTTTATGAGCGGGTTTATTGTTGCGTTCTGGGTTCTGGATGTAATTAAGACAGAAGTCTCGACTCTTGTCAAAGAAACAGTATTCTTTATTGTAGTAACAATTCATGTATATATACTGCGTCAGTAAAACAACAGCTGCCGTAACACCATAATAACAATCAAGCCATCCAGTATTTCCAACACAGGCTTATTCCACATCAGTCTCTATTCTCACTGAGTGTCACGCATTCGAGCCACCTCGATAAAACAATGTATGACAAGCTCTGCCTGGCCTAACGTCCGCCGCACACACACGCAGACCGCTACTCCACACAGTATTCACATTCCCCTCTCGCCCTGCTCCGTCTCACACTATACATAGCCCCTGGGCGAACTCTGCAAAGTCATGGCATGACATTCAAGTGTCAGTTTAACTGAACACAGTTCACAACATTTTCACAACAATTTTACAACAAATTTAGTCAGTGATTCTCATACCCTAACATTTATTACACACTTTTAATACTTTTCTCTTCCAAGAGCGGGGAGTCGGCTTATGAGCGAAAGGGCTATAGAACAGGTATATATATGTACAACAATTAACTTTGAAAATTTATGATTGAATTACTGTTTTGGGAACTCACCAGGTGTACAGCAATGGCATTTTTGGTTTTGAAAAATTTGATTGGAGTGAAGAGCCAAATCTTCAGGAGGCCAATGACAATAAACAGGATATTGTAGCAGCATTCTGGGCCAAAGTGGACCCCTTGAAGGGTCAGACCTTCTACCATCTGTATGAAAAATGTGAACCTACAGTCTTTAATGAGCCCAGCCAGGGTCAGGGTTCACCTTTAAAAGTCCAGGTGATGGACAGGGCAGCCAATGATGTGAAGCGGCTAAAAGGTGTATACGACTTTGATGTTCAGACAGTTCTTGTTGTCACATGGAATGGTCTGAGAAGTTATGAGAGGGTATGTTTTAAATTTACTCAAGTAACATAAATAAATTTTAAAAATGTTTGCTGTAATATTTCTGAAACAATTTTTTTTACTGCCATTTTCTGTCACTTCTATCAACAGTTGATTCAAATTCTTTACATATACTTGAGATTGGTTCATATTATTTTGAAATGAAAAAATGTTTTCCCTTTCTTATCTTCCTAATATTTTATACTACACTAGTACTGAGTGCAATTAATCATTGATTTTCATTAACAGTAATAGTTTTTAAATCCTGAAGTTTTAAGTCCAATTTTTCCATACAAAATACAAGGCACCAAATTTCATTTATGACTTTAAAAAGCAACACAAAAAATATTACATCAATTTAGACACACACAAGAAGAGGAAAAACTTATTACTTATGACTTAATTTAAGTGAAAATTTTCAGCAATATTAACTTGTATAGTGAAACAAACTAAACAAGTCAGACTATACTAATTTCAAAATTAGGACCGCACTACTATGTATATATATTTATGAATATTAATTATTTCCATTTTCATTAACAAAAAATAGTCATTATATATATTTATGAATATTAATTATTTCCATTTTCATTAACAAAAATAGTCAGTGCCATAATTTCAATATTAAAAAAAAACTATTATCATGACCCTGAAAGAATTTTCACACTTTTTTTTTAAATTTCTGACAGACTGATAACCTTTCAAATACTTTTCAAGCCATCTACATAAGTGGTTATCCTAAGGAAAGAAACACAGATGAAAAGTTTTCAGGTTAGTTTTAATTAGAGTTTCTTAGGCCTAGGATGATAGACTTCTGTCTTTTAATTGATCCTCTGATTATATGAATGTAATGGAGCCTGTCACTTTTGGATTTTGTCTGTCCTTTCTGCATGTGGTCTTTTTCTTTTGAATTACAACGAATATGAATATGAATATTGAGATGAATATAACATGAACATAAATATGAATATTGAGATGAATATAACACGAGTAGACATGTGAATGTGATATAAATATGAATATGATAATTTCATTTAAGATTAATTTTAAAGTATCATGACCAAAAATGTTTTAGGCTAGAAACTTTTTTTTTTTGTAGAAGGGGTTGAATGTCACATGATAATAATTTGCATATGAGTAATCGAAAGAGATCACGTAACGACAGAACGCTAGGTGGCGCTAGTGAGAGAGAGGCAGGTAGTAAGTTGAAAATCATGTGTGCAGGAGAATGGCAGCAAGCCAGACTGATTTCACTAATGTATAAAGTGTATATATTTCTAGTGTTGGAATAAAGTTAATAAGTTACCAAAGACTTATGTGTCTTCAATGCAAGTTGCAGTCTGTCAGTACACACAGAAGTGGAAGTGGCCTAACTAGAAACGTTAAAGAAGATAAAAACTGTTACAACCACCTAGTCGCTTTGCCCCACCCACTCTCTGCTTGGTAAACACGAAGTATGTCTACCGTGACGTCACGGTCATGGCGGCCACCTTGTTGTTATAGCTTGCTTTTTATAAGACTTTAACGTTAAAATTGTATAGCTATATCTAACCAAAACCCTTAAAAAGGCAAGGAATAAGAAATCAGAGTCTTCCAAACTCAGGCAACAGAAACACTATTTGTTGGTATTATGGTATGGTAACAAACCAAAACATATGGCAAAATAGTGTTACCACTATAAAGAACAATCAAAAAGAGTGTCCCCTAATGGAAGTCCAATAAGAAAGAAAACAGAGAAAAGATCTAGACAAGGTCATTTTGAAAACAAAGGCAGACAATCTTGGAGATGTAGATACAACCACAACTCCAGATACAGAAATTATGATCAGTCATGAAGAAGGAATGATCACCAAGATGTAAAGGACACAGAAAAAAACTGAACAAGAAACAACAAGATCCAGTAATACAGTTGCTACAATTGACAATCATGGAAAACTTAAATTTTACCCAGTATACATTAATAACAAAAAATGTATGTGTCTACGAGATTCTGCATGTACTACAATAGTTGTACACAGGAGAATGGTACAAGAAAATGACTATGATGGTCAAACAGAAACATTAATAATGGCCGATGGCACTAAAAGAGAATGTAAAACTGCTATTGTCGACATCAACTCCCCATGGATCCAAGGCAAAGTTCGTGTAAGAGTTTTACAAGATGCCATTTGTGACCTCATAATAGGAAACGTTGAAGGTGTTGTTGACTATTCAGATGAAACGTATGAAGAATGGTACGACAACAATACTCAAATATGTGCTAGTTTACAAAACATAGCCTCAATGAAAAGAAAAGAAGAATTAAACATTGATGTTAAAGACAACATAGTCTTAGGAAGGCAGCTATAACAAAACAATACTTCAAGAAACCTCAAGAAAAAGCTAAAACAATAAATAAAATACAAATGAAACACAACAAAGAAGAAATGAAAACAGAAAAATCGAAATCCAGTAGTATTTTGACCACTATTACTAATCATAGATATGGCAGAAGAGATGAATATTGGAATCACAGAGATAGTAATAATGAGTCCAAGACCATTAAAGTAGAATCATCTATAGTAGGAAGAGTAATTGGTCGTAGAGAATACAGAATCAGAAACATTGAAGCAGACAGTAATTGTCAGATAAAAATTTATCAAAGTTTTTTTTAACAGTCTGGAAGCAAACATGCTATCTCAAAAGCCAAGAGACTTATTCAAAGATCTAGAATTAGGATTGTAAATATATACGATCGTGGTCATGGTTGATGAATTATTAAATTTTTAATAGGTTAAAAAAAGATCTTTAAAAGCCCAGCGCTTGATTTTACCTTATTTGTAATATTGTTTTTCAACAACATTTTTAAAAGTATATTGTGTGTAATGTCATGCACCATTTCATCTCAGATTAGCTTGAAATATTCTTATTCAAAATTGAAACTTTGAGAGCAATGCGTAATGTAATTATAGTTATATATTGTGAAAGATTTAGTCACACACTTGTTAACTTATTATCCAAACATTGAACTCCAAGACAGGATTCATAAATAAATCATGTTTAATTCTTTAACTTAGAAAAATGTATTCCTAACTACATTTGTGTTCCTAGCCCTGCCCTATCCATATCTCCGTCTGTCTGTCCGTGTGTCCCTTCTGTCCCCGTGTTCGTCAGTGCATCCCCTTTATACCCGCCGTCTCCGCACCTACACGGTCAAGCTTGTTTGACTTAACCAATCTCTGGCGAGACTACCACACCCAGGCTTGGCGTCCACAAGCTTGCCTCGTTTCTCGCCCGCACTCTTACCGCTTCAGATTAGCATCAGATGAAGAACAAAAACAAAGGTGGGCAGAACATTTCAAAGAAATATTAAATAGACCACAGCCAACGACTACCCCAGTTATTGGTGAAGAAGAAAACATGCCCATTTTAACTGCATCATGTGAGAATTTCACACTTGAAGAACTGAAACAAGCCATCAGGAAGTTAAAAAACAACAAAGCAACTGGCGAAGATGGAATTTCTGGTGAAATGCTAAAGTCTGCAGATGACAATGTTTTACAGCATTTATTGCTGTTATTTAATGACGTCTGGCGAAATGAATCCCCACCACAAGAATGGAAAGATGGTGCTATCTTTAAACTGCCAAAAAAGGGCGATTTGTCGGACTGCAATAATTGGCGTGGAATAACTTTGCTATCTGTGCCAGGAAAACTTTTTTGCAGTGTCCTACTGGAGAGAATAAAAAAGTCAATAGACGAAAGGCTCAGAGAAGAGCAAGCGGGCTTCAGACCACATCGGTCATGTATTGACCATATATTCACACTCAGAACTATCATCGAAGAATCTGTTGAATATCAATCCCAGCTTATTATAAATTTTGTTGATTTCCAAAAAGCTTTCGACAGCCTCCACCGACCTACACTTTGGAATCTCCTTAATATTTATGGTTTCCCAACAAAATATGTGAACGTTATAAAAGCTTTTTATGCAGATTCACGTTGCTGTGTGAAAACAGAGACCGGGAATTCTGACTGGTTCCCAGTCGATACAGGGGTGAAACAGGGATGTGTCATGTCACCAATGTTGTTTGGAATAGCAATCGACTGGGTCATGCGGAAATGCGCAGATGGCGGATTAGGCATCAAATGGATCGAAAACAATATATTGGAAGACCTTGACTTTGCAGATGACCTGGCTATCTTAAGCTCAACGCATTTGAACATCCAGGAAAAAACAGATCGTCTCCAGCACTTTTCAAACCAAATTGGTCTTGAAATCAACACAACCAAAACAAAAATCATGGACCTCACCAACCAACCCAATGATATAAAAATTAATGATAAAACTATAGAGAAAGTAACCAATTTCACTTATTTAGGAAGCAAAATGACATATAATGGAGATTCAACATCAGAGATAATGACTCGAATTGCGTTGGCGTCAAGTGCTTTCAACAAACTCACAAATATTTGGAGATCAAGGACAATAAGACAGCATACAAAACTTAAGCTATTCAATTCCTGTGTAATCCCTGTACTAACATACGGATGCGAAAGCTGGAAATCAACTAAATATATAGAAAAAAAATTAGTTTCATTCGAAAACAAATGCCTCCGAAAAATTTTAAATATAAAATGGAGTGATCTCAAATCAAATGAAACAATAAGAAAAGAAACCAACCAAGAATATGTGTCAAATTTTATAAGGAGAAGACGATGGAATTACATCGGCCATGTTCTTCGAATGGACAAGAGAAGACTCCCAAGTCAGGCCCTCATGTGGACACCAACAGGCAAAAGAAAACAAGGAAGACCAAAAGAAACCCTGCGTAGAACAATCATAAGAGAAAGCTCAACCATGGGTCTAAGAAATAACCAGGACTTGATACAATTAGCAACGGATCGTCAAAAATGGAAATCCATGACCTCTGCCCTATGTGCCGTCTTCGGCCCGAGAGGAAATAACTAACTAACTAACTAACTAACTAACACCACTTTTACACCCCCACACCACTATTACACCCCCACATCCCACTTTTACACCCCCATACCACTTTTACACCCCACACCACTTTTACACCCCCACACCACTTTTACACCCCACACCACTTTTACACCCCCACACCACTTTTACACCCCACACCANTTGGCCTCGTTCCTCGGCCGCACCCGTCCTGATTCAAAGGATCCGTCCCTCTGAGCGCCAACGATTCGCCCCAGGGCCTCCACACACTCCCTTTGCTCACAAAACTTATGTCGTCCTCGACATCAAGTAACCATAAGTAACATCTCGGCATATGTTTGCTTAAATTGGCTTCGAGTGACTAAGACCCTCTGGCAAAACAATTCAAAACAAATACACCGCGAGGCTATTGTGTTAACCTCCAACACAACCTGCTCTCACCATCCTACCTGACTCTATTCTACACCGCTGTACTGCCTCAACCCACTAACCGTGTGTCAGTCAAGTCATAGTCACGTAGTCAATTATCAACATCATTAAAAGTAACCTTACAAAAATAAGCAGGGAGAAATTTCGACAAAAGTGACATGTCAAGCATATAGTGGATAAAAATCTCTTACACAATACAACCAAATAATGCATGAGACACATAAGTCATAAGAATACATAAATTTCTCAACGCTCCTCCCAGTCATCAACTACATACATCTATCTTATTTACAGTGAAATTAACAGACAATGTAATGTCAGATAATGGCATCTGACGATAAAATTACACTTAGACATTTCATAATCATGATCAATTAATAGCATACAAAAACAAGCAAAAATAATCATGTCATTATCATAATTACTCGGTTCTGTCATCATAATGGAATAAAAGTATAATATAAACATAGTCATTTCATCAATTAAAAGCAAAATTAAAACAACCGAGTCCAAGCACAAGTCTTCTCATCTTTGTCACAAATCAACTCTTAGCATGAGACAAACCAAACACAACAATTCATTTCCTCATTAACTTGTTCGTGTACCAGCATTACACAAACAAAACACAATTTGTCAATCCATCATAAATCAAACATTAGCATAAGATAGCAAAACATTTTCAAGCAGATCATCATGCTCAAAAATTCAACTAACAGCATTACCACTAACACACATAGGCAATTCATCATAAGCATTGTTCAAGTAACGTCATACGTCAGCAAAGCACAATAAAATCAATTTCATAATTCACCCAAATTCAAGTCACTCGCTTTACTCGGCTTAAAGCGCATGACGATAGTAACATTGACACGGGCAATGTAAAAAGTAACCTCATAACTCACACATAGCAGAATTGCAATCATGGTAATGATTCATCAACGCACAAATCTTAACCCCCAAAAAATGGATTCACATCGACAGAACCTTTATCGGCCGATTGAAAGCATGTTACTGCAAAATAACCTGCTTATAACACATTAATTATCTACACACAAATACAAATAAAGTGGAAAAAAATTGTGCTTAATTATAACTTTTTACAACTTGTACAACTTAACTCATCCTCATCATAATAATTCAAAATTTGACACACAAAACAACAAGAATGTGACCACAACATGCATATTACACACTTCTACAGAGTTATAAAAGAGAAAAATAATTGTACTTAACACACACAAACAAACAATCAATTTTTGTCTGACCTTAAGCCGCCATCGCCATCGGATTGTCCATGCCCTGATAGACTTCTGGTATCCAAGGAGTCTCTGAAAATTGTCTATCATGTCTTTGATCAGTGTTACAGTCATACAACAAGAATTAGTCCTACACATGAATTGAACGGTTCTCAGATTGTACATGGTGCCGAACATCTCTTGCTTCTGGTGGGTTGACCTCCCCTTTTTGATGACAATTCTGTCCCGACGTGACCCGTGTCAGATTGCATGTCCTGGTAACGCCAGGAGTGTCCACTGGGCTGTTAGCTAAGCCAATGTCTGACGAAAACCCCGAGCTCCAAAGAGTTCTTCAGCAAACGTAGTTTGTTTTTGTTCGACGACACTCACGAATCACACATGGAGTTTCCATGTCAGGCGACATGTCAAGATGTGTAATGGGCCGTTGAATTACACATGTCGTAGTTGGTAACTGGACACTGGTTGTCGTTGTGGGACTCTCATCATCCCGTCTCGATGCTTCTACTGACATCTACTCCGAGGTCGATTCTTACTCATTGTCAATTAACTCCCGTTTGAACTGTCGGAACGTTTGAGGACTGTTCGCATGAGAACGCTCTATGCGCTGACAGAAATCAGACACTTCGAAATTGGCACTAAGTTTTACCCAGTCAGAGTTCTCGCTGTACGTTGACTCGATGGGTTGCCTCCATCGCTGTAAATCTGCTTATCGGGAACACATACATGTATGCGACTTGGCGAACTAACTACATCATGTTTTCTGCTACATCCTCTGTGTTACGATCTCTTAAAAAACGTTGCCAATTACTTTGAAGACTTCAAGGCTTAGCTACTCCTGGGAGACGCTGCAAGGTTGCATCCCACCGCTGCCACCATTTGTGAAAGATTTAGTCACACACTTGTTAACTTATTATCCAAACATTGAACTCCAAGACAGGATGCATAAATAAATCATGTTTAATTCTTTAACTTAGAAAAATGTATTCCTAACTACATTTGTGTTCCTAGCCCTGCCCTATCCATATCTCCGTCTGTCTGTCCGTGTGTCCCTTCTGTCCCCGTGTTCGTCAGTGCATCCCCTTTATACCCGCCGTCTCCGCACCTACACGGTCAAGCTTGTTCGACTTAACCAATCTCTGGCGAGACTACCACACCCAGGATTGGCGTCCACAAGCTTGCCTCGTTTCTCGCCCGCACCCTTACCGCTTCACTGGACATCGCTGGCCCGGGGTCAATCCCCGTCCACATTAAAGGACCCAAGCTTGGCGTCAGTCGCCGGCCATAGCAAAGGATCAAAGCTTGGCGTCAGTCGCCGTCCATAGCAAAGGATCCAAGCTTGGCCTCGTTCCTCGGCCGCACCCGTCCTGATTCAAAGGACCCGTCCCTCTGAGCGCCAACGATTTGCCCCAGGGCCTCCACAATATGCTGATATGATAGAATAATTCGATATAATCATAAAGTAAAATAGATAATATGGTATTAACAAGCATACCTGATGAGTATATGTATTGAATAGCTTAACAGATTTTAATACAATTTTGATATGATATTATTGGCCAAGTACAAATTTGACATTAAAATCTGTCAAAGTAAAGAATGCCAAAACACCTTTACTGGTTCATTTTTTAAGATATCTATGTTGTGATAAGCATAACAAATGATAAGCTTATTACAAGTTATTTGAGTTGCACAATAATATTAAATGTACATTCATATTTCAGTTTCATTTATTTCAGATTAGACTGTTGAAGTTCTACAGATTTTCTTTCTTGAATGTTATTTTTAATCAATTGTTGCATTATTTTGCAAATAATGAGAAGTTGAATTACAATGAATATGAATATTGAGATGAATATAACATGAGTAGACATGTGAATGTGATATAAATATGAATATGATTATTTCATTTAGGATTAATTTTAAAGTATCATGACCAGAAATGTTTTAGGTTAGAAACTTTTTTTTTGTAGAAGGGGTTGAATGTCACATTATAATAATTTGCATATGAGTAATCGAAAGAGATCACGTGACGACAGAACGCCAGGTGGCGCTAGTGAGAGAGAGGCTAGTGAGAGAGAGGCAGGTAGTAAGTTGAAAATCATGTGTGCAGGAGAATGGCAGCAAGCCAGACTGATTTCACTAATGTATAAAGTGTATATATTTCTAGTGTTGGATTAAATTTAATAAGTTACCAAAGACTTATGTGTTTTCAATGCAAGTTGCAGTCTGTCAGTACACGCCTACAGAAGTGGAAGAGGCCTAACTAGAAACGTTAAAGAAGATAAAAACTGTTACAACCACCTAGTCGCTTTGCCCCACCCACTCTCTGCTTGGTAAACACGAAGTATGTCGACCGTGACGTCACGGTCATGGCGGCCACCTTGTTGTTATAGCTTGCCCTTTATAAGGCTTTAACATTAAAATTGTATAGCTATATCTAACCCAAACCCTTAAACCTTCAATTTTCCGAAAATTTTAAAGCTATACCTAACCAAAATCCTAAAACCTTCCATTTTTGAAAAACCTTTTAGAATTTATAGAACTCTCTTTTCCAGCAACCGGTAGCTTCGTGACGTCACGGTCGACATACTTTGCCTCAGCCCTCTCCTTTCGTATATAAATATAGGCTCGCTCTGCTCTCTTCCAATTTTACTTTCATTGACTCTTTGGATTTCACCGCAGCTAAGTTCTTATTTTTTTATATTTGTTTTATTTGTGTATTGTAGGCCTATGTCCGTTGAAAAGGCTCTTTGCCGAAACGTTTGCTGTTTTGTTAAGTCCTGTCAGGCTAACCCTTACCCTGTTTACGTCTTTTCCATTTACTTTTTTAGAAGCCTGATTGCAGTCTCACCCCTCATTTTGGGCAGGAACATATATTTTAAACTAGACTCATAATAAAAAAATATGTTTAACCCAATTGAGATGTATTTTTAAATTAAATTAAAGGGTTTAACCTAAATTTTTATGTCTTACACATAGTCATAGGCAAAATTATATAAAGTTGGAATTAAGAAGAATAGGTTTGAAGATGAAATTTGTGCTCCCTCAGGACAAAGTGTTTTAGGAATTTTTTTTTTTTTTTTTTGCAGACGAGGAGACAGCCTACATTTATTTCATCTACCAGAAAGGTCAAATGAAATGGCGGAGTAAAAAAGGAAGGAAAGTGGAAATAGGATTTGTGGCTAGTCCATATACGGATGCAAAAATTGTCAACATCACAGAAAAATCATTTAATTTGATGTCGGGTATTAAACTAAAAATAATAAGTTTCTTTAGACAAAATAGGGAAAGTATATTCCAGGGCTGTTAATAATTAATTTAAATTTAATGGTTAATTTTTAATAAAATTATTGATTAATTAATCGATAATTTTGAATAAAGCTAAAAATAAAGATATATTACGTCATTAATCTGAAAATTTCAAGGGAATTAACAAAACAAACATTTGACTTTTTTTGTTTTATTGAGTTATTTTCCCAGTCTTAAAGATTTTTAAAAAAATAAATAAAAAAACAATATTCTGAACTCAATGTTGCTTTTTTTTTCAATCCACAAAAAAAAATTAAATCAAAGTTATGCATACAATGGAAAAATACTGCATATTAACAATGAAAAATATTGTTAAGTCTAATTTCTCAAGTGTTATTTCAAGGCATGTTACATAAAGGTCCAATGAGTGGTAAAAAAATATATATATTTGAAATCTTATTACAATTTTTTTTTAATTTAAAAAAAAAGAATCAGGATTTGTTTTTAACTTATTAAATGTTTAAGTTTAACTTAATATTTAACTAGGCCTATTTTAAAAAATCAGTATACATTTTTAAATAATAGTTATCAATAAAAATAACACATTTAAGTTTAGCAAAATTCAATGGAAAAGACGTGAACAAGGTATGGGTTAGCCTGACCGGACGTAACAAAACAGCGAACGTTTCGGCAAAGAGCCTTTATCAACGAACATACAAGACACAAACAAAACGAAAATAAAAATAAAAAATGAAAAATGAAGGAACTTAGCTGCGGTTGAATCCGAAGTATCCAAAGAAAAAGTGACACTTTTTCTTTGGATACTTCGGATTCAACCGCAGCTAAGTTCCTTCATTTTTCATTTTTTATTTTTATTTTCGTTTTGTTTGTGTCTTGTATGTTCGTTGATAAAGGCTCTTTGCCGAAACGTTCGCTGTTTTGTTACGTCCGGTCAGGCTAACCCATACCTTGTTCACGTCTTTTCCATTGAATTTTGTATAAGCCTGATTGCAGTCCTACCCCTCATTTTGTTTACTTAAGTTTAGCAATTGGATGAACATTTCAAATTATTTATAAAATATAAAAATAAGATGAATTACGGACACTTCGACCCCGGACCATTCGACCCCGGACAGTTCGACCAAAGGACGTTTCGACCACGGGGTTTTTCGACCCCGGACGTTACAACCTTTTCATATTTACACCATAATTATTTTCTTTAAATATACTTTTTTAAATTATTTATTTGCATAAAAATAATTCAACATAATATTATTATGCATTAAAAATTAAATACAGATTGGAATATTTATTTGTAACGTTTTTTTCCAAGGATTTGAAAAAGTTGATACACTTTTAAATAGTCAATTTTCAGCGTACATTCATGATTAAGATAAATGCGCCATTCCTCTCAGGTCGTTCCATAACTATCTAAATCCACCCCAAACCCGATCCGATGTAATCGGGCAATAAAAAGGCAATGTGGTCAGATGGTCCTTTATTAAGGTGCCTATATTCTCGCTGCCCCCACTCTTTTTATTTACCTTCCCCATAACCCTCACCAGCACACGGCGTGCTGTGGTGTACACATGACCCATTGTAACATGTAAGCCCCGTCAAAGATGAAAATAGCAATGCGTTTACGTTGAGACTGGTCATAAGGACCAAGCAGTTGGAATGTTATTATTGTCTGCTATGCAGCGGCATTAACTGTTGAAATTTGTTTACTTTAAATTCTGACAACTTTGTACGTCTTATTAAAATCAGTATTACTGCTAGAGAGGTCTTCACGTGTTAAGGAACACAAGAGGAAGGGTGTGGATTTGTAATGGTTCAGGCGACTGCTATTTGTATTGTTCAGCATGTCGACACAATGTTAAACAATAAAAAAAACCAACACACACAAAAACAAAGACACACACAAAACTTTTATTTAACTTTGTTATCACACTGAAAATCTTTGACTGAATTAAATTCATACATTTTTAAAACCCAATTATAAAGTAGGTCCTTTTTAAGTGTGTTTTTCAAATCATCGTAAATTTAACGTTACAAATGACTATTTTAAACTGTATTTAACTTTTCATGCATAATTAAGTTATGTTGAATTATTTTTATATCGAAAAAAAAATAAATTTAAAAGTATATCTAAAAAAAATTTCTACGGTGTAGATACGAAGTGGTCAAAAGTCCGGGGTCGAAACTCCCTGTGGTCAAAACGTCCTGTGGTCAAAACGTCCTGTGGTCGAACTGTCCGGGGTCGAATTGCCAGGGGTCGAACCGTCCGTGGTCAACGCGACCCTTTTAGGCAATTATTAAAAATGCCCATAATATAATTATTTAATAAGAATTTTTAGGAGATCATATGCATCCTTCCGTCTCGCGAGACGATGGTGCATCACCGTCGGGTTGGGTTGCATTTTCTCGAGTGGCTGTGCAGTCCTTGCCTTGAGTGACAGTCTTTACCAAAGTTTTTACACACGAGTTCTGTGTCTCCAAATGTTTTGGCCTTTCTCCTAGATCTTCTGTTTGCAGCCTCCTCCATTCTTCGCTCCTCGGCTACTATGACGCCCTTTTTGACAACTGTGCGCCACGTAGATCGGTCTTCTGCCTTACACTCCCAGTCACTTGTATGTATTTTTGCTGCTTTCATGTCCCTTTGACAGACATCTTTAAATCGCAAGCGTGGGCGTCTTGTTTCCTCTTTCATGAAACAAATTCACCATATAGGAGGTCTTTCGGGATGCGGCCGGGGCTCATTCTTTTAACATGTCCTAGCCACATCAGGCGTCTTTCACTAAGAATTGAGAACATGCTTTGGGTATTGGCACGCGATAGGACCTCACTATTAGGCAATTTGTCTTGCCATTTAATACCAAGGATGCGAAGCAGGCATCTCAAATGGAAGCTGTTGAGCTTACACTCTTGTGATGTATAGGTGGTTCATGTCTTGCTCCCATATAGTAGTGTACTGATGACACAGGCTCGATAGACGCACAGTTTGGTTTTCTCCGTTTGGTGTTTTGCGAGACCCGCTTGTTTAATTTAGCCATTGTTGCAGCTGCCTTGCCGATTCTGCTGTTTATTTCTTCTTCAATGGACAGTGTATTGGAGTCCTTGGACGCCAAGTAGGTGAAGCTGTCCACAACCTCCAAGTTTTCATTATCGATATTTAGGGTAGGAGGAGGTCGAGTGTCTTGGGCCATAATGTTTGTCTTTTTCAAGCTGATTTGCAGACCGAATTCTTTGCAGGCATTGGAGAAGCTTGACACGAGTTGTTGCAAACCAGATTCTGTATGTGCTGTTAGTGCAGCATCATCCGCAAATAGTAGCTCTCGAATTAGGAAATCCGTCGTTTTGGTCTTGGCTCGGGGGCGGGCAGTGTTGAAAAGTCTTCCATCAGCTCTGGTGTGTAACCAGATTCCCTCACTGCTATCCTTGAATGCGTATCGAAGAAGTACAGAGAAGAATATTGTGAAGAGTGTTGGTGCGAGTACACAACCTTGTTTAACTCCGCTGCTGACAGGGAAGGCCTCTGACTTAGCTCCATCGAACTGCACTGTGCCAAGCATATTTTCATGGAACTGTCTGATGATGGCAAGTAGGTGAGGGGGACAGCCGATTTTTGCCAGTATTTAGCCCGTTTCGACTGACGAAGTAGAAGGCTTTTGTAAGATCCACAAAGGCAATGTATAGTTGCATCTGCTGCTCTTTGCATTTTTCCTGGAGCTGTCGTATGGAGAACACCATGTCTATGGTAGACCGAGCAGACCGGAAACCGCACTGAGATTCTGGATAGACACGGGATGCTAGGCTTTGTAAACGTGTTAGTATAACACGGGCAAAGGCCTTTCCTACAATAATAAGGAGAGAAATGCCGCGATAATTATTGCAATCACTCCTATCACCTTTGTTTTTATATAGTGTCACTATATTTGCATCCTTTAGGTCTTGGGGGATGTAGCCCTGTTCAAAGCTGAGGGACAGAATCTCGTGCAATGGTTGGAGTAGAGCTGTCTTGCCACTCTTTAGAACCTCTGGTGGTATTCCATCATTCCCAGGCGCTTTTCCACAAGCTAGGCTGTCAATTGCTTTGCTCAGCTCTTCCTGTGTGGGCACGACATCAAATTCTTCCATGAGTGGCATATCTGGGATGTCTTCTAGAGCGGTGCTGGAGACTGTGGCAACTGTTGAATACAATTCCAGATAATGCTCAACCCACCGTTTTAGCTGTGCTGCCTGGTCTTGAATAATTTATCCAATTTTGGACTTTAGGGGAGCAACTTTTGACGTCAAGGGGCCAGTTGCCTTTTTGATGTTTTCGTACATGACTTTTGCATTGACCATGTCTGCAGCTGATTGTGTACTGGAATAGATCTTAAGCCAGTAGGTATTGACACATTAACGTGCAACCTTTTGGGCAAGTGACTTGGCTGATTTTAAGGCATGCAACCTGTCGGGTGTAGGCTTTTCCTTGTAAGCCAAAAGAGCTTTCCTTTTTGCTTCAGTGACAGGTTTCATTTCGTCCCAATGTTCATCAAATCAGTCCGTGGTTTTGTGAGATTTTGTGCCAAAGGCTTGTATTGCGGATGTATAGATTGTGTCCCTCAGATGCGTCCATTTGGAATTAATGGTAACGCATGGGGACGTCTTTGAGAGACTTTCCTTCACCTTATCTGTGAACAGCTACGTTATCGCAGGGTCTTTCATGCAGGAGGTATTGATGCGTGGATTTTCTTGGTGTGGTACGAAATTTTCCTCATTATTCGTACTTTGCTGACGACAAGGGAGTGATTCGTATCACAATCGGCACTGTGGTAGCTGCGAGTAAGTAGGACGCTAGCTGGTTGTGCACGCCTGGTGATAATGAGGTCCAGCTGGTGCCATTGGTGGGATCGAGGGTGTCTCCAAGGTACTTGATGTATATCCTTGCACTTGAAGTAAGTGTTGATCACACACAAGCCTCGTGAGAAGCACAATTCCAGAAGCCTTTGTCCATTTTCATTTAACTTTCCTCTTCCAAAGAGTCCAAGGCAGGTGGGCCAGGCTTCGTGGTCACTACCCACTCTAGCTTTGAAATCTTCTAGGAGATAGATTGCCTCGTCTTTGTGGATGCTGGCTATTGCCTGGTCTAACGCTCCATAGAACTGGTCCTTCTCTTCCGGAGTTGAATAGAATGTTGGTGCATACACACTAAAAAAAAAACCCAAACTATTATTAATTATCAAGTCTTAGTTATTTATTAATAAATCTGATTTTTTTACAAAAAAACATTTTCTTTAATTATTATTGCAGTTTTATCATTGGAAATATTTTTAATCTATAAAATTTTATAACGATTAATCAAGACATTAATTATGTAATTTTCTTAGATTATTATATTTATTTTTATTTTTTTTGTGCACAAATTTTTTTATCATTAATAACATTTTATGAAGGGGGTCAATACTTTTGTTTATTGATGGTAGTTGGGAATTCTCACCATTATTGCTTATTTACATAACATTCTTATTAACCATGATGACGGAAATAACTAGAAATACAAAAAATGGCAGGGGTCGTTTTATTTAAATACCTCCAGCCATCCAATTATTAATGTGCATATTTTACAAAATGTTCCACCAGCAAATTACTGGGAATCAGTCATGATAAAGGCTTCTCAGCGTACGAGTCCGGATCAAAAGTGCCAAAATCATGTGTGCAAGAATTCCCATCTAATAAACAACTTCCAATACCAGGTAGAGATCAAACAACTGTATAACTGCCCCTGTGCTCTAGGTCAGCTTGGGCTGCAGTGGAGCCTCTTTGAAAAACGTGGACAAGATATTTACTGCTTTGCTATAAGTCATGTGGCCAAGAGACGGCTGCTGCAGTCCAATCCAAGGAATAAGGTAATTAGGGGCCGGCCATATATGATGTTGTAGATACAGGAATGGTAGAGAATCATGAACTCTTATTAAGTTCGTTATAGTGCCTAAACTACGAGACAAATTACTTCTGATTTGTGTCTTGGGTCAGTGGCGGATTTAGCATTGTCTGCGTGGGGGGGGGGGGGCAGGAGAGTTTCATGGGGCGCCACCAAATTTTACTAATAGCCGAGCATTCCGTAAATACTAATTATTAGTCTACTAATTTAGTAAATTGTGCAAATCATCGAACAAGTCAAGATGAATCAACAATATAAACAGATATGTTTTCAAAATAGTCACGTAAATCTATTCCAATCGTATATTTATTGATATAACAAAGAAACTTAGTTTATGCGAATTTATCTAGAGCCCTGAGCCGTAATTACATTTCTAACTTTGTGATTTCATTGAAGCAAAGAGATTTATTGTTGATTCAAAGTCAACGTTCTTACTCTTACCTAGATCACGTTCATTTGAAATTATTGCCAATCCAGACAGACGTTCGTTTGTCATTGTTGAGCGCAAATAATTTTTGATGATTTTCAATTACTGCTAACAGGGAGATTCAAGTACATTTTATAGAGTATTGACAAATTACGAGGACCTGATGCCATTTGTTTTTAAGGCAAGAATGACAGAGCCTCTCTTCAAGTTGTACTTCTCTTGATATTGATGGACGTTTTGATGCATACAAATCTTTGAAGGTGTAATATTCAACTATTGTTTCTTCAAGGTTGCATAAAATTCTAAAACATTCTTTTTTTCTCCGACGTTAGTGATGGATCAATACAATAGAAAAGGCTTGTAATTGGATCATCAGCCCTTTCATCTCTGCTATAGGTTTCCCTGCCATAGTTTTCTTTTTTGCTATTCGCTCTTCATTAAATTTTGTTTTTAAAATCTAGTTTTGAACTATTTTTGTTAATAAATGATTTGAAATATATTTTCAGTTTCAGAATTTCAAAAGCTTTATCGCTTCTTATTTCAACAAACTTATTTCTTCCAACATCGATCAGTTGTTTAGCAAATGCAATTTCAATGTCAATACTCTTGCGCTGCAAGTGGTTTGATAACACGAAGATTTTATCCAACAACTTTTGTACAAAGAACATCGGAAAAAACGAAATAATGTTTTGTTATTAAACCGTCTGATCTAACACTTCCTTTATATTCTGTTGATTCCCTTGAATTTATATCTTCTAGAGTGACTAGAACAGCAGAGAATGATCCAACAACTGCATCAACTGCATGCTTACGGCTTGCCCATCTTGTATCAGAAAGTCATTTCAGAGTATCTACTGTTGATTCATATTGAGATTTATGATGCTCTTTAAGAGTACGTAGATAAGTAAACTAGATGTAAAGAATGCATACAACCTTTCATCTGTGCCAAAAAAAAACTGCACATCACAGTTTACAGACATTGCTTTGATAGTGACCAAATTCAAAACATGGACACAAAAATGAACATAGATGGCATTAGGTGAAAGTTTCTTTAAATGAGTTTGAAGGCCACTCTTAATTCCAGCCATCACAGATGTGCCATTGTATGCCTTTCCTCCACAGATTGTGATAGCAGTGTTTCGCTTTTGTAATGTGTATTTCCTTACAAATCTTCTCAGCAAATGCGGCAGCATTTCTGTTTTTTTTTTCCAAAGTATTAAAACATGGCCTTTTTAAAGCCAACTTGTTGTCCTATGCACAAACCCACATGGCCCCGATCCTCCACTGACCGCTGGAATGTTCAATATTATGCACACACACACACACAAAACAAAAACAAAACACGATAAAAAAATAACAACAGTTGTTCACAAATATGTTTGTACTAATATCACTCAAATGAAACCTACTATTTCTGTACTTAAATAGTTAAGTAATTTTGTTTTTCAACATATAGACGAAGAAACTATAACTTTTTTATTAGATTGTAAAGTTCTTTTTTTCTAGTTTTTCTAGCGTTACATCTAGCAAAAGTTTTGAGTACATCATTAGCGTTAATCGTGCACAAGTCTGCCCCAATAATCAGCAGATATAAGGAACCATTTCTTATGTCCACCACTTGGATTTTAAAAAATACTTTTCAGACTTATTTCAGCCAAAAAAGATAACATTTCTCGAAAATTTCCAGTATTTCTACAACTACCATCACTAAAGCAAGATTGTTCTCTGTGTCCTCTGAACGGTAAACTTGTTTTGATAAGAACAACATCACGTCTGTCATTCATTTTAATACCTTTCAATTCTTTTTCACTTGGCGACGCTCCTGACTGGTCAAACCAGATATTACAGTTTCAAAATACAATATTTAGCAAGCCCGTATTGTCGTTTTGCAGTTTAGTGTTGATTAGAAGTTTCGAGTTAAGTCATCTTTTTTTCTGCTCCAGTGACACCTTTTTAGTGTTCATCGATGGCGTATTAATGGGGGCATTTTAGACCAAAATGGGGCGTGGGGGGCAAGCTGTCCCCTGCCCTATAGCTAAATCCACCACTGTGTTGGGTCAGGGGTAAAATATAGCCAATATGGTGTAGACAGCGCTTAATAATAAATCACAAGTTTTATGGACGATTGAAACAATTCAAAAATATATCTTAATGCATTTTATTCAGGAATAAGAAGTCAATGTTTAGTTGACTTTATCCATCTCTAACATCCTTTCAGTTTCAGTTATGTATCCTGTCTTCATCCATCTCTAACATCCTTTCAGTTGTATATTGGGGAAGCCCTAAGAGTGGTTAGTCAGCACTCAAAGAGACGTTTGGTCCTTTGAGGTTGCGGTGTGGGTCAACGGAGGCTGAACAGGGTAGGGTCCAGAGGGTCAGTAGACAGGAGGTGCGAAAATGTTATCTTGCTTGAATTAGGAAGTCAAGAAATAGCCTGCCCACTGACGACCGGAGGTGTGAAATTAGCCCCAGTAGATTAAAGATTGACCACATGTCCAGGTGGCCCTGGATGGTGGTGGGGTACGTAATTGGTGGGGGTTTAGCCAGAGATGGTTATGTCACATTGGCCCCACTTCCGTCTTTTCTAGGGGTGGTTCCAGATGCTTGACAGATGACTTCGGAGAATGGAAATTTTTGGGTGGAGACTGACGGGTATTAGAGAGGATGCACTCATGAGAAGTAAACACGGAGATTGAAGAGAGATAGGAGAGGAATGGAGAAACAGAGATAGGAGAGGAATGGAGAAACAGAGATAGGAGAGGAATGGAGAAACAGAGATAGGAGAGGAACGGAGAAACAAAGATAGGAGAGGAATAGAGAAACAGAGATAGGAGGGGAATGGAGAAACAGAGATAGGAGGGGAATGGAGAAACAGAGATAGGAGGGGAACGGAGAAACAAAGATAGGAGGGGAATGAAGAAACAAAGATAGGAGAGGAATGGAGAAACAGAGATAGGAGGGGAATGGAGAAACAGAGATAGGAGGGGAATGGAGAAACAGAGATAGGAGGGGAATGGAGAAACAGAGATAGGAGGGAAATGGAGAAACAGAGATAGAAGAGAAATGGAGAAACAGATATAGGAGAGGAATGGAGAAACAGAGATAGGAGGGGAATGGAGAAACAGAGATAGGAGAGGAATGGAGAAACAGAGATAGGAGAGGAATGGAGAAACAGAGATAGGAGAGGAATGGAGAAACAGAGATAGGAGGTGATGGACTGTCAGATTAGAGTGTACGTGGAACGTCAAATAGATGAATCAATAAATTAATGATAATCGTTCAATCAGTCTTGGGGTTTGGTGTTGGTATACGAAAAAATTGTGACTAGTAATTAATAATGAGTGAAAGCAGAGAGTATAAGTCCGCGAGTACATAGGTACTTTACAATATCCTGGCCGCGAGTACATAGGTACTTTACAATATTCTGGCCGCGAGTACATAGGTACTTTACAATATCATGGCTACATTGACTAGTTTACCTCCTTATATCCTTATGTTACACAAAAACAAAAAAAGTTACTTTTAACACTGTTTTATCTATCTATAAATTCATCAAATTATCAATCCAGCAGAATTTGAAGCTAATCAGCGTATGTTAACTCATTACATTAGTAACATATGACAAAGTCATATATTTGCCAGTCTTTGTTCTGAGTTAATTTTTACATGTCTTAATTAACACCTTTAAAAGTTACAATTTATAAAAAATTATGTAAATGTAGGTAAATAAACGAACATAATTTTTAAAATAGATTTTTTAAAAATCCAAAACCTTTATTTCCTTTAGTTGTGTTGCTACCGATGGAGTCAGTCTGCACCAGACATCGACTGGAGAGTCTGGGCTAAAGCCATCACTGTATCTTCATTCATCCACAAGACTTCTGATGCTGGACATGTACTGGTAGGAGACCGGAAATGGTACCGAGGAGTGCAGGAAAACATTGATGCCCACCAGTGGTGCTGTAAAGATTCCCAGAATTCCAACATGTGTCGTAGATTTAACCTGATCTATCCAGACTTTCAGTGCTCACATAATGTCACATTTGTTCCAGGTAGGGAACATAGATTTTCTTCTCTTCTTGGACATAATTAATGGCAGTTGATAATGTTCATAGCAAGCAGAACTACTAGTCCCGACATGGTTGTTTTCTAGACTATTTTGGCAACTTTGTTAATGTTTTGTTTGGGGAAGAAGTTTAAATTTCCCTCTGGGTATTCGAAAAAGGCATTAAGAAATATGTAAGCTTCCCCATGAATAAAGTAAATGGAAAAGGCGTAAACAGGGTAAGGGTTAGTCTGACAGGACGTAAGAAAACAGCGTATGTTTCGGTTAAGTGCCTTCCTCAATGAACAAACAATACACAAATAAAACGAATATAAAAATAAAAACTTAGCTGCGGTGAAATTTAAAGAGTCAATGGAGAGGTGAGTGTAAACCAAAAGATCGTGCAGGTTTTTGTCCCTCCTAAATACAATGAGGGGTGGGGCTGAAAATATGTTGTTAGTCTCAGGGTCCGCACGGAGGATGGTTCGGTTCTTCAGGAAGATTTCTTTGGCTTTGATGTTATGTGGATGGTATGTAAGAACCAGCTTGGTCCTGTCATTGGTATCGCAGATGCACGGTACAAAGGTGTCGGCATGAGTGAAGCGTTTGACCCGCTGAAGCGCTTGACCCGCTGAAGCGCTTATTGAAGCGTAGCTTCAGGACATGACCTTTATCTAAAAAAAACTCCACCATTTCCAATCCCTTTTCCCAAAAGTCCTTCTGAGATTGACACAGTCTACGGAGGCAAAGAAGTTGAGAAAAGAGAATGGAATTCTTACAGGTTTTGGGATGAGAAGAAGGGTAGAGTAGATAACAGAGGCTGTCTATAGGTTTGAAGTAGGCCAAAGCTAGGAGGCAGTTTTTCTGGAGAGTTACAGCGATGTCCAAGAAATGTACAGAAAGTTCAGAAATTTGATAATTGAACTTAATGGAGGGGTAGAAAGAGTCTACAAAGTTGAAAAATGCGTCCAATTCACTTCTCTCCAAACTCCAGTCCATATGAGTCACCCCGATACCGTCATCTATGTACCTCTTATAGAATTCGGGGAGACGACCAGTGTATTTATGTTCCACTCTGTGCTGGAAGTGGCCAATGAACAAACAAGCATAGCTTGGTCCCATTTTTGTCCCCATAACGACCCCACTGATTTGTTCAAAGAACTGGCCATTAAACTCAAACAAGTTGAAGTTGAAGGTTAGAACTAATTCAACCAACCGTAGTAAGGCGTGTGTGGGTATACTGGGGTGAGGTTGTCTGTCCAAAAAATGTTGCACAGCCAGAAGTCCATCATTGTGTGGTATAGATGTTAAAAGGGAAGATACATCAAGGAGGAAGAGATAATGTTTTTTTTTCCCCAGATTGATGGTTAGTGAATCAAAAGTCATTAAGGCATGAATAAAACTCTCATTGCACTGTAATGTGTTCAACCTTACCAATATATAAATTTATCGTATAGTTCAGTGATGGCAAACCTTTTCGGGGCAGCGTGTCCGAAATTCAATTATAAGCTACTTATAAATAGCAAAGTAGCAACTCAAAGTGCCACCACAGTGCATGTCGGTTGATGAGGCTTTGCGTGCCGTCTGTGGCATGCATGACATAGGTTCGCCATCACTGACATAATTTATCAAGAGTAGAAAGTTATTGATTCATTTATCCAGTAAGAAAAGAAATGTACATTTCAAATTTATCGCGTTTTGATTTAAATTAAATAATTGTTAAAAAATAGTAGATATTAAAAGTCCTTAACTGATATTAAAAACCGTATATGTTATTTTTATGCCCAAAAAGAAAATAAAAATATTTTGTGTAATGTCTAAGTCAGTTGAAGAATTTTATTAACTAATTAAAATGTATAAAATTCAATTAATACCACATTATATTTATCTACAAAGTTTTATCATTAATATATTACAATTCTCATTTACATTTAGCTGTGTTACCTTTAAAAAATTAACACACACATTTTTAATCATGCTCTGTTAACAGCTCATCTGCTTGGAGATCCCCATATAAATACATTTGACAATTTAACATATACCATGAATGGAGAGGGAGAGTTCACACTAATGGATGTTCCATCTGTTAATTTTACACTTCAGGTTTGCTCATTATTCAGTGCCTTCTAGTCTTGTGCCTATTTATTGATGTATGCATTGTGTATTATTACTATGCTATATTCTGGTTATTGTGGTTAGAATAATGGTTATGTAAACTACATTCCGACGACCATATGCATTGATTCTCATGAATAATATTAGTAAGTAGTTCATTTGGCATAAAAGTAGTGTCCATTCATATGACTTAGAACTTATATATTTTTTTGGCATTATTCCAGAATTCAAAAATATAATTTGAATAGATATGAATACCACATTATAACACAAAAAATGATCCATCAAACACAACACATTATATATACTTCTCAGGCTTCTAATATAAATACTTTGTTTCTCTTGCAGTTTATTTATTGGAATTTAATAAGCTGGTCAACAATTTTTTAAGTTGGTTATGTATTTAAAACCAGTTAATATTTTTTAGCTAGAAAAAATCTGTATCATGTAACACAGTCATTTACTATTATTATTATTTAATTACTTTTAATTCAAGGCACGTACAAGCAGAATACTTTCAGCTCAAGGAGAGTTGACCAATGCCACAGTTTTTACTGCTTTTGCCGCACAGGAGCGAGATTATGCGAGATTTCAAGTGGAGATTTCTACCAATAAAAAAAGTGAGATTTTGAGGTCTATCTGAATTCAACTTATCAAATAAGTGAACAGTTTATAGTTTCAAAACACAAAATTAAGCAAATATAGATTTAAATTTAAAGTCATTTTATTAACACATATGAGTATGCTTTTGCACACAATTTATTATGTTATATTAGGGCTGCGGAAATTACCTATTAATTTTTCGATTAATCGGTAAATGTTTTTATCGATTAAAATTATTTTAATCTATAAAGTCCTGATTAAAATTAAAGAATTGTTTTTAATTAATTATTAATAATAGTTTCTTTTTTTTTTTTTTAAGTACTAACTGCTACATTTAAAAAACAGACTCTAAAAGTGTAAACTTAAAAATAACCTGCTTTATAAGGAAAATGATACTAAAAAAAACACAAATATTGTTTTTAATAAACAATAACAAAATTTAAATTCATTTACATTATATTGAACTACTTATATTTTAAAATATCTCCTAAAAATATTATATTTTAAAATTAAATTAAATAAAATACTTAAGATTTGGGCATTTTAAAAATGTCATAAAAGGGCACAAAATGCGAAGGAAAATAGCGTAGCGAAAAAGATTATTATGAGATCTTAGAAAAAAATCATTACTTTTGAACACGTGGGATAAAAAGATTATCTTTATGTTTTTGTTAATCATCAAACAATCTCTATATAGCTGTATTATTTTTAGATCTATATTTTAAAATTAATTTGAAATTTTCATCCAAGTTCCTAAACTTTAATGCGTTATTTAACACATTATTATTGCTAAAACTGTTTTAAAAATAACTTAATAAAAAAAACCCATTGCCTCTTTGTATTACTTCTCTTGAAATGACGTCATACATCTTTATTTTTAGCTTAACAAAATTATCGATTAATTAATCGGTAATTTCTCAAAAGTTAACGATTAAATTTAATTTAATCGATAACAGCCCTAGTTTATATATTTTAACTAATTTATAGTGATAACATGATGAAAAATTCTTTTTAAATTGGAGATCTCCATCCTCAATATTTTAATAATTAAAAAGTGCAAATTATATATAAATAACATAAAATATATTTTATTTCATTGGCTGAGTGATGATATTTAATTGTAATTTTATAAATTTCAACATAAAATAAAAACTTTGACCAGACTTGTTTATTTCAGCAATGGTCATTTTTTTGGATGGCATCAACATCACATCAGACTTTTACCTTTCTGGGAGTTTTAGAAATTCACTGGAATTTATTGAACTCTCTCGTGACAATCGTTTCAACAAAACCAAAGTGGTGGCCTTATTTCCTTGTGGTAAGATTAATATGCATGATACTGGATGGTTAAGGATTTAAGGATTTGTAAACAATAGACAACTATTTGATCTGTATATTTTATATATAACAATAATCATGAATAAAAAAGGGATGTTAAAAGTTTTGCTGAATGTAGCAAAAGTTTTCTATATGCAGTTGTAATTATTATATTTTTTTCATAGTTGTCATCTTGTTCAAAACATATTTCATCATCTTCATCAGTCCCATGACTGTTGTGGTCATTGGGGGGAGTGCATGGACACATCAACAGATAACAATCTCGCAGTTGCCTATCTTGAGCGGTGGCCAATAATTCACTTAATCCCATCCATGTCCATTCCTTTATGTTGTCAAGCCAGCTTTTCCATTGTCAATCCCTTTGCCATCCCCCTTCTACAATGCCTTGAGGAATAATTTTGTTAGGGTATCATGTCGTAGTTTATGATGGAACCATGCCATCTAAAGTCTCTTAATCGTTGTTATAATCATTTCTTGACGACCGACAATAGAGTTTATTCTGTCCCAGACATATTCATTGGTCTTCAGTTCTAAATAGGAGATCTGGAGAATTTTTCTCAAGCATTTGTTTTCAAATGCCTGCAGTTTGCTTTCAGTGGTTGCAATTAGTGTCCAGGTCTTATATTCATAAAGGACAATATTTAGTTTCCCACCAATTGTAGTTACTAATAAATTTTTTGTTTAAAAATTTTACCTCAAATATAAATAAATTTTTAATTTTGTCACCACAGAATAATGTTAAAAAGAGACTTTCGTTTTGAACAATTTAAGTTTTGTTTCCAAAAATAAAATTGTAGTTCAATTTCTGAACTTTGAATTTTGCAAATATAAGTTATTATTTTCTTATCATATCTATTAAGTGTTTGTTTCATATATTATTTATTTGATGAGATTGTACACAGTGATTCATCAATTTAATGGGGGTTTATATTTAGTTGCTATAACTTTGCTTAATTAAATGGTATTACTTGCAGGAGTGGCCATTGAGGTTAATGTTGGAGTCAATGGCTTAGAACTGAATCTGGAAGTGGACAAAGAACTGAGGAATAAAACTCGAGGTTTACTTGGAAACTTCAATGGGCGTTCCAATGATGAATATCTTCTTCCAAATGGAACAATCCTGCCTGCGAATATGACTGAGATAGAAATATATGTAAATTTTGCAAAACAATGTAGGTTTTTTTCTTTTGGATATATGATTTTTGTTTTTGTTTATTTGTCTAATAATTCTTGAATATTAACTACTTTTGTAGCTTTTTGAACTGACTTCTTTTTGTTAATATTTTAAGGACTCATTTTAAGTTCTAGTTATTTAAATGTTACATTTTGTATCATTCTTCAAAGTTATTGTTTATTGAATCTATTTTTATTTCAGATCTGGTATCAGCTTCAACATCTGTCTTTATCTATTCAAAAGGAAAGAGTGTTGGAGATTATTATAATCCTGACTTTGTCCCAGTAACTAGAGATACCCTGAATCCCAATGAAACTCTGTTGAAAATTGCCACAGATTTGTGTGAAGGACGAGAACTTTGTATTTATGATTACCTGGTAACTGGGGATACCGCTTTTGCAAACAATACAAAAATGACTTGGGAGTTTTCAATAGCCACAAGAAATGTACTAGGTACAAGCTATATGTATTTTTAACAAAATGTAACTTAACCTTCAACAGTAATAGTTTAAACACAACAACAAAAATTGAACAATTTAAAAAACTTAACTTATTTGAAACTGGGCAGAGATTGACATAAATGAAGATAAAATAAAATGTTAGTTTAAAAAATTTATATGAATATTTATTATTATTTTTTTAAACTCTATTTAACATTGCACTTAAATTTACTATACATGGTTAATCTGCATGAAAAAATAATTAAAGGAAAAAAAGAAAGACATATTTGAAATACCCAACTACACCCTTTGGTGGAGATGACCAATGATAATTGCTAGTTTCAACTCACCTTTCTGAATCTAATATAGGTAGCTGAATTAAATGCAATTTTTGCTTTTAAATGTCAAATTATTAAATGAGTAATGGGCTTGCCTTCTAATCTGAAACTAGCAGGTCAAATTCTAAGAAAAATAATTCTTTTATTTTTAAAAAATCATTTTTATCAAATGTTGCTTGAATGATTTCTGGAGTTAACTTTAGTGTAATAGCTAAATATTTCAGTTTTTGGAATGCAATACTTCAGTAAAGATTTTAAAATCAGCGAGTTAAAAAATAAAAAGCACATTGATTTTTAGTTGAGTTAGCAAAAATAGCTTAACCACAAAATATAGAAGATTAAAGAATACAGTTGGAATAAAGTTGGGTCTTCAAATAGTCTTTGTGTTGTTGCTTTGATTATTTTTAGGTAAATTATTTATTTGTAAAATATAATAAACATTCTGATAGATATTTTTACATCCATAAAACTTTGCATGTTTTAATTTAAAGAAAAAAAATATTTTTAAACCACTCAAGATATTCTTTTCCTTTTATGTTACCTGTTTTTGTTGTATGTGTAACACAGGATATACATTTTTTTTGATAAAACAATTAAAATTCAATTAAAGTCATAATGGATTTAATTATTCCTCAGAAAATAGTATTCCGACTGTTGAAATTGTCCAGAGCAGTGGTACATTTGTCAATGGTCACTGGTTTGTTCGGGAGGGTGTTGTCAACACATTGAAGCTTACAGCCACTGATAAAGATGGTGATTCGCTGACTTATTTGCTGGAAGGCAGCCCTAGAATTGCATCTATTAACCAGAGTGGTGTCCTCACATATTGGCCAAACACTCTAGAACCTGTTAACATTGCGTAAGTCAGATTCGATGTCAGCACTCATAATAAAAATAACTTATCAATTAAGCAGGCTAAGGTTGTATTACAGCCCAAATTGATTCAAACAATGATTTGCATAGAGGTCAAATTTTTCAGATGATATTTAACTCATACATCTCTCCATTTCATTGAAACTATCTTGAATAGTGCAAAAATAATTTAAAGATTCAAACAACAAACAAGTTTAACAGGAAAAATCAACCTGAATCCCAAGGCCTTTTCGATATGTTTTTCTTTTTGATTTTAATCAAAGACCATTGTTTATAACCAATTTATTTTTTCAGTGTGAGTGTCAAGGACTCAAGGAATGGATACTCTCCATTGTTGTATATTTCTACATTAATTTGCCCTCAGTGCAAAAATCATGGCACTTGCCAGAGTAAAAATACTGCCAGGAAAATTGAATACTTCTCTGGACAAGTTCAGATTTTAAAGTGTACCTGCCAAGCTGCCTTTATAGGTCATAATTCTAAATAATTAAGACTTTAAATAATTGTGCGAATCTTATGAAAATTGTTTAAATAAAACATTTACATACTAGAAATGAATCCTCTTCAATAAATGAGCAAGAAAGGTTCTAAAATCTTATTCTGGAGTTTACCAGCCTGAAATAGAATTAGTAAACTGAAATAGATAGAAATTAAATCAAATTAATTGTTCTCAAATGTTCAGGTGACACATGTGAGGCTGAGAAGGATGCCTGCAAGTCAAAGCCTTGTGCCAAGGGTCAGACCTGTACGGACCTGACAGCTGCCCAGCAAGGGAACAGTTCCATAGGCCATGTGTGTGGACCATGCCCAACTGGCTTTGAAAATGTTCAGGGAAGATGTACTGGTTAGTGGACATTTGTTTTTAGTTACTGACAACTGCCTAAGAAAGTACTTGTGTAAGAAAATAAGATACTTTTTCATACTACAAATTAATTGAAAATCAGGATTTAATCTTTGGAATGTATAGGAATATTGTGAGTTATTTATATTAGTTTCTATTTTATTCATACTTTTCTCAATTTATTTTCAAGTATCTCTTTCTTTATTTTAGTTTTCAAAAGCTAATTGGTTCTATCTTAACACATTTACCTCCAGACAAAGATGAGTGCAATGGTACTAATGTCTGTGACCACATCTGCATCAATACTGAAGGCTCTTTTATCTGTAGTTGTGAGGAAGGTTATGTCCTTAGTCCATTAGACTCAAGGACCTGTCTGGGTAAACTTTTTATTTTACAGCTATCATGAATGACTATTTTTACATTATGTTTGTGGTTACAGATCTTCATCAAAAGATAGTGGTTATATTATTTAAGACTTCATGTTTAAGTAAGAATAAACTATTTATATTGTAATTGTAGGCATATCAATTTTTAAAATATATTTATAACAAAATTTTTAACAAAGTAAAAATGTTACTACTTAATGTCATTTATAAGGCACATTGCAATTACTATTTATACTTATTGTCTTATGATTGATTACTTTGTGATCAGTAATGATCAGTAACTGCTGAGAAGTAGGCAATTTCAATATGAGATCATTTTCTTGGAGAGAAAAAACTCCAGCAAAAATTTATCTAAATTTGCTTTTTCTTTTAAACTATGGTCAGTATAAGTATAAGAGACCTAAGTTCAACAATTGTCTTAGAATAATCAAATTATCCACACAAAAAAATATAAATTCAAAGCTAAGATTATAAAATTCCTTGCATTCAGCAAAGAACTGCTCTAACAGATGTGTGCCAGAATATACAGAGTTTTGTAATGAACCCTTGAGTCAATGTGTTTGTAAAGCTGGAATAACAACCAATGACTGTTCTGTGGTGGACAGCTGCCTCAGCAACCCATGTCCAAACAACTTACTGTGTCAACGTAAGGCTAATGGCTATGAATGTTTGTGTAGGAATGGACTACCAGTAGACATTGTCAATGGATGCAGAGGTAAAATAACATCACTAACTGTTCAATATATTACCATTAAAAAAAAATTATAATTAATATAATTATAGTTGACACTGCACATTTTAATAAATTAATAAACTTTAAAAATAATTTCTAGTTTTATAACAGGAGAAGGAAAATAAGCATTCAAATTATCACCTTTCTTTATTTTGTGAAGATTGTAACAGAACACTGACAGCAGCATCAGGAAAACTTATGAGCACCAACTATCCATCAAATTATCCTGATAAGTCTTATTGTACTTGGACTATCATATCTGAAGAAGCCAATGCCATTATTACCTTGAAGTAAGCTATTATCAAAGTGTTTTAAAAAATAAAATGTATAATTAGATTTAACTCATGAGAAAAATTTATTTTAAAAATATTTTTAAAAGAAACACTAAAAACTGTACAACTGCAGAAATAACTAAACAAAGAAATTGGAAAACAAAAATTTTGGTGGAGAAGGGAGGACTTCTTGTCAAAACTCAACAAAATTTATGTGACATAATTTGGGGATGGCCTTTGTAGTAATTTCTGTTGGCTAAAAATTGTCTGATACATTTAGATGTAGTCTGGCATAACTCATTGTTCATTATGTCAGGGATAGTAATATATATTTCTTTTATTTAAATTAACAAAACTAAATTTCACACATCTTGACAAAATGATTGTTTACTGACAGACAACTTATAACCTTATTATTTTCATTAAAAGTATTCTGGGACAAATCTTTTATATTAATAATATCTAAGGCTTAAAATTAATTATAAACGTGAAACGTATGTAACAAAGATAAATAAAAAGAGGAATAAATGCCTTAAAGCACACTAATCTTTTTTTAATTTTTTGAAAGAAACTAAAAAAATCATTAATTTAATGACGGTACATTCTGAAATCTGAAATTTTAATACAATACATTGTTAGGTGACACAAGCATATGTGCGAATTTCAGCTTGATAGAATCCTGGGAAATGGGTCATTTACACAACAGAGAGACAGGACGGTGAAGTTAATATAAGGAATTTAAAAATGATTGATGCTATACAGTGCTTGACAGCCATATAAAATGTATTTGTATTTATGGTTACTATTCTGAGTGGTGACTAGCATACTTGCTGTCATAGTATTAACAAATGATATAAATAAAACCATGATTTCTAAATTTAGATTGTTTCTGATCATCATTTGACAAATAGATTATCAAACATTGAATAATTTACTAAGCAGACCTCAAATGAGTTCAAGCCATGCAATTTAGCAATTATGAGTATGTGAAAAAAACTTATTTGAAAAGTTTATAAAAATAAACTTTTAGAGAGCTTTTCTATGCCTTATAGTTTTTAATTTAATTTATTCTTGAATATTTCCTTGTTATTAAAAAAAAAGATTTATCAAAGTATAACTTGATGAGGTAGCTAATATTATAGTTTTAAATTTAACAATGTATACAATTTGTTTTATTATTAAATTCAATAAATTTATTGTATAGCATTACAGACTTTGATGTCGAAGGATGTCCCTTTGACTACTTAGAAGTTTACGATGGTTTGAACAGTGGTGCAAATTTGATTGGTCAATACTGTGAAGATGTTCCTAAGACTATTGCTTCCTCTGGAAATGCCTTGCATGTTGTTTTCATGTCTGATTCATCTGTAAATCTAAGGGGCTTCATAGCTTCTTATGTAGCAGAAAGTGAGTTGAAAAATGAATTATATTTTTTCTAAATTCTTAGAAATCAACAGATTGCTAAGTTTTCTAAATGTGCCATTTGACTTTTGTTTAAAACTTATTTTAATTCAACTGGGAATGTTTTTTAATTGTAGGATTCATAGTTAAATTTTATTCACATAGTATTTTGTTTGGGTTAGTGGTGCAGTAGTTTTTATTCCCATTACTTGTATTTGTAAATTATCTCAAGATATTTGATTGAGTTTTGAGTTTTCCTTTATTATTGAAGTTATGTGCTGTATAAGAAGGATGAGATTTAAGCTTTGCAGTGCCATACTCCGGCATCCTTCCGTCTCGCGAGACGATGGTGCATCACCTTGGGGTTGGGTTGCATTTCCTCGAGTGACTGTGCAGTCCTATCCTTGAGTGACAGTCTTTGCCACAGTTTTTACACACGAGTTCTGTGCTTCCAAATGTTTTGGCCTTTCTCCTAGCTCTTCTGTCTGCAGCCTCCTCCATTCTTCGCTCCTCGGCTACTATGACGCCCTCTTTGACAACTGTGCGCCACGTAGATCGGTCTTCTGCCTTACACTCCCAGTCACTTGTATGTATTTTGGCTGCTTTCATGTCCCTTTGACAGACATCTTTAAATCGCAAGCGTGGGCGACCTGTTTTCCTCTTTCCTGAAGCAAGTTCACCATATAGGAGGTCCTTCGGGATGCGGCCGGGGCTCATTCTTTTGACATGTCCTAGCCACCTCAGGCGTCTTTCACTAAGAATTGAGAACATGCTTTGGGTATTGGCACGCGTTAGTACCTCACTATTAGGCACTTTTTCTTGCCATTTAATACCAAGGATGCGGCGCAAGCATCTCAAATGGAAGCTGTTAAGCTTACGCTCTTGTGATGTATAAGTGGTCCATGTCTCGCTCCCATATAGTAGTGTACTGATGACACAGGCTCGATAGACGCACAGTTTGGTTTTCTCCGTTAGCTTGGTGTTTTGCCAGACCCGCTTATTTAGTTTAGCCATTGTTGCGGCTGCCTTGCCAATTCTGCTGTTTATTTCTTCTTCAATGGACAGTGTATTGGAGACCTTGGATCCCAAGTAGGTGAAGCTGTCCACAACCTCCAAGTTTTCATTATCGATATTTATGGTAGGAGGAGGTCGAGTGTCTTGGGCCATGATGTTTGTCTTTTTCAAGCTGATTTGCAGACCAAATTCTTTGCAGGCATTGGAGAAGCTTGACACGAGTTGTTGCAAACCAGATTCTGTATGTGCTGTTAGTGCCGCATCATCCGCAAATAGTAGCTCTCGAATTAGGACATCCGTCGTTTTGGTCTTGGCTCGGAGGCGGGCAGTGTTGAAAAGTCCTCCATCAGCTCTGGTATGTAACCAGATTCCCTCACTGCTATCCTTGAATGCGTATCGAAGAAGTACAGAGAAGAATATTGCGAAGAGTGTTGGTGCGAGTACACAACCTTGTTTAACTCCGCTGCTGACAGGGAAGGCCTCTGACTTAGCTCCATCGAACTGTACTGTGCCAAGCATATTTTCATGGAACTGTCTNTAGAATATATTTCCAGAAATATATAATTAAACTGAAATTGAGTTTGAAATGCTGGAAATATGCTAGACTATTGAAGGGCTGTGTTGATGAAAAAAGTTTGAGAATTTCTCTTGAATTTTTAATGTATAAAAAAGTGAATTAAAAAAGAAAAAACAGTTCTTTGTAGGCAGTGATAAACAATTTTAACAATTATTCTTCCAGGTTTTCTGATATAGATATGGAGAGTGGTACTGCATGCTCCTATGATTCTGTCACTGTGTACAGTGGAAATTCTTCCCGTGCCCCATTACTTGGTAAATTTTGTGGTAGTGCACTACCCCCTTCTGTGATGGCATCAGCTGGTACTGGGATGTACATTGTATTCAAGTCTGATCCAACAATTAGTGGAAGAGGATTCCAGGCCCTGTTTTCTTACTAGTTTATTGCACCTGCTTTTACTTTTAAGTTCCACAAACTTTGTTTTAAAAAATGTTTTATCATAATCACAAGAAACTTTCTTGGAATAATCTGTAAATGATCTATTATCTTGAAATTATATTTTGTTTTAAATCTTTATTTTTAAAAATGTATCATTCATATTTTAAATTAAGCAGCTATTTCTTTACATTAATTTGATCTTTTGTCAAAATGTATCTGCTACTCCTACAGTTGTTTTTACTATAGCATTTTACATGCATAAAATAAGTACTTAAATTACATTTTGAAATCTACATTTTAATAATTAAATTTATTATGAACTCAAACTTGCATGTCAATGATTTGTATTTAAAAAAATTATTATTCCAGGATACATTTGAATAAATGAATAATAAAATATTATTAGAGACTTTGATTTGAAAATAAATATTTTTTAAAGTTGACAGATGTGTTTAGTTAGTTTCCAGTATACACTAATAGTTTAAAATAATCTGCAGGTTAATAACCTCTTGAACCATAAGCTGGATAGTAAAGCTTGAGTCCCTACACTTGTATGACCATTGTGTCCTTTTAACACAAACTAACAGGCATTAAGGACGATAAAAACTTTGCCAGCATATTTAACATTCGTTTTAAAATTTAAAAAATATTTTTATAATCTTCAAAATAACCTGTTCAACTAATGATAAGAATTTGTGTGAAAAATAATGAATTACTAACAATTAGGGTATTTCAATAATAGCATGTCCTAACTTTGCTTTAGTTTGTGTTTACGGCGGGTCCTCTATTTTCTTTTATTGGTATCAAATGTTAAACTTCATTAAAGTCCAAACTGAAAAAATATTGGATTTTTCAGTTAAGTTAAACATGAGACATAACAATTAAAACAAACAATACTGCCAATGTAAATAAGTTGTTAAATAATTACTTTGTATTTCCCTTAGAGTTAGAGCATTGAGACCATACTTTTTCAATAGGCAGGTTTCTAAATTTATCAAAACAAAATCTCCACGTGTTGTGTGTGACTTAAATGGACCAGACATCCCTCATTACATGAGATAACAATTTGCTAGGTCATGTAAATTTTACCTTTTTTAAAGTTAAAAATGAGCAATACGAATATTATTTTGTCAACACATAAAAAATGAAACTAGAAGTATGTAGCAGTGAACAGGTTTATTTGTAATCCATCACTCCACAAATATGTCATCTACATAAATATTTACAATGTCATAAAAAAACCTGTATTAGTTTCATAGCAACAATTGGTTTATAAGAAAATAAACATGGAATCTTTTCATTCTATATACATGTGCCACACTGTTGACTTAACAAGAATGCAACAGTTTCTCAAATTGATTCTCAGCTAAATTGAATGTAAATACATAAACCCTATCACTTCAAAGCATCACATTTGACATCAGTTTAGCAGTTCTAAACATCTGCTGCTGGATCAGTTTCAAAACATTTTTGTAAAATGATGTGATGGGGTTTATTTATAATTGCTGGCTCTCTTTCAGTATTAAAATACACAAATAACAAAAAGAAATACACTTCCATACTTGCAACTAAATGAAACACACTACAAATTTATATTAGCTTTGTGCACTATTATAATTATGAACACGCTATTGGAATTTAAAATGTTCTATAGGAAAATGAATTAAACATGTCTAAAAAGATTCAATTAATATTTGTTTTGCTTACAGAATGCCTCATCACAGTGTAAAAGAATATTAAGTAAAAATAACTAGTTATTTTGAAGCAATATATGGACATTCTTATAAGTTACATCAAAACACACTGGGAACAAATGAGATCCTTCATCCCAAGTAAATAGTTACAAATAGCATAAACGTACAACTCAGATTGGGCAAAAATAACACTAACTGTAAATATGATACTATTATATTGACATGATAGGTCTATATGGCCTGTGACACAATGGACATATGATAGTATGAAACATTGTGACAGGCCTTACATAGTCAGAGAAGGTTCTATTTAACTAATAACAGTATATGCGAATCAATACATGGTCTATCTTTATTAAAATATGAAAATTATTCAATGGTAAAACATGGAGAAATTGCTGCCAGAAATTAAATGAAACAGTTATCAAGCCATTAATAAAGCTATAACAAGAGATACACAAAAAAACATGACAACCTTTATTAAGCCAAAATTTTGATAAAACACTTATAGTTATAAATACTGTATTTATTTACTTTATATGCCAATATGATAGTTGCATAAGTGACAAGTTGAAGTAAAAAATTTGAGTAATTTATTCCAATTTAACTTATAAAGTTAAGGAGATTTTTCTCAGTTAAGAATTCTCGTCAGTTCAACACGCTAGGTAAGTAATATAAGTAAAATACACTTTTGATTTGAAATAAGCTAAATGCAATTTACTATATTGTTAGGTTTTAGTGGAGAATTCAACAACAAAAAAGGTGAAATATTTCTATCAATAGTTACAACTGTGATAAAAGTTGGCAGTTACAATGATGAAATGTTAAAACACTTGTAATAGTATATTTAGAAAACTAAAAATAATTGGTCAGAGAGTGAATATTTTATTCCATCTCATGTCAGATCACCATGAGGCTAACTGCACAACTTGGTAACCTATTTTTTTAAATAAAGCATCATTAGAGTTCTAGTTATTATAACACATATGAAGAGTACAAGGTAAGAAACGGCTATGTGACATTTTTGAAATTTTTTAGTTATCCCTTGTATCTGATAGAGGATAAAAAATGGTGTGTTCTGAATGAGGTTTTATGAAAATATTATGTATCTGACCCTACTGGTAATTAAAATCTATTTAGTTTATTTATAAGAAACATGTATAATTTTGAACTTTAAAACTTAAATATCTCAAAACTACATAAATGTGACATAGCCGTTTCTTCCCTTGTACTCTTCATATTGTTCAGTCAAAAACTTAAGCAATTTTATTACACTCCGAGATAACCTTTAACATAGGAAAATCCATTAAAATACAAGGGGGCTTAACTTAAATTATAGCCATACATTCTTAAAGCAAAATACAATGAACGTGTTTCTTTATGAAACAAAACAGCATACAACTTTAATGTTTATTATAGAACTTAAACAAAACAGTATACAACTTTAATGTTTATTATAGAACTTAAATAAAGTGGCAACTAATTAAATTATAGGTGATTAGTAAATGTGGGATTGAACAGAGAATTGAGTTACTAACTGTAGACATCACAGGATAAGGACAGCTGGCATACAGCTATGTTACCAACATCTTTGTGTCAGTCCCTTGTCAATGATTCACAAGTGTAAAACTGGCTGTTAATTTGATAAGTAAACAAAATGAGGGGTAGGACTGCAATCAGGCTTATACAAAATTCAATGGAAAAGACGTAAACAAGGTATGGGTTAGCCTGACCAGACGTAACAAAACAGCGTTTTGTTACGTCTGGTCAGGCTAACCCATACCTTGTTTACGTCTTTTCCATTGAATTCTGTTAATTTGACTAAATTACTGTATATGTTAGTCCCTTGTCAATGATTCGCAAGTGTAAAACTGGCTGTTAACTTGACTAAATTACTGTTATCTAAACAACATTGGATAGCCAGAATAATCTCTCTATCTAAAGAGCATCCTTCCAAAAAAGGTTAACAGCTAAACTTTGATGTTAGTAAAGATCATCAATAAACCTAAATGATTCTGTAAAGTAGTCATTATTTTTTTAACAAAATATTGTTTAACTTCTCTAGTTCAATTTCTTAACATCAGCCAAATGAGATGAACATTTTGATGACATAAATTTATAAAATCTTCACATCTTTTAGTAAAGGAGATCATCAAAGTGGCAACCAAAACTAATTTCCTAGAGTTTTAAGTTTTGATCTTCTGCAAACTTTCAGTATTTTCTTATCAATATAATTAAATTTTTTAAAGAAGTTGATGGCGGCTGACTTTGGCCAATAGTTCACTTGGAAATCAAATTTCCAAATTACTTTCTTCAAAATACACAAGAGAAAATGTGCCTTTGCTTAAACAAACAAAAACAAGTTCCATAAATGAGTTCTCTGATGATACCATACAAGAGTTCATTCATTAAGTCTGTCATTATTAATGTAAATGGTAATACTGCTCTTAAATGCATCCATTTATTGACTGCAATATATAGTTGTCAAACAATTTAATTGGTGTTTTTACTACTTTCTATTTTTCCTTTTGTTCCAAATAAACATGGGATCAAAACGGCTATTGTGAGTGGCTCATTATATATGTTAAAAAAAGCATGTGCCATGATGCAACGAAGTAATTAATAATGAGATCTAAAATTAAAACAAATTTCTGGTCCCAAGTTATTGAACACTCATGAAATCAAACTTGACCTAAATTTATTTTTTTTAAAGTTCCTAAGGTCTTAGGTCAGTTGGTCAGAGAGATTCTCAGACTGAATCAAGCATTCCAAGACATTAACCATTATTATTATTATTATTATTATTATTATTTTAGGCTTGGGTTGAAGTTTCACTGTCACTAAATGGTATAATAGTCACATGTTAACAAGATAAAAAAAAAGGATAACACTATAAACATGCCTGCCAGACATGGGCAATGATGAGTTCAGACCCATGAACTTGGACAATGTTACTATGTACAGGGAAGAATGAAATAGTTCAAAAAGTACAGGGGAATATTTTTTTAGTTAAAATGACATATCTTTAAATGAATTTTTAAAATATCAAGTTGTTATCGAGGAAATGTGCTAACTTAGTTATTTATTTATTCTGTATATGATGATGTAGAATTTTAAATTCTTTACACGGATACAGCTCAACAAAAGTGGCAGCGATTTATTTAAGTTTAAAAGAATAAAAATGACTTGCTTTGATCAATCAAGTTTTGTAAATTTTACATGCTTAAAATAATTCTATAAAAACTTATGACCCATTTTTCTAACAAAAGGAAACAAGAAACAAATAAAATAGACATCCATGTACAAGGTTTGTAAGAAAATAAAAGATGAATGATTTTTACTTCATTTAGATTTTATACAACATCTAATTGTGTTACATGATTATTTTAAAATTCTAAAGTAGATGCTTGTGAAAAATTTTGTTCAATGAGAAATGAAGAAGACTTTTTCTTTATGAAAACCATAAAGCTGAAGTAAATTTTAGCACTTATCAATGTTACAGTATTTTTAAATATTACATTTGTCTTTTTTGTCTAGAAAGATCTTATGGATTTGTTAAGACAACTAACATAAACCATACTTCGAAGTAATTCTGGATTACACAAATCCATTTATAAAACACATCCCTACCAATGGTAAACATGAATTTGACAGTACAATAAAAAAAACTTTTAAAACCAATTTTAACAGGTTTCTCACATTAAATACAACACATCCCTAGCACTGCAGTAAACATGACTTTGACAGTACAATATAAAACTTTTAAAACCAATTTTAACAGGCTTCTCACATTAAAGTTAAAGTAAAGACATGACATGTTTGGCAAAAATATTTTCATCTTTTGTTGTCAGATGTTTTAAAATAAATTTGTTTATACAGGTCAAGTTACTGACTCAATGAATGTTTAAAATGTTCTAATGAAGACATTTCTCCAGCAATAATTATTTACATATTTTCAAGGAGGCCACTGTTCAGTTTCCAAGTCAAATTTAAGCAAGTGTCAAGATAAAACATTGTATGATCACAGGCTGCCAGAGATGCTCTCAACATGGACATCGAAAGAACCTAACCTATTCTGATGGGTTCACTTAGCATTTCCACTTGAAATACTCACATTATACTCCAGATGTATGTAAGTAGACTGGCTATTAACTCAGTTATACTATGACTAAACGTAAACCTTTTTTAAAAAAAGTAAAATGATTATCAAATTCATAAATTCCGCTAGTTGTATAGAGTAGATTTTCTCAAAGTAACACATTTAAGCTAGCATAAAACTGAATTTCACAGTTAAGTTGAGCCAATTTGACCTCTACTGCTTTGACTTTCCACACATACATTTATTGGAAGAGCAACATAATTTACTTGAATGTCACAGTTATCAAACCTATGATTGGTAAAAAATGTTACTTTTTTCAGAGAGAAAGTAATATTTGAATAATGTTACTAAACAGATATAATTTAAAGAAATGATTACCCCTTTCATGATCATAATGGCTTGCAACAAATGATTAATAGTCACTAAAACACAACGGCATGACTTGTTTTTTCCTTCTGATTGCAAAAGGGCAAAATATGCAAAGGCTAACTTAAAAGGAATTGAAAATACAATCTAAAAATAACAAGTTTGTCTGTAAGAAAGAACAAAAAAGAAATGTATATGCCTATTAATAAATGAAAATAGAGCTTGAGATGTTAAAGAAAAAATGTAGAAGATAATTTGTGAGACAATTGGCTACATGTCCTATTAAATGCTTTAAAAACTGTTGTTAACAAAAAATATTCTGGGAAAGACATAACATATATATAGTAATACACTTCATAAATTTGTTGATTTTTAAACATTAGGAAATCATCTTTGAAACAGCTGCTAAATGTTACAGACCAAAAATATGATAGGGAAAAGTTAACATAACACTAAGTAAACAACCTTACAAGTGCAGAGCCCTAATTTCACATGTAAATCTTTTACGCTTTAAAAAAATGGGATGGTTATATTCTAAATACACGTTTAAAGCTTCATTATTAGAAAATACATGTTTTGTTATAAAATCTAAAATGCGTTTTAAAAATTAATTTTGGAGCTGTCTCATGAAAAATTGTCAAAACGTAACTTTTGCATTTTTACATACAGTTACAGCAATGATAATATGTAACATAATATATAAGATTGTGTGCAATATAGCATATATAGCTGAAAAGATGGTGTGCTTTCAACCATGATGTGTCAACAGACATAACTGAAGTAATAATGGACATTTCACCAACACAAGTGTGCACCTTTGTAGGTCAACTATTGACCAACTATGAGTTATAAACTACATGAGTTATAAGTATAAGCCCCTGTTGTGAGCTAGTACTACATCAGTGCCTTTAGACTTTCACTCCCCACTGAGACTTTCACTCCCCACTGAGCCGTTCACTCCCCACTGAGCCGTTCACTCCCCACTGAGCCATTCACTCCCCATTGTACCAAATCAAGCTTCTCTCTTAAACTCAATGCATACACTCAACAAGTAAACACTTTAACAATAATAAAAAGTCTTCCAGTTTATCAGCATCTCATTTAGCAATATCTATCTTGATTTTTACATTTTTCAAACTAAAGAGTGAAGTTGTTCCAAATCACAAAACTCCAGAGGCGAGAAACTACTTGCTACAATCCCTAACAGTCCCTATTGAACATATGGACAATAACATGGTTAGCCTATGTTTCCCTAACAGTCCCCATTGAACATATGGACAATATCATGGTTAGCCTATGTTTCCCTTAACAGTCCCTATTGAACATATGGACAATAACATGGTTAGCCTATGTTTCCCTAACAGTCCCTATTGAACATATGGACAATAACATGGTTAGCCTATGTTTCCTCCTATAAAAAAAGCACAACAAGATTTGTGATATTGAAAAAATAACACTCAAAAGTTTATCTGCTTCTCAGATTCAC
The DNA here is from genome assembly GCA_002072015.1 of Radix auricularia. Taxonomy (NCBI): domain Eukaryota; kingdom Metazoa; phylum Mollusca; class Gastropoda; family Lymnaeidae; genus Radix; species Radix auricularia. Next base: position 640,157 of record MUZC01001624.1, read on the forward strand.
TGGGATTCATGTCTTTTTTTTTCTAACATATAAATATTTATATGGTATTTCATAATTTTAAAAAAATGATAAAATTCCCTCAGCCATAGCATTTAATATATTGACACAGGAAATGTTCATCAACAACCTTTTACTAAAATTAACGATCTCCTACAGTTTTTAAAAGTATCCTGTATTTGTCACCACTTTCATCTGAAAAAGAAGATAAAGATGCATTCGACAATAAGAGAACAAGTTCATCAAATTGATATAAATTAAGCAGTAGAGTAGGCCATAAACTGAGTTAAAAAAAGATGTTCCTGTACTTACAGTGTAATGAAAAATATAAATTTCATTATATAAAGCCCTGAATTTTAACACAATTTCAAATCAAGTAGAATATTTATAAAATAAATTTAAAAAATGTTAAAGACTGTGACCTTGATATTTTTTCTAAACCACACAATGTTAAAATAATTGATGCTAAGTTTTTATTTACTTTTTTAAAAATTTCTGGAGATTTTGGCCCATTAACTTTAAAGCCCCAAAGCGTGGTAATATGCACTTTGTATCTTATGCCGAAGCACGGTAATGCGCGCTTTGATAAAACTCTCTTTTGAAACGAAATCACAGAAAATTTTAACTCTTCAATGTGTGAAAGATGATTATTCAACTTCCGGCAATGACGGCCGTTGCCGCGCTAGTATTATCGCTCGATTTGCGAAGTTTTTTGGTAGTTTTAACTATTTTTTTTAAGATTTGATTTTGTTTTACTTTGTTATAAAAATAATAGTACTTAACTACAGGTAAAAATAGTATTAAACTCAATACAGTCTTTTGGATACGTAAAATAACTATTCTTATTATAAAAGATGAAGTCAGTATGATAATAATAATATAAATGCATTTTACGCAATTTTTTAAATTTCATAACCAGTGATTGCAATACGGGAAATCCTTACGAGACTGAGGGGGAAGTTTATTGAAAACCTTCTGGGGCTTTAAGAGTTAAGAAGCTTGAAGGAGCCATGCATGTTAAAATGATATTTCCATGTTATATGTTTAAAAAATTATCTAACAAATATTGATCCCATGATAAATAAACTAGAAAAATGTCCACCTAATCTGTGATTCTAACTTAAGCTATGTATGCTAAAAAAATCCTTTGTAATACCTTTCATTCCTTCCACAACAAATCTTGTTTGATCCTGTATGTTTTGTATCACCTAAAACAAAAGAGAGTTAATAATAAAATATACACATCTTTATAAGCAGTTGATATTTCAGGAATTTTTAAATTACATAAGTCAGTTAACTGAAATGAGATTTCAAGGGCTTGAGTATTTTAGCAGTGTGTGTATTCTTGTGACTTTTAAAGAAATCACATTTTCAAGTTATAACCTAATGATCCATATTTAAACATAATTTACTATTTTTTTAAAGAAAGAGAGAATGAATGAGGGGGGGCAACGTCATTCATTTGGGAAGTGTGTTAATAAAAATGGAAAGGGAAATTAAGAAATGGTATGGGAGGATTTATCAAAATGTAACCTCACCTCATCTGTTAGTAAAATGTGAATTTGAGAAGGTCCCTGCATGTAAATATCCCCAATCTGTTGTGTTTGAATGCCAAACAATGTGGATAATTTCACTTTAAATTCTTCCAAAACTAGTGAATCCATATATAATGCATGGTATACTGTGAGATACAAAGTTTAGTCATTATTAGCATACTTGCCACACTTCATTTATAAACGGGGCGTGTTTAAAAGTCCATTTTAAATAAATATTTATATGGATCAATAGCAAGTTGGTTAACATAGAGGATGGGATGTTACCAATTTCCTTGAGCTTGGAATAAAATTTAAAACTTTAATTTTACTAAGTAACTGACTTGACATTGTTTAGCCTATATTTTCACTATACATTGTGAATGGTTGAACATATTTGTAACTGAATTAGAAAAATTGTGTTATAATTTTTCTTTAAAATTACTTAGCCAATCTATTACATGAAACGCAATGGAAAGAATAACAACAAATATAACTTACTTGATTCAGGCTCTTGACATATGTACACTGTAAGTCTTGGTCGGATATTTCTGTGAAATTAAGTAGAGTTACTAAATACTTCAAATGACCAGCACAAAATGTCTGCAACACTAAAAATACATATCATATTGTTTTTACCTAAATATTTTCTTCCTCAAAAACTAACTGTATTTGCACCTGTAGTTCAAAGTTATTGTTTCAATGACTCACCTGGCCTGTAGGGCATTATCTAATCTTATTCCATCAGCTAAACCACAAATTTGGATCAAATCATCACGACTTAACCGTAACAGATCAGCACCTGTTAATACCAACAATAGAGACAGGATGCAATTTAGACATATTGTACTCATTATCTTAATCTAAATTGCATTCCATTTTTATCTTTTAAAGGAAATTATATCAGCATTAGCTTGTAACAAGCATTGCTGCATTCTATAAAAAAAAAAAGATATAAAGTTTATCCCTTCGACACTTAATAAAAGTAAAGATAATTGTTACAATAAATTTAAAATAATCTTCTGAGCATTTAACAGAGCCATGCCAAAACACATTGTTATACCTGAGAAATTCTGGAATACACGAACATAATTAGAAAATCTGTGATAATGAAGCCATTGAGCTACATCAGTTGCTTGAGCGTCAGATGAAAGAGGCTGAGATTTTCATTTAAAACAATTAATAATCAGAAAGAGGCTGAGATGTTCATTTAAAACAATAATCAGAAAGAGGCTGAGATTTTCATTTAAAACAATTAATAATCAGAAAGAGGCTGAGATTTTCATTTAAAACAATTGATAATCAGAAAGAGGCTGAGATTTTTACTTTAAAAAATTAATAATGAGAAAGAGGCTTAAAAAACTAAAATTCTGATGAAGTCTAAAAATGTATAGATTAAAAAAATCAGTTAACATTGATTGCTTGATTTTAAAATGGTAAATGAAATGATACCAAAATGTTTACTTCATTCACTTATTGAAATCTGATTAGAGTAAATGGCTAATGACTCACCCCTGACAAAACATCCACTGGCTCATGGGTCTGGTTATGTGAGAAGGGCAAAGGTGTGTGGGAGGAACTACTTTGTGGTGGACTAAGGGAGGGATTCGGTGATGCTGTACAACTGAGGAAATAAAAACATTGTTTAAAGATCTATTGGGTTCTTAAAACAAACTTCACATTCTAACAATTATGTGAAAAATTACGACTCTAATCACTACATCTTTTTCCTTTCATTATGAACTCAAACATGCACTTAAAAGGTTCCATAAATCAAATGGAAGAGAAGGAAAACTGTCAGTGAGGAGGTGGTTCAGGAGCACTTGGGGGTCTCCAAACTTTGAGGTAAACTGTTGTTAAAAAACTATTTTGTCAAGCATAAATAATTAACCGTGCTTCACAAATGCAGTGTATGCTTTCATAATGTGGTCATAACCATACAAAAAGCAATACTAAGGTCTAATTAGTTTTCAAATACATTTCAATGATTTCTAAAAGTATTTTACAGCTGAAAAGGAAAAATTTAAAGGCTAACATCATATAATTCCCATTCTTATTCATTTCAAAATGTTATATTCTTATATCTATTTATCTCTATATACATATATATTTATATAAACTTTTTTTTCAAGTATATTTCTTTTACCCTGGGATGATGTGGGTCGGACAAATCGAAGCTGGCACATGAGTAATAGTTTGGAGACCCCTGCTGTAGCAAAATATAATATGACAATAGATATGATGTTCAAGTCCAGTAAAACATTTGTACAAACAAAAGATATTCAATAGTGTGGAGAAATGAATTATAATTAAATATTAGTTTTTATAATCATTTAAACTTCACAGCTGATTTGCCCTAGTAGTTGATTAAATAGAAAAGAGAAGTTATCTCAATTATAATTCATAGCAGTGCCAGGAATAGGTCAGCAAATTTTGAGATACTGTCAACTTTCTGGCATTCCAAATTCAGGGACAAATTTCATGTAACTCACTTGAGCTCAGCAAAACTGCTTGTCAAGGACTGTGTCTTGCTATAACCTGAATTTGCCTGCAATATCTGGTCTTTAGGAACCTGGATATCAAAAGGAAATAAGCTCAGTTTTTCAAATTTATAACTGTAACTTCCTTGTCATAAAACAATACTGATACAAGTGTGAAAAAACATTATCAGAAATTTCTTTAAAATAATAACATTGAAGTATACAGTAACCAAACATTGCAAGACATCATGGGAGTAACTAACAAATTTTTTTGCAAAATCTGATTATACATTGACAAATGGGTTATATAGCAATTAATTCTGCCGTCTCTTCCTTTGTTATTTAGGTTTAGATTTAGAATTTTTATTTGTTAATGTAAAGTTGGTGTTGGGGATATTTAGGGTTAGGGTTAGGTTTAGTTTTAGAATTTTAATAGTTGAATTTTCCAATTTCTTTGATATACGCGGCATAGCAACAATGATTGCGGCCATTTAACGTGGGAACGTCAGCTCGGATTTTACCATTTTTAAATGTAATTTTAAAATAATTTTTATCATAAAATATTTCTTTAAAAAAGAAAATAAAATACAGGATGCTTTTTAAAAAATATATCCAAAATGCTATGGTACCTTTTTAAAATTAACGAAATTTTCATTTATGACAATCAACTGGTTATTTTTACTTAAAAAAATTATAACATTGATACTAAGTTTAAAAATTATGTTTTCTAGTTTTACAACATGATTATTTTACTTACCTCTGTTAAAACCGTACATTCATAAGATGGTTGGTACTTCTCCTAGGGGGAAGAAAATCCTGAACTAAATATAACTATTTTACTGACAGAAGTATAATGGACAATGAATAATTTAACAAACCAAACAAGTTAATTAATGTATTCAACACTGTGCAAAAATTATGTTGTTTTGTTTACTCTAACATAAATTTAATAAGCAGAATTAGTAACTTCTACCTTTTCAACATCTGATCTCTTCTCCATTTTTTCTCTATCTGTTTTGTGTTTCCTGTCTGCCCCTTTTGGCTATAAAAAAAGAAATTGAGGAAAATTAGATTTGAAACAACTAGATTCCTTGCTTAGTAAAATAATGAACCAAAAAGGATGAACCAAAGAGAGAGCTAACACTTAAAAAATTAAAACATTAATGTATAACCAAATGAATGAAACTAAGTAAGGACATTATGATCTAGTTAACATCACTGTAAGATAAATCACATTGAATCATAAAATTACCTTAAAAACTTTAATTTGACACGATGCAGCATGAAGCAGTTTTGCTTCATCTGTGTTAGTGTAAGTTTCAACCTGAATAGAGACCAAAAGAATAGAAGAATATAGCAAATTACTAGAAGCACAGGACAATTTTTTTAAAAAGTAAAACAATTTTATTTTTAAACATGGCTTTGTACCATTGCAAATATGAATGATTGGGCAGCAAAAGTAAAACTTGTGTCATTTCCTAACCCATTTCACAAAGGCAAGTTGTACCTGAATTCTGAAGGGAACTCCTTTCTCTCCCCCATGTTTCTTTGCTGTAAATTCAGTTGATATGCAGTGAACTCTAACATAAAGGCCCGTTTCTTTGGTAGGGTCCCAGATAAACTCCAGCTGATTCAGTCGTACAGGATCCAAGTTTACATTGACTAACCCATATGACAATGGGATATCTGGATACAGGATTATTTTTAATGAGATTTTCTATTGGATTACAACCGATAATTTAAAAATAATAATTTAAATATATCAGATACCGTATATACTCGTTCTATAACCTATTCCTTCATAAGCTGACCACCCCCCCTTCTTTTCGAAGGAAAGCATTAAAACTGTATAACCTGCTCGCAAGCCGAGCCTCCAAAAATAATAGGACAGCTTTAAACAAAATGGTATACATTTTTTTTCAAATACAAACTAAATCGGTCATTATGATTGTTTACTTTGTACTGTCTATTTTTGTCTTTATGCTCTTTGTTAGGCAAGAGTTGTCGGTATTAAAAAAAATATATATTTGTTAAAAAATGACAAAAGAGCACACATTAAAATTCGTTGCTGAAAACAACAAAATTTGTAAAACAATTAATTATAACATTCACAAAAATAAATAAAATTATTAGATAAGGTAAGTGAAGATGTTTAATGATTTACAATAACAACACCGATATTGAATATACACCCAGAAATCACCTATACCCGCTCATGAGCCGACCTCCAAACGTTTCTCCCTAGTTTTGTCCAAAAAAAGGTCGGCTTTAGATAGAGTATATCCATATATACTCTATTTATTACATCAAACTGGGACAAATTAATTCCAATGCTTCTAGATTTTCTTTAGTATATAATGTACCCCTAACTAAAATCATAAGTAAAATTAATACTGAAGATTACAAACTTTAAATGAAGTAATTTTTAAGATAAAAAGCATTTATTTCAGTAAAGATTTGTGAAAAAAACTTTTTGTTCAATGTGTTCTTTGGGTTTGATGTGTGTACATTTTTTTTTTAAATGTTGATAATAATTCTGATCAATTTGCCTGTCATGACTTTAAAACATCTTTTCAATAATAAGCAAATTCTACATGAAAATTTTAAAATTCCTATGTGTTGTATATATTTTACATTAAAATATTTTTAGATTTGTGTGTGATAATAATTGCTTTGGTTATTAATATTGACTTTACTTGTAATTAATGGACATAAATTTTGATTTTATTCATATTTTCCTTAATGATAAATGAATCTTTCATCTTTAATTCACTGAGTGTGTATAAATTATTTTTAAAAATACTAAAATATATTAAAAATATAAATCATTATCACTTTTAGCTGGATATTTTGTGAAGCGTAAAACATTAGGAGGCAGTTATTTAAAATAACATAATTTCTACAATCAAGCTTGCACACAACAAAGCTCATTAATAAAATTACTGTTAAAAATACAACTCTGCCTTGGTAATATGTAAACTTTCATACATTTAAGTAACAATCTTTATGGGTATGTTTTAGGATCTTATCTGTAACAACTTTTAAAACTCAGTTTATGGCATAAAGCGGAAAACACTGCATGCAGTTAGCCCCAAAATAACATAAAAAATTAATAATTATAGAGTTTGAAAAAGTGGAACTTTCTTGGAATTTGTAAACATTGGAAAGTTCATACCCGATTATTAAAAGACCCATTCTCCTCCCCTCCCTTCTACTATGTCTTAAATAAAATGGTAATGGAGGTGGGAGTTAACAATGTGTCCCTGTTTATACATGACAAAAACTCACAATCCATCCCCAATTAAAAAAGAAGGAATTAAACCCTCTGCCACTTGACATGTTGTCACATGATAATGCAACAAACCAATATCCAGGATTCTCTCCCCAGGCCTCATCTGCTTCCAAGAGTCAATCTGCTCCTTCTCCATAAACTGTAGCCTACGATCATGAAATAGCACTTTGACAATGCTCTGTTGAAAACAAGGGGGGAAAATGGTACAGGTCAATCTTAAAGAACATATTGATTAAATATCAATCATTGTATCATCGCGTTTTTTGAGATGAGATCTAAACAATATGGAAAGACAAATGTCACAGTAATAGTTGAGACATTTCCTTCATGTTTGGAAAATATATATTTTACCCTTTAAATCAAGATGAGAGAGAAATGAGTAGATACTAAATCAAGAAATTAAATCAGACCATTCAGTAAAAATAAGAAATGAGTTACCCTTAAATATTTTCCTTGTAGTTCTGATAAATCTCCAAGCTTTTTGAGTTTGATTTCATAGGACTGACCTTTAAAGAAAAGAGACATATGTTTTATCTTTAGTTATCTTGCTTTTTTCCAATAACTTAATTAATATCTTCATGGCAGTAATCCTTTAATCCCTGTAGGTAACATCAAGTGATCTTATAATAGAAACAATGTTTCAAATCTACTATGGTACTGCTAACTCACAAGAGAACCCCCAAAAAAAATTAAATTGATTTCAAACCGTCACATGAAGAATGCATAGCAATACCCAGAGAGTAAAATGAAATCATTTTCCAATGGAAATTCATTTTAATAACTTTATTAGACTACCTTGGTTTAGATAGGTGAGAGTTTCTTCATTTAATTTGACAGCTGGTGATGTGGCTGCTCCAAGTATGTATTGGAATCTGTAAAACAATAGAGCATTAAATTGATTATTAGTACATACTCATCCTTAGTCAAGTACATTCATTCCTAAGCCACCAATTGCCCTTTTTTAGTGTGACAGGCTAATCTGACACAAATTAGGCCAGAAGAAGCATTGCCTTAAAAACTAAATTTAACTCATTAGCTCCTGGTGCGTCTTTATAGGGGTCCGTACGGATGCGTCAAAATGCGTCTGTTCGCATGGCGACGAATTCTCGCATTTTTAGTTAAAAATAGCATTGAAATCTCGCTTTCCTCGAGACTTCTGGCTTTTGTGTGATTCAACGAGATTTCAATAAAAATTACCTGATGTTTTTATCTTCTTTCACTTTCGATCCATGTGTGTTTTAGTTTGACGCGTCTCTATCGAGTATGTATTCATCCGAGGTGTCGGAAATCGCGATATCGGTCTTTAATCGTCATTATTTCGTAGGGCACGTTATGTTATTACAGTGGAACCCACTTACCTCGAGCTCGCTTAGGTCGACCACCCCATTAAGTCGACGTTTTTTTTTGGAACCGCCAAATTCTCTCTTTGTCTTAGTATTTTCTCGTCGTTTAATTCGATTTTTTTAAGTCGCCGAAACCTCATAACACGAGCACAAAAAAGGTCAAATTTGCCACTTAACATCGGTTAAGTCGATCCACATGACCAATCGCAAGCTTTTGAAAATGTTTCACCAGTGTCTGCTGGTGACGTCACAGCCCACTTGCTTTTTGCTCTGTGTTGTTTTTGGTACCATGGCAATGCGATCAGCTTGCTATGTGTGCTGGTGACGTTTTCGACACAGCCCACTTGCGCTGAGACATGTGTTGCTAACTTAAATCGCCAGTTTCAGAATGTGTTGGAGAAAATTAAAAGTTTTTATCGATAATCGACGTTGGTTTTTATTTTAAATTTGTAAATTTCTGCTGTCAGTTGGTGCACATATACCTTCTGTTGTTAGCAAACATGTATGTACAATTTTATAGCATGCCGATAGCTTCATCAAACAAATAACGGCAATGCTGTTGTGTTAAAAAAAACTTCAAAAACACGTGCATGAACATTATCATTTATTAACGCTAGTGATGGGACGATACCAAAATCATAGGCTGCTTACTGNAAGCAAGGCTCCCCAGATTTTAAAATATATAATATAACAGACTACAGACAGTTTACTCTCAATCTCCCAAACCATTGTTGTTGGTTAGTCCTATTAGCATCAAGTTACCGAAGGAATTGTAAGCTGAGGGGATCGTATGGAATAATAAAATGTACCGTGTGCAGTGTCCAAACTTGTTGTCATTGGCAACCATTCATCCTTCAACCTCGTTTTGACTATTACATGTACTGTACTACTGCTTTGTTTTCATTTTTTCATTCATAAGAAGTGGCCGTGTGCAAAAGCCATTTAACTATTGGTTAGAATTAGTTAAAATATGTCAAAGTTGAAGGTTCAAAAGTTCAAAAGGAGTACCTAATTTTTTTGTGAACGTTTATATAAGATGATAGTTCTCTTTGAAGTCTTTGTCATGAGTCATATATAGGTCACGATAGACCATTCCGAGTCCAGAAGAGAATGGTTCGGGGACAATGAGGGGATGTGTAGGCTACTTATTTGTGTAGCTTGTAAGGAAAATCAAGCAAGTCGCTTCGAAGGCACAGTATCGCTCAATCTGGGAATCACCGCAAAACGGCGTTATATTTAAACTTAAACGTCTTTAAAAACGAACGGTCTTAACAACCTTAAGAAAGCGTGAAGAAATAGGGTCCCGACATTCCGATACGATTCTGATTAATCGTCCCATCACTAATTAACGCACATCACGTACATATAGAATTTTCAAGCGCATGTTAATATTTTGCCGCCATATTGGTTTTCGCTTTAACTCGATCATCGGTTATGTCGATGCCATTTTTCATTCCCCGACGCCGTCGACTTAAGCGGTTTCGACTGTATTAAACTTAATTCATTCCTGGATGTTTTAATCATTTTATTTTTTAAGATAAATGAATATCTTTAGAAAATAAAAGCATTTTCATCATGAAATCAAAAACTTAACTAAGTTGCTTCCCTTTTGTCCGGAATGTGGAATAGATACGGAAGTAGCTTCAGGAGCTATTGAGTTAACAACATTTATTATTTTGTCAAGTTTAAAATAATTATTTGGTTAGGTTCCAAACTAATGAACATAGTGTTATGAATAACAATATTTCGTTTCAAATGTCTCCAGGTAAATCTGCCATGGTTAGAGTTTAAAAATGATTATCTCTGCCATCATACAAATTATAAGAATAGCCTATCACAGCAGTTGCAAAATGAGAACAAAATATGTGACTATTTTCAACACTGCTTTATGTTTATTTTAATTAATTACCTCTAAAAATAAGTTAAATTGTTAATGGTTCACCAGTCTTCAGATCAGGACCTGTCCAGTTTAATTAGGACCAATTAACTGTAATTTGAAAGCTTATTACCCGAAGTTAATTTTTGTTGTGTTACTGCACAATACCAGGGTTCAAACTTGAGCGACCGTGACAAAGCGTTTTCTTAATATGCCGGTATATAAATAATATTTTTAAAAAACGTCATCACTGTTTGTGGAGTTTGGCTATTGAATGATTTTTTTAAAAAATCTTTGCTTAGTTGATGAAGCATAGTACGAGCACTAACATTAACACACAGCAAACTGCGATGTCAAAATGTGAACAACTGTCAAGGCCGCCAGTGTTACTATTTATATTACAAGAGGAAAAATAACCCTAACAGTACTACTAACAGAGTGTTTACCAGTCCTCAAATTCTATTTTGGTATTATAATGACAGTTTTCAAAGGCATTTGACTTAAAATTACCACATCGATATAAAATTTGATGTTTTCTAAAAATTAATTTCGTGTGTTTCGGAAAAGGAGTACAGCGCAACAGAGCCGAACACAATTAGGCCGTGACGTCACATGTTCTTGAAGTCACCATCAGACAGGGCGTTTTCTTAACATTCTGGTATTTACATAATATAAAAAAGTTCAGCTAGTGAAATTTTTATAAAAATTCTCTTAGTTGACGAAGCATAGTATGAGAATTAAGACAAGCGGGCGGTGACGTCACATGTACTTTAAAGTCACCATCAGATGTCGCGAGGCGAAAATTGATACACACTCTCTTTGACGGCATTATTAATTCTAAAATGCAAGTAGGGAAAATATGGACTGGTTAGTGAAACTGTCTTTTTTTTTAACGGTTAATCAGTCCTCACTAACGAACTGACTTCACAACATCTAATAACTTGCCGTTTTAATACTTTTAATACATAAAATTTAATATAAATCCTTACTGTTTACTTCTTTATTGGAACAATTTTAAAAAAAATTAAAATGTAAATAATTTTTGAGGGCTTTTAACAATTAATTTAAATTTAATCATTAACTTTTGAAAATTATAGATTAATTTCATGAATTAATCGTTAATATCCTATTAAACTGAACAAAAACAGGTAATTAACATTTTTTGTTTTATTGAGTTATTTCCCCTGTCTCATAGACAGAAAAATAATATTTTGAACTAATTTTATTTCATTAAATCCCCATCTACATAAATTAATAAATTATAATAATAAGCAGGAGAAGTTTGTGTGTTAAAAATATATCAATTATTTTTAATAACTACTGGTTGCAGGACGCACGCCTACGGCGCCCACTTTTCAAAAGCCCAAGTAACTATTCCTTGATTAATAAATACGAAATGTTGAATTTCCTGAAATATATACAAAGTATTTTATAATTATAAATCCTCAAATGCGCTTTTTTCATCGTTCCCATTTCCAAAATTAAAATATAAGCTAAAACAATGACGATGTATATTTTTTATGGCGAGAAATGCCACAAGCTTCTTTAACTGCTATGGACTGTTTTGAACTATATTAAAATATAAGCTAAAACAACGTCATATATTTTTTTTTTACGGGGAGAAACACCACACCCTTGTGCTATGTTGTACTATGTTCCTCAGCGATACAGATCCTGTGATCTGGGCTATTATATTGTTTATTAATTATTTTTTAATAAATTGGAAAAAAATTATATAAATATTTTAACTTTTAATCAAATTTTTTTAATCGATAAAATTTTTAATCATTAATCAAGAAATTTATAGTTAATTTCCGCCGCCCTATTGTTTTTCTTTTTAAATTCGCTGTTTTGACGGTAGCGCAGGAGAGGTGAACACTAGAGAGGGTACATAATAGGCGCTTGGATGTCAAATCAGACAACGCTGGGGGAAACTTTGATGCTTTCTCTTGTTTGTTCACAAAACATAGTAAAAATTGGGACTGATGGTTAACCAGTCTTCTTTTGAGAAGTTAACTAGTTCTCAAAAACGAGCGTTCTTAACAACCTTAGAAATAAGTTTACCACCAAATTCAAAATGACACTAACCTCATAATCAGAATAAAAACTGAATATAATAAAACTTACCCATTTTCCAAATTTTCTTGCTTGAATACAGGCAAGGCCAGCAAAGCCTCACTATAATTAAAATAAGAATTTACTAATTTTTAATTAACCGTTAGACATCAATATTAAACTTGAAAGAAATTGCAGGCTGTTATCAAACAAGCTTATTTCAAAGTTTTAGTTCAAAATCTACAGAATCAAGATATGCATATACAGGATGTCTAATCTAGGGTCTTAAAACATTCTAAACTCACCTCATATTGTAGCTTGCTGTTCCAAGTTCTGTACCAAGACCAGACAGAGAACCATCAAAGTCTGCGGCAAGGCCTCCATCAATGTCCCATGTGCTGAGAGAATTTGTAGTTGTAGACGCAGTGGGAGTAGAGTGGTACATCTTGGAACGCTTCCCTGCTCCTGCACCGGTCTCATCAGACCAACTGTAGCTGTGGTGTACACTAAAACATAGATTCATAAAATGTATATATTATTTAATATTTTTATCTTTCATAAAAACAACATTTTTTATTAGTCACCATTTGTTTGACAGCAAAGGCTAACCTATTAGCAAATATTATATCAAAATTTAAAGCTAAATGCTAATTAAATACTAATTCTTTCAATGGTTTTAAATTAATTTGTTGGGTCAGTTTAGTGTGGAAAAGTTTTAATAAGCAATATTAACACCATGAAATATAACACAAAAATACTGTCAAAGACTAGAGTCTCATTTTTTTCTACCAATCAGTGAGTTATATTTCATACTGCTTTTCAGCTAAATGCTCACAAATAATTTGCTTCACTTTTATTTTTATGCAGATTTTTTTTTTTTAAACAGGCTTCATCATATTTCAATCACAGCTCACATTTCATATAACCTTGTATTATATGCAAGCAAATTACACTTATTTGGAGAACACCAAATAAGTGTTCTCCATACAACAGCTCCAGGAAAAATGCAGAGAGCAGCAGATGCCACTATACATTGCATTTGTTGACCTTACAAAAGCCTTCGACTTAGTCAGTCGCAACGGTCTATTCCAAATACTGGCAAAAATTGGCTGTCCCCCTCACCTACTTGCCATCATCAGACAGTTCCATGAAATTATGCTTGGCACAGTGCAGTTCAATGGAGCTAAGTCAGAGGCCATCCCTGTCAGCAGCGGAGTTAAACAAGGTTGTGTACTCGCACCAACACTCTTCGCAATATTCTTCTCTGTACTTCTTCAATACGCATTCAAGGATAGCAGTGAGGGAATCTGGTTACATACCAGAGCTGATGGAGGACTTTTCAACACTGCCCGCCTCCGAGCCAAGACCAATACGACGGAGGTCCTAATTCGAGAGCTACTATTTGCGGATGATGCTGCACTAACAGCACATACAGAATCTGGTTTGCAACAACTCGTGTCAAGCTTCTCCAATGCCTGCAAAGAATTTGGTCTGCTAATCAGCTTGAAAAAGACAAACATCATGGCCCAAGACACTCGACCTCCTCCTACCATAAATATCGATAATGAAAACTTGGAGGTTGTGGACAGCTTCACCTACTTGGGATCCAAGGTCTCCAATACACTGTCCATTGAAGAAGAAATAAACAGCAGAATTGGCAAGGCAGCCGCAACAATGGCTAAACTAAATAAGCGGGTCTGGCAAAACACCAAGCTAACGGAGAAAACCAAACTGTGCGTCTATCGAGCCTGTGTCATCAGTACACTACTATATGGGAGCGAGACATGGACCACTTATACATCACAAGAGCGTAAGCTTAACAGCTTCCATTTGAGATGCCTGCGTCGCATCCTTGGTATTAAATGGCAAGACAAAGTGCCTAATAGTGAGGTCCTAACGCGTGCCAATACCCAAAGCATGTTCTCAATTCTTAGTGAAAGACGCCTGAGGTGGCTAGAACATGTCAAAAGAATGAGCCCCGGCAGCATCCCGAAGGACCTCCTATATGGTGAACTTGCTTAAGGAAAGAGGAAAACAGGTCGCCCACGCTTGCGATTTAAAGATGTCTGTCAAAGGGACATGAAAGCAGCCAAAATACATACAAGTGACTGGGAGTGTAAGGCAGAAGACCGATCTACGTGGCGCACAGTTGTCAAAGAGGGTGTCATAGTAGCCGAGGAGCGAAGAATGGAGGAGGCTGCAGACAGAAGAGCTAGGAGAAAGACCAAAACATTTGGAAGCACAGAACTCGTGTGTAAAAACTGTGGCAAAGACTGTCACTCAAGGATAGGACTGCACAGCCACTCGAGAAAATGCAACCCAACCCAACGGTGATGCACCATCGTCTCGCGAGACGGAAGGATGCCGGCAATACACTTATTTACCATCAATAGATCTAGTAAAGCTAAAGAGACTCTACAAAACCAGTAAATAGATCATTTGTTTTCACCTTAATTATTATTTTAGAACTCTTGTACTGTGTAATAATTTAACCGATTTTCACCCATTTGGAGCTGGGTGGAACTCGGGGACGCCCTAGGCCCCGGGAACAAGTCCTTGGCTTCCCATGGATTCAAACTCGTGACCATCGGAACGCCAGTCGAGCGCGCTTGCCACTCGACCACCGCCTCAGCCCCGTAAGAATTTCCTGAATTGTGATCAACTGGTTATGAAATTAAAATAATTGGGTAATATCCATTTATATTATTATTGTCATACTGACTTCATCTTTTACTATTAGAATGGTATTTTATGTATCCAAAAGACCATATTGCGTTTAAAACTATTTTTATCTGTAGTTTAGTAATATTATTTTAGTAATAAAGTATAGCAAAATCACACCTTAAAAAAACCCCAGTAAAAACGACCAAAAATCTTTGCGAATCGAGCGATAACACCAGCGAGGGAAATGGCTGCCATTGCCGGAAATCGAATACATCTTCTTTCACACATTGAAGATTTTTATTTTCTGTAATTTCGTTTTTAAAGAGAGTTCTATCTAGGTGCGCTTAACTGTGCTTTGGTAATAACGGTGAGGCACGCATTATCTTGCTTAAACACATTAAAGTTAAGACAGTTATTTTACATTAGTGCTTGTATAGTAACATTGTAAAATTGATAATGAATTTGAAAATTCATCTGCTAATGAACAACTGATAAAATTTCTACCACAAATAATTTTTTACAAAGACAATGAAGAATCTAATTTGAAAGCTTTTAAATTTTTTCACTGAAACGAAGTGCAATTTTGGTTAGTATTTAAAATAATTTCTAGTCGCAATACATGGTATAGCTTAGAATTTCAATGTACACAGTTAATTTTTCAAATACTTTTTTTCCTCCATGGGAGACAATGGATATTTTGCGGTAGTTTGTGTTTTTTTTTAAATGTGAAGTTATTACTTTAGGCTTTATTCAATACCAAATATATCATTTGATTAAAATTAAAAAGGAATTTTAAAAATATTAACTTTTAAAGATAGCATGGTCCGCTGCCATGGTAGCATGTGGCAAATATCTTAAATGGATAAAAATAGTTCCATCTGACAAAATAATTTCGGTGGAAAAAAAGAGCTTATAATTTTATACTAGGACTAGACTTTTTGATGTTTAGTCATATAGTATATAGTTATAGACTATACTATACTATACTTTATACTACATAATATAAAACTGCTCTAGTCTATACTATACAATTCTAAGAATAATAGTAATAGTAGTCAGTCAGTAATAATATAATTTATAATAAATAATAGGCCTAACATTGTAATTGTAAGTAGTAATTTATTTAATTAGGATTTTAGACTAGTTCTGTCTAGTCTATATTTTTCTTTTTTCTTCTGACTTTACTTTAAATGAAAACAATAATGATAATGATTAATTAAAAATAAAATTAAACAAGTTAGTTAAGTTAAGCAACTGCAACAGCCATGAGTTACACTGTTACAGCAATGACTCACTATAGACTGTGACTATAGACTATAGACTATAGTGTCTATATTATTGACTATAGAGACTATGACAAAAACTAAATGTAAGATTCTTTCTTTATGCTTGCTACATTTGCTTTCCTGAAATAATAGGTCTTACATTTTCCAGGTGGACTGTTAATTAATTAATGGGGTGTCTACGTCTAAATTTCTTAATTATATTATTAGCATTTTACTATTTTACACTAATTTTTTTTTAATTGAAGAAGTAGGGCTAAAGAAGAGCAGAAAAAGTCAAACCAAACTTAGTTATCCGGAAACGAAGGTCTTAGTTTATTTGACTCTCCATAGTTTACGTTTGTTTCAAATGCAAATAAATAACATGGAAATTTAGTTAACATATCCTTAAATTTATTTACCTATCTGGCGTATGTATCATTCCCTCTGAAGATGTCCTTGTTCTTACAAACCCAAGGCCTTAGATTGAGAGAAAAACATCAACAGTGGCAAATGGCGGTGATACCTACTAGTGGCATAGTATGGCATAGGTTCTTTCGATATTTTTAAGTAGCCGACTCCATACCTTCATGCATCAATTTTTCATACTTAAGCTTATATTTTGTTTGAATAAAATATTAAAAAGAGTGTGTAAATATTTTAAATGGATTTTTAAATTGTAAATAAATAGCATCAACAAAAAAAATCAAAATTAAAAAAAAACTAATTTCGTAAAAGAATGTCAGTAATCGCTTTTTTGGATTTACTGTTTTCTTATATCACGATATGGCTTTAGTGTGCTCTATTAATTTAGCATCGACAATTAAAAAGTTGACATAAAGCGGAATAATTTTGAAGACATTCTTGCTAACTTAAACATAATTAATTTATTTAACAAGAGCAAAAATATTCTTTTGATTTTTTTCAAGTTTTAAACTTTATTTCCGATAACATAAACACGTCTTTAGCTGTAAACACGCTTACAAAAATATATTTGATCATGACGGATTACGACTATTGGCTTGCAGTTGCAGGTATCGCGCAACTTTAGGAGAAAATAAATGTTTAGCGGTGATTACATACTACAGTCACCTTAACCTAAGGGTATCTGTATGGTAATATAACATAACAGAGTATTATGTTTAAACATAATTCTGTAAAAATAAACTTTAACAAATACTTTGACTAGATAATTTCCAATGACGCTCTCGATTCATTGTCATATCGCACAGACTTTGCATCAAAATCCCGCTTTTAAGTATTTTTGGAATGACTTTAGTTTTTAGCCCCAACGCTAAATTGCACTTCAAATATCCAGTATTCTCTCTCCCGGCCTCGTCTGCTTCCAAAAGCCAAACTGCAGCCTCTCCATAAACTGTGGCCTACGGTCATGAAATAGTACATACTAGCCGACCCGCGTCGTAGCATACGCCGATAATGATTTAGTGACGGGTGAAGACATCCTGAAAAACACGGTTGTCCAAATGGGTTTGGGCAAACGACTGTGAGTGAATGAAAAGAAGAGAGAAAATTTGTAACATACAATTGCCATGACTGAAAACAGGATTTGGAAAATACAATGATACAGACATATGTTTTTGAAAGTTTGGCCCTGTTAGCAAACCTGTAGAGCGCCTAAAGTATTATTTTATTGAAGTAATTGTTGAGGAAGGTGTGTGAGCATAACGGAGAGCACGAATTTACTATGCAAATGTCGAGAAACAAAGCTTACAGCCGTGTTGCGAAGTCATGTTCGAAAAGAAAGTGGGAAATGAACGGGCACAAACATTTTTTTTAATTAAAAAAGTTATGTCTTAGCTGGGACTTGAATCTACGACCTTCCGCGTGTTAGGCGAATGTAATAACCACTACACTAAGAAATAAATGGTACTCGGTTGTTCTGAAAGAAAAAAGTAATTGACCTCAAATGAACGCATTTTTGGTCTCGATGACCCCCACCCTCTGAACTACCTTTTCTTGCCAGCTGATTCGTCGGTGGGGTTAGACAGCTTGGTGTCCGGCATGGTTGAACCATGAGGAGAATTATATATATAGATGAGTGAAGTCGATTTTTTGGACATCAATTACACATTTGATAGACACGAGCTTGTATACCCATTGATGGTTGGAGTAAACCATTAAAAAAATACTCATGATCCTAAATCCTAACACAATGTGTAAAGGGTCGTCCATAAATGACGTCACGCAAGCCCGGCCTTAGGGCAAAGCGAAAAGGCAACCGCCGCAGAGGGGCCCGCGCTTTGACAAAACAATAAACAATGTTCACTACTTTTTACAACTATTGCGTTCATTTCAATACTTTAGAAAATAATACAACGGTATCAACAAAACTTTATATTAATTTCAGGACAAAATAATTAGAAAGCTAACTAGAAAAATAGCTTACTAATATAATAAAATATTATAATCACCCTAAATCCTAATTCAAAAAGTGATGATTTTCCTAGAGCATTTTAGTAGGCATGTATGAATTCAGGATAAAATTTTAAATAAGGAGACGTCATTTATAGGCTTTAACTTTCTATGGTACATGTAAGTGATAAAAATGTAGTAATGTAGATCCCCTATTTAAGGACACATTCCGGTCCACATAGGTTTCTTATAAGGTGGGATAGTTTTATATTTTATATTGTGACATGTCTTACCTCCTATCTTGTAATATTATAATTTTAATGTACACCAATTTGCACGATGTCCATCATTATTTCCATGCTGCATTGCTGTATTTTACTGTATTATTAAGTAAATAAAACTACCAATGTCAATATTGTTACAGAGTAATGATTTTAATTTTTTTTTTATTCCTCCTCATTTTAATATGTGTAGAAAAGAATTTTTTGTGCATGGGTCTCTCTCCTCGTCTGCTGCTTTGAACCCGGGGCCCCGCTCATCGTCTGTGGCTTTGGGTTCAGGGCCTTACTCAGTTTGCTGACATTGGGCCGCGCATACTCTAGGGCCGGCCCCGACGTCACGCATTTGTGACGATGTGAGAATAGGGGTGTGTGTTTAAGAAATATGACATTGCAACAAAACGCGCAACTTTAAATAAAAGTTACATTTAGATATTTGATTGATTGCCACTTATTTTAAGGCGTGTTCAATGGCTTCACACGTATTACGCTATTAGAGTGTAGAATAAATGCATACTTAAATGTCAAAAAAGTAATTTGCAAAATAATAACTTTCAATTAAAATATGGGGGTGGTGGTAGAGGTCAAAGCTTTGTAACGTCATTAAGAGGGGGAGCTGGGAATTAAAGATGTCTGCCAAAGGGACACGAAAGCAGCCAGAATACGCACACGCGACTGGAAGTGTAAGGCAGAAGTGTGGCGCACAATTGCAAAGGAAGGCGTCATAGTAGCCGAGAAGCGAAGGTTGGAGGAGGCAACAGACAGAAGAGCTAGGAGAAAGGCCAAAACATTGGGAAGCTCAAAAGCTGTGATAAAGACTGTCACTCAATGATAGGACTGCACAACCACACGAAGAAATGCATCTCAGACCAACGCTGATGCACCATCGTCTTACGAGACGGAATGATGCCCATAGCATAAAAGGGGGATTTAAGTTTTGTGACAATGTGTGAGGAGGGGGAAAGAGTGAAAAATCGGCCTAAATCGAGTGCCTCATTTATGGACGGCCCCTAAGTACCATTTAAGCGTTCCCATGTAGGAAAATTCGATAAATTATAACAAGTTGGATATGTTTTAAAAAACTTACAAAGCCACTAAATTTAGCAAAGTATTAAACTGAATCATAAATAACGCTGACAAAAAATACTTAGACTGCCAAAAATTATTGAATAAAATAATTAATAGGACTTCGGAAATTAACAATTTATTAATCAATTTATCGTTAAAATTTTAATCGAGGTGGCCTAGAAGGCGCGCTAGACTGTCGAACAGAGGCAAAAGAGAGTCACGAGTTTGAGCCTTGGTGCTGGCAAGGCCCATTGGGCATTGTGCTAGCCACACAATCCCTTGCTCGTTAGTGGTGGCTCAATGAAACTTGTGAATGCTACTTCTTTTGCCACATAGGCTGTCATGGTCTGAAAAGGGTTTATTATTATTATTATAAAATTATTTTGATAGATTAAAATTTTTTAGAGAATATTCCTAAAAATTTTTTTAAAAAAATTATTATTTTTTAAAATTACATACTTTTTGCTCGTATTATTATTATTTTGATGTGCATACTGTGCATAGATAAACAAAAAGGGTTTTTCTTCCTAATTTCTTGCATAGCAGAATGAATTGGCTGTGTTACGGTACAAAATATGGGAGCCATTGATATACAGCGACTTAATTGATTTTGAGAAACAATGAATCACAACTTCACGGGATCTATATGTGTTATGAAAATATAATTAATCGAAATTAAACTATTAAATTTTTTCCAGATTAATCAAGCACAATTTTGTTAAACAGTACCAGCACTAAAAATTAATTTTTGCATTGAATTACTGTATACTAAGACAGTTGTGAAGAAGAGTGTGTTTGTTAGGGGGGCTCAACTTTAGAGGGCGACAACGTGGCAATATTTCATATAAATCTGTATACACCAATTTTACTTATTACTTAAAAAATCATTTTACAATTTCAGGCCTAAATGCAGATCTTGTTAGCCTTTATAATTTCATGTCTAACATATATGAGTAAAATAATCAAATATAATATAGGTTCAAGTTCATTTCATTATAGTTTTAAAGTCTGGATTCTTAGTTTTAATAGTTATTGAAGGGTTCTTGAGTGAGGGGGGGAGGACAGGAAGTGGTATATAAGGGGAAGTTGCTAACAATAGACACAAGTCTGGAGAGAGACATGTTTGGTGACTATGATAGAAATATAGGTTAAATATTAATAAACAAACATTTAATTTTAAATTTTTATCCTATTGGATAGTATGTAAACATTTTCAATGGATGAGATTTGATAATTGAGAGTGCATGAATAACATACAAGTTGATGTCTTATCTTGGACAAATATGATGTCCAAAAATATGATAATGCTTAATTAACTGCAGTGTAGGATAGGAAACCTAGAGTGCCCCCTAAACGTTTCATTTAGCTTATATAAAATGTATCACAATGAACTAACATTGCTTAAAAAAAAAATTCTGGTTAAAAAATTCTATAAATTATAGTATAAATGGCCAACACCAAGAGCTTTCAAACAAAATATATTCAAATGCCATTTTTAGTAGAAAATAATTATGAGATTTGAAATCAAACTGAATATTATGTTTTCAGATGCAATCCTCCTTTCCATAAGAGAGTTAAAACATAGTTTTATTTTTTTAAAGTGGTCAAACTTTATTCCTTCTTAAATGTTAAAACTCAGTATTATGTTTTCAGATGCAATCCTCCTTTCCATAAGAGTAAGAGAGTTAAGACATATTTTTATTTTTTTTAAAGTGGTCAAACTTTATTCCTTCTTAAATCCTTATAACTCAAGTTTGAGACAACAATTTGGAAACTCAGTCATATTGAGATAATATAATCCCTGTAAAACAGACTAGCTAAAAAGTGAGTTTATATAACCTGGTAAAATAGTACTTTAGGGTGACATTGATTAAGACTTAGGATTCTATTTTCAAGCTGAAATTAAAATTTTTATTATCATATATATAAAGCTGTGTACAATGAGTGCAACACACTTTACAGTTAAAATTGACACATTTTTCAAGCTTCTAACACTACAGAGTTTTTTTTTTAATGTTGCCGGAGCTCTAGCAAGTTAACAGGCCCAATTTTCTTCAAAAGCTGTGTGTGTTCTACAGTTCTTTAAGGAGGCAATTTGTTTTAATAACTGACTATGAAAAATAAGTTATTAACAGTATTTTAATTTATAAAGCATGTCAATTGAGAAATATTTAAATTTGTATTATTTATTCACAAATAAGGGAAGCATTGAAAATTTCAACAGATCTTTGTTCACAGATACTAAGACAAAAAATTAAACAAAGTTTTTTTAAAAAAAACAAAACAAAAAAACTAACATATCTAAACAAATTATACATAAATTGGTACTGAAGAAATACTTAAGGAATGTTACAATACTTTAAAACGTATCAGGTAATTGAATGATTATTCTATTAAAAATTTCATTGAATAAAATACAACTAGATACATAAGTGTCCTAGAAAATCATTTTTAATTAGCATCATTTTGAAATCAATTTTTTTAACTTTTGAGTGTTAAAATAGCAGAATACAAAAATGTGCAACACAACTGATTAATTTTTAAAAATTACTTCACCTAACTGTTTTAATTCATTCTGAGCAATGTGATCAAACATGTGAAAACTAATAAGGCCTTTTTAAGTTAATCTTTCACTCATTTGATCTTTTTCCTTTCTTTGCCATAAACCGAGTCCAGTCCAAGACCAACAAAAACAAGAGATGTACCAGCCCACTGTTGAGTTGACATGGGATTTTGAAAAATGATGACAGAGGCGAGTATAGTGAAAAATTTCCTTGTGGTGGTAACTATCGAGCAGGTCAAGGGACCAAAACTGGTCACTGTTATAAATATGAACATCTGAAACAACATAATTAGACAAAGATGTACATTAGTAGTCCTCATAATTTTTCTAACAAATAAATTTCAGGTAAAAATTATTTTATTATGCAAAACAATAAATTTTTAATCATGAATTCTGAAGAAAATTTAAATTTAGGAGACAAAAGCGGTAAGTAGGTGAAGACTTTCTATCAAAATCAAAGTTGTGTTCACCATATTTTTTTACAAATTTTTCCCCCACTAGATAAGTGTTATACCAGTATCAAATTATTAAAGTTATTGCTCTAGTTCTGTTAGTGCGTTAAGTGTTTCATATTTGTTTGTTTATTAATGTATCTTATAATTCTAAATTATATCACAAAATTTTAATTTGTTTGGAGGTACTTCAATGTTTATTTTCCCCAAGCAAAATATTAAAAAAAACAACACTAAACTACAGCATCTATTAATTTTGCACAAACATGAATCAAAGCATCACACCCCGTAGGGCTCTACCGATATGCATATTTAACTCCTAAAGTCGCAAAGCGTTGTAATTCGCCTATTTCCGCTAACCGTAAAGCGTCGTAATGCGTTCCTAGATACCACTCTCGTTAGAAATGAGATCTCAGAAAGTAAAAACTCTTCAATGCTTGAAAAATGATGTATTTGACTTCTGGCAATGGTGGCCGTTGCCGCGCTAGTGTTATCACTCGATTCGCAATGTTTTTTGGTAGTTTTAACGGTTTTTTCTTCGAAGATACGTTTTCGCTATACTTTATTACTAAAATAATAGTACTAAACTACAGGTAAATATTGTTTTAATCTCAGGACGGTCTTTTCGATGCGTAAAATAACCATTCTTAACCTAAAAAATGAAGTCAGTATGACAATAATATTATAATTGGATTTTACGCACATTTTTTAATTTCATAACCGGTTGAGCGTAAAACAGGATATCCTTACAGGGCTGAGGCGGAAGTTTATTGAAATTTCTTATGAAACTTTAAGAGTAAATAATACCGATTATTTTTTCCCTGATATGAGTATATGTTTGTAGGTTTCTTTGGTCATTCTAAAATTTATGACTTGTGACTATTGATACATTAAACTACTGGTTTAATTAAGATAAACTTAAATTAAGAAACAAATCATATAACTTCATTTGAATTATATGAGATCTGAACACAAGCGGGCAATGACATTGTCACCATCAGCAAGAGGCAAAAATTTGATACATTCTCTTGATGGTTTTCAAACAATTAGGAAAAATAAGGTGGTACAGTAAAGTCTTTTTTTTTTTTAAATCGGTAAACTGGTCCTCCAAAACAAACTTACATGATGACATTTGAGAATATGACTTTTCAATACTTTTAATACATAAAAATTGAAAATTAATTATTACGGCTTCTTTTGTGCTGGCTTTATTCGAACAATTTTTTTTAATATGCTGTTTTGACGGGATCCGGGTAGAGAGCTGAAAACTAACTAGCGTTAGTACATCACAGGGTTTTTGATGTCAAATAGGACAATGTGGGACAAAAATTTGATTCATTCTCTTGTTGGTAAAAATACACACCGACTTTTAACAGGTCCTTAAAAAGGAGCTGTCTTGACAACCTTAATCAAAATGTTTGATAATTTTTTATTTATTTTTTTCGGGGTGGGGGGGGTATGTTACTAATTATGAAATATCAGTGACATCAATATCGGTACCTACACATGCTACCGATATCAATATTGCCGATATCCTGAGATCAGTACCGATATATTGGTAGACCCCTAATAGAATACCCACTCATATTCTGGCCAAAACCATTCTACTCTCTAGTGAGAGTTTCTTTGTATTGTATCTTACCGTTTCCAGAGTCCTTATAATTTTTATTTACTAAAAAATTCAAGCCAAAAATTAATAGTGTTAAAGTAATTGACTTATAAGGTATCAGTAGACTTACCTGTCCCAATGCTGAGGCTAAGCTGAAGCTAACCATATTAAACAAAACTATTGGGTAACGACTGGCAAAGCCCACAAACTCAAACACTTCTCCAGTCAATACTAAACCTGTTTAAATAGAAAGAGGGAAAGGACATGAAGAATGATTTGGTAGACAAATTATAGTTATTATCAGATAATGGGCTGAGAATGTAATACTACTACTCTAAAAAAGTTTGTCTGAGGCAAATTAAAAAAAAAAAACTTTGGTCTTGTGAAAATGCACATTAAATTAATATTTTTTACAACAGAAGAATTTTGCTGTATGATTTTGAGGTTGTGTGCATATAAGGTGTTTTTTTCTTTAACTCTTAAAGCCCCATAAGGTTTCAATACACTTCCTCCTCAGTCCCGTTAGGATTTCCCGTACTGCGATCAACTGGTTATGAAATTTAAACAATTGCGTAAAATGCATTTATATTATTATAATCATACTGATTTCATTTTTAGGCTAAGAATGGTTATTTTACAATTCCAAAACACTGTCTTGAGTTAAATACTATATTTACCTGTAGTTTAGTACTATTATTTTTATAATAAAGTATAGGAAAATCGCATTTTCAAAAAAAAAACCCAAAAAAAACGTAAAAGCTACCCAAAAACTTTGCAAATTCAAGCGATAACACTAGCAAGGACAACAGCCCCCATTGCTGGAAGTTGATTACATCATTTTCAAGCATTGAAGAGTTTTTAATTTTTCTGTGATTTCATTTCTAAAGAAAGTTCTATCAAGGCGTGCATTACCGTGCTTTGGTAATAGCGGATAGGTGCGGTTTACTGCACTTTGGGGCTTTAAGAGTTAAAGAGAGAGGAGCAAAGGAGAAAAGTTCCCTGTTGCAGTGAAACCAAAATTTTAAATCAAAGAGCAAATAGCAAAGTATTTATAATACATTAAAATTCAATTTTAACTTAGAAAAACAATGCAACAACAATAAAATAATACAACATTCAGACAGACATAGGGATAAAAAAATTCTTGCTCCTTTTGAAAAAACAAATACAAATTCTACTTTTTCCGTCAGGGATTCACAAGTGAACAAACCAGGAAAACGAACACACTTTAACATTCTAAACTCCTAAATGCAAGAATAGACATAAACAATGGATAAGCAAAGGACACAATAATCATCTGTATAATAGAATGTAATGTACAAGGTAATATAAAATGAGGGTGTAGATTAAAATTTAATTTTTTTTACAGCAGTTGGACATTTTGAGGTAGAGAAAGAAACTAAAATATTTAACAAGTATATTCTTACCAATCGCTAACCATATAACAGAAAATATATTTATAAATAACATCATATTATTGGCACTTGTCTGGTGGAAAGACTTCATACGATCTTGTGAAGCTCCTGTCAAGCCATCAAGTGTGAGAGATAAAAGCTGCAGACAAATGAAAATATAATGATAATAGATTAGCTTTCTAGGCATGATTCTGTTTTTAAATCTCTTTGCCATTTTAAATGTAAATCAGATGCAAAATAATTCAAATATAATTACTATATTTATATAAATATACATTTTTGTTTACATTAAAATTTATAAAAATGCATTTGAATACAACTGTTTTAATTTTAGAATAAATGTAGAACAAATATGGAATAAATGTATAATTTTTTTTACCCTAACAAAGACGAGAACCCTCATATAAAATAGTTTTTTTTTTAGCTAGGGTTAAAATTAGGGAGTGGCCTGATATTGGGATTTCCGCCACTATCTGGATTCGCCAAATACTTATCGCAGATCTGGATAGGATCCAGATATCAATATAGTAAAGAATTATTTCAAATCAAAATTAAATTGCCGTAATATTTATAAGCTGATAAAACTAATATATAAAAATTTTAAAAACAATAACCAGATATCAGTCCATTTAATTAACAAGATTTTTCTTTAAGTGTAATTTGTAATACTAGTTCATACTATGGCTGTTATCGATTAATTTAAATTTAATAGCAAACTTTTTCGAAATTACCGATTAATTAATTGATAATTTTTATTAAAGCATGAAATTAAGATGTATGATGTCATTAAACTGAAAATTTCAGGGGAAGTAACAAAAACTTAACGTAATTTAATATTTAACTATATAAAATATTTAAAAAACCATTTAAAAAATTTAAAACATAGTTAGCAACAAAAATAAGTTAAATAACGCGTTAAAATTTAGACACATGGATGAAAAATTTATTATTAAAAGACATTTAAATACAAGTAGTTCAGTATAATGTCGATGAATTTAAATTTTGTAATTGATAATTACGTAAAAACAATGTTTAATTTGTTTATTATAATTTTCCTTATAAAACAGCTTATTTTAAAGTTTACACTTAACAAATCTTTTTTTTTTAATGTAGAGATTTGTACATTAAAAAAAAAAACTTTTATTAACAATTAATATTTATATATTGATTAATTAAATTGAAATTAAAAAAAAAAAATTTCTTTAATTTTCATTGCTATTTTATCTATTAAAATAATTTTAATCGATACATTTCTTTACAGAGTAGTCGAAAAATTAATCGATAATTTCCGCAGCCCTAGTTTATACTATTAACTTTATAGTTAAACAGGGGCCTTAGAGACTGGGACAGGCTGAGTGTTGACTTTCATTTTTAACTTCTTTGTCATTGTCTAGTTAGTTGATAGTAGTCAATCATTCAATAATTTCAATTCTGTATTTACATTTAAACATTTTACTTACTTATATGATATAAATCATATTGTAATAATTTAATATTCTTTCTTGGTTTTTTTCAGGGAACTTTAAATGGCAGTTGCTATTGTGATTTGACTTGCGAACATAAAAATACAAATTTTGCTTGCCTCAAGTGTTATATCTTATTCGGTCTTATAATTTTTAAACTCTAGTCTATTGTGAATATTATAATTATACAAAATAAGCTAAGTAACAAATTAAGTTATATATTAAATTATTAATATATAACAAAATAAACAAATTAACAAGCGTTGATCATGAAATCATTCAAATCAATGCAAAATATAGTAAAACAATCAATTTAAATACAAGAAACAAATATCAAGTTAAAAAGTTACAAGTATAGATATTACCTTACTGTATAAGATAACAAACTAATTTAACTAGCAGCATATTAAACTTAAATCATCTGAATAAAAGGACAGTCTTTTTATGGCTCTAGATTACGACTTCTTGTACACCACAGTACAACACTATTCACTTGGTACACACTACACAGTTTGTTGAACTTTGTTCAAGTTCGTTCATTCAATTCATTGTAAAATTTTCATCGTTGACAGTGTCAGAGACTGTCATGGTAGTTAGCACATATGTTGGATAATAAATATTTTAATAGATAGTATTAAATACTAAATAGAAATTAGTAAAGTACAATCCCTTAGCTATTACACTTAAATGTGGTTATACCCACTAGCGCAAGTAAAGCTATCCTTAATCTTAAATATCCCGTTAGGGAAGACTATCTGGTCAGTTTGTACAACAAAAGAATATGTCCTACACAGAAGTCGGCCGCATGTTTACATATTCTCCACCCCATCCCTCATTGTATTTAGGAGGGACAGAAACCTATGCGATCTTTTGATTCGCACTCGCCTCCCCACATCACCCAATCATCTGGATACTTTACCATGCGGCCGACTTCGGTGTAAGACATGTCCTTTTGTTGTTCAAGCTGAACAGATAAACTTCCCTAAGGGGGTATTTAAGATTAACAATAGCTTTAATTGCGTTAGCCGCAATGTTGTCTACACCATTGTGTGTAACCGCTGTCCTTTGAAATACATAGGGGAGAAGGGGCGGTCTTTTTCGTGCCGTATGTCTGAACACATTCGGGCAATTACACAAGACAAACAGTGTCCCGTCTCCCGACACTTCAATTGACGCGACCAAATGGGCGTCAAGGACCTGGCAGCCACAGCCATTGTCTCGTGCACAAACACTCGCCGACGGGTCAGTCTTGAAAATAGATTAATACAAAATCATGGTACACTCGCCCCACATGGGATGAATGTGGCGTTCGCTTTGACCACCTAGGCGTTTTGCCACACCCACTCTGCTTTTATATATAAACTCGCTCTGTCATCTCTCAGCTTTACTTTCTTCGATTCTTTGGATTTCACCAGCAGCTAAGTTTCTTAATTTTATTTTAAAAATATTTTTTATATTCGTTTTATTTGTGTATTGTATGCCCGTTGAAAAAGGCTTTTTGCCAAAACGTTCGCCGTTTTGTTACATCCTGTCAGGCTAACCCTTACCTTGTTTACGTCTTTTCAGGATCCAGAAAATAGTATATAAAAAAACTATCCGGCCACCCCTAGTTAAATAAAATGCACTTACAAGTAAGAATTCTCCGGTACCAATGAGTGGATGATCTTCTTCTTTTTTAGCAGCATGTTTATCCTTGTACATAAACATGGCCACTCCTGAAACTATGAGCAGCACACAGAGATATTTGGCTATAGGATATCGCTTTCTTGCAAATAAAACTCCAAGAATCATCACCGGGATGGGCTTTATAGACTTGCCAAGAACCTGAGAGACATAAAATACATTTGTAATACTTATTTTAGGAAGAAATAATCTAAGTAGTCTTACAAAATGCTCATTTATGTATTGTCATAAGCACTGAAATAGACAGGAGGGGAACAATTTTTGAGAAGAAAAAAAATGTTTATGTGCGTTTTTCACTAAGCCATCTTGATTTGATTAGAATCATGGATGTAGACATTGAACAAAGTAAAAACTTTTTGACACAATGAAACTAATTTTTAATATGTATAGGTACGTTATTTTACGCAACAACACCATCATGTTAACATATTGATGAAAGAATTTATTGAAAACTATAGCACTAATGCATTATTGGGAGATATAATAACTTTAATAAAAAAGTACTATCTCATTTCAAATAATTTTATATTGCATGAATAAAATAAAAATTTAAAATACCAACCAAAAAAATAAATATTTAAACATGATTTTCATATTTTAAACATGTACACTATTGTACAGTCTGTAAAATTTTCCTCAAATACTGGTGTAGCGTAACAGGCTTCATTACACACTTGCGTTTATTTACTTATTGTCAAAGTTGCTTGGATTTATATGAATTACTATTGTCCTTTCATAATATGGATTTTTTTCTAGGGCTGTTATCGATTAAAATAAATTTAATCGTTAACTTTTCAAAAATTATCGATTAATTAATCGATAATTTTGTTAAAGCTTAAAATAAAGATGTATGACGTCATTAAACTGAAAATTTCAAGGGAAGTAATAAAAACAGGCATTTGATTTGTTCAATTGAGTTATTTTTAGGACATATCAATAAAAATAAGTTCAATAACGTATTAAAGTCTAGGCACTTGGATGAAAATTTCAAATTAATTTTAAATTACAAAAGTAATACAGCTATATAGATCTAGAATTTGTTTGATGATAAACAAAAACATAAAGATCATCTTTTTATCCCAAGTGGTTCAAAAGTCATGATTTTTTTCTAAGACCTCATAATCACTTTTTTCACTATGTTGTCTTCCTTCACATTTTGTGCCCTTTTATGGCATTTTTTAAAAAGCCCATAGCTATGTATTTAATTTAATTATAAAACTATAATATTGTAGGAGATATATTTAAATATAAAAAGTTCAATATAATGTCAATGAATTTAAATTTTGTTATTGTTAATTAATTAAAAACAATGTGTTTTTTATATCATTGTCCTTATAAAACAGGTTACTTAAAGTTTTCACGTTTGTCATGTTTCTTTTAGATGGAGAAGTTTGTACATAAAAAAAACAAAAAACAAAGTATTATTAATAATTAATTATTTATTAATAAATCAAAAAAAAAATTGAAACATTTTCTTTAATTTTAATTGCTATTTTATCTTATTATTTATCGATTAAAATAATTTTAATCGATAACATTTTTTACCGATTAATCGAGAAATTAATCGGTAATTTCCACAGCCCTAATTTTTTCTATTTCAAAAAAGGAGTGGGGAAAGGTGAATGAGGTGCAAGATGAAACAGAAGTCTTATTTTACATCACAACACTTTTATCTTGTGTTTAATATTATATAATAGATACAACCCTAGTGAAGTGGCTACCATATATACCCTTGTGTTAGCCAATTTTGGTACAGCCACAATAAGGATAGATTTAAAAACATTCTCCTAAAATCCAG
The DNA here is from genome assembly GCA_002072015.1 of Radix auricularia. Lineage (NCBI taxonomy): Eukaryota > Metazoa > Mollusca > Gastropoda > Lymnaeidae > Radix > Radix auricularia. The sequence continues at coordinate 671,360 of MUZC01001624.1, forward strand.
AAATAATTTTTTATTCTTTACCATGGTAAATATCTTACTCTTGCTGTGTGCATCAATTAGGGTATGGAGATTTGAAAGTCCTGGATATGTTAGATGGGGCTGTAAGAGACGTGTTGTTGTGTTGCCATTGTATGACCATGCAAGTGAGACGTGTTGTTGTGTTGCCATTGTATGACCATGCAAGTTGACTTGACTAATTATGAAGCTTGTGATTTGTATTGTGGACTGCATAGAGAATGGCTATACATGTAATGTTCAGCTGATTAAAGAGACATTTTTTACACAGACCACAAGCTGTTGATGTCTTGTTTCTTGCAGTTAGACTATTGTTTGATAGACTAATAGATAATAGAGAGTGTGAGAAGTTGACCAAGGATTAAGGCGATAACTATAACATAGTGTCAGACTATTACTGCTACATGGTGTCAGATGGACTGACTCCAACCACCATAAACGCTGGAGCTAAATAGAAATATTGCCGACCACTGGAAGAGATTTAAGCATCCTTCTGAATATACAAGATAGTCAGGAGGCTTGACACAAAAATCAAAGAAGTGCAGAACATGACACTGCTGTACGTAAGAGGCCATGAGCAGTTGAAGTGTGTAATACATTCCAATTGACAGGTAAGGAATGTGACGATTGTGACAAGGATTTTCATTCAGTGAAGTGTTTATTGAAGGAAATTTGAGAGTTATTGCCTGCAAAGCAAAAATGTTACAGTTGAGAGACACGTGTTTTTCTTCACAAATCCAGGGGGGTGAGAAAGTTTTGATAGTTTCATAACAGACCTGAAACTAAAGGCTAAGTCTTGTGAATTCCTAAATTTGACAGAATCACTAATAAAGGATAGAATGTGTCTGGCGTGAAAATTGAATACATCAGGGCTAGATTACTGAGAGAGTTAAACATGAATAAAACAATGCTGAAAGTATATGTAGAGCGGCTGAGGCATCGAAATGGCTACTCAAAATTATGAATGAAGAAAAGTGTGCAAGCAGTGAATTCAAGTGCATGCGTGAATTCAAGTGCACACATGTCAACTAGTCAACAGGGCAAGCAGGCTGTGAAATCAAGTTCGGCCGTAAAATCAAGTATACACATCAAATCAGGCAAGTGTAAATATTGTGGCAAGAAACATGAACCAAGAAGATGTCCTGCTTATGGGAAATTATATCACAACTGTGGAAAAGCGAATAATTTTTCTACAGTATGCAATGCAAAACATGTATAAAAAAATTTTTCAACCAGAAGATAAAGTTAATTATAGTCAAGAAACATACTGCTTAGGGAGTGTGTCCCCGCAACACGGAACATGCAATGAATGGAAAGCAGTGGTCACTCTTGAGCAGAGACAGATAGAGCTCACACTGGACACAGGTGCACAAGAAAACATCCTGCCTTACAGATTGTTTTGTCAACTTAGAATAGGAAGCATTCAGAAATCAACAGCTAGGCTTACGACATACAGTGGTGAAACATTGCCTGTTGTAGCCAAGGCTTTAATCAATGCTTAGTAAAAGATAAGACAGAGATGCTAGAATTTCAAACAGTCAATTCAACTCACATGCTTATACAATGTCAATCACAACGACTTGTCTCTTACAAGGCCCTGTATTAAAATAACAGAAATTTATTGTCAAGGACAGTCATGCTAAAGGAGGTTTCATTTCTTGAGACTGGACATAAGTTCAGGAGATTGAACATGTAACACAGGAGCTTCAGTAACAGTTATGTGAAGTAGATTGAATGTCTTGGACATTTCAAAGAAACCAATCTGTTACATGGTAATAGATGGATTAGTATATAAAATGGCTGATAAGGGATGAATAAGGGATGCAAATCAATAACAGGTGGGAAAACTGAAAAGTACCATTAAAGACTACGCTAAAATAAAGTTCATTGAATAAACTTAAAAATAACATGACAGAAATTGGTCATGTTTACATAGAATCTGATAATTCAAAATGGCAAGAATCAACACTAGAAAATAATGCAACTAAACAATGATCATGAAAGAATAAGAATGTTAAGGGATTGTTCAAACTACATTTAAGATCATCAAATATATTTAGTCCCATTTCATTTTTGGAAAAACAAATATACAACCTACCACAACTTAATAATCACTAAATTACTTGTGTTATCTGGACAACTTCAAAAAAAAAACAAAAAAACACAAACTCAATAATTTTTCTTTGTTTGTTAACAAATATTGGTTTTTAAAATCTAGCAAATATTTGCACTTCTTTAATGTTCTTAAGCTTATTGCTCCTTCAAGCAAAGTTCAAGGCATGGCTATAGTTAAGGCTACGACCAAAACACTAAAATTGTATATCATATTTAAAAACCCATTATATTATTGAATTTCCTGTCAGATTGCATGCCAGCAGGATACTTTACAAAGGTCTATAATTTAACATTTCCCACATCCATTTTTAAGCTTAGGGAAACTGCAAGATTTACCTTGGGAGATTTATTATTAAGCACCATATGTACACACATTACATAGATCTGTTTCATGCTTACTTTTTTTCCCCCCAAATGGTGAACTAACTGGTTTTGGTACATATTTTTTTCTTTTAACATCTGAAACATATGGTAAAAACTGCCTTATACTACCAAACCAATTCATCATTTTTATGAATTAAATCATGTACAACAGTTTGCTTCTTCAATAAATTTGTTCTAACTCACCTGAGTAGGATATGTTACATGCTGCAAAGCATGATTACTGGCAAGCATGGCCCCTAGATACGTCAATGAGCAAATTGCGTATAATGAATTGGGTGTAGTATCTTTCTCCTTGCCAGAAAAAATTATCATTGCTGTCATGAAAATGGACAAAATATATTTAAATAAATCATTAAACTAAATTTAATTAAAAGCCTGAAGACTATA
>MUZC01001624.1:674277-692321 GCA_002072015.1 Radix auricularia
CCCCCCCCCCCCCCCATGTTACTATAAATTGAATTTTGGTAAGCTATTTCATTATTGATATTTGATATCTTGGTTTTAATACTCCTTTGAATTCAAAACTCTATTAATTAATCATATGAAAATAGAAATAAAATTTGTAACAAAAAATTATTTTTAGCATAACAAAAAACCCATTCAAATGAATTCTAACTTTTGAAATAATGTTGATTTATTTTACCAAGGATATCAGGAGATGAATAACAACAAAAAAAAAAAGTTAAACTTTTATTTAATAAAAATTTCTTATTTGGGCTGAAAGACAAAAATAAAACTAGTGACAGAGAGAAACTTCAGTTTACCAAGTTTAGCATAAATGGCATTGATGACACACTGTACAAACACAAGTGAAAGAGTGAAGTGAAATTTCTCTTGCTTGTCTCCCTCTCCATATTTTCCCTTGGTGCTGCCAAAGAAGTAAAAGTTGTATTATAAAACATGTATTTTATATGAAATCATTGCAATGGTGTAGCAGTAACATTAGTAACATGGAACAATTTTTCAATAATTTATTCACACAAAAAGGTGATATAAAAAATAAGTAAAGAACCTTATCTAAAAGATCATGTAAATTATTCCTTGAAGTGCATGCTTTCACCTGTCTCATGATTGGAGAGAGTTTAAGATGTGTCTTAAGGCTGTACTGTTTAAATATTAAGGGGGTAAACTGCTAGCAATTAAGGGCTGTTCAGGCAGCAGTTAAAGCTTAAAACATAGTGGTCATATGATATGATAATTTTATTTTTACTATTGGAGACAGGCCCTATAATGGATTAGCTGTTGGGGTTCACAACATTGAGGGTAAAACAATTTTTGGATATAATCATTTTCTAAAATTAAATGTGGTGGTAATATGAAAAATATCTATGAAATTACCATTTTGTTATATATTAGCCAGGTTAAAACTGGGCTGAATAATTTACATTAGTCATTGTTACATTTTTCAACACTTTGTTCTTTGGCCTAAATTAGCAAAATGACACATAGGGGTAAAGGGGGAAGAGTTCTTAGTTAAAAACATCAAAATTTAATTGTCATGGTTGAAAATGTTTTTGAAGCAACAAATAAAAATCAATTCTCTTGTTTCAGTGTAATCTTTTTCTAAAATTGAAAAGAATACAAATTATATTATATTGTTTTGGATGCATATTAAAATTCTGCACAGTAATTGAAAATAAAAACTAAGAAGAGATGCACTAAAATATAGAAAACAAATTTTAAAACGAGAATGACTGTTATAATCAAAATACAACATTATGGAATTAAATCCAGCTTGATTCATGTGCCTTAATTAATTTAGTCTTTTTAGAAAACAGGCAAATCAAGCGAGGAAATGGCCGTCATTGCTGGAAGTCGAATATGTCATCTTTCACGCACTGAAGAGTATTTACTTTTTGTGATTTCGTTTCCAAAGAGAGTTCTATCGAGGCACGCATTACCACAGTAATTAGGTTTAGCTATAGAATTTTAGGGTTAGGTTTAGCTATGGAATTTTAGGGTTATGGTTAATTTTATAGAGTACCCTTCACATTTTTGTGATTTAGACGAATGAACAGTATCATTTTTTTCTTCATATTTTACTCATCTTTCGCTGTTTAGCATGGTCCTAAATAACCCTATAATTTAAAATTCCCTGTTGCTCTAATTTTTTAATAGCCAATTTTCTGTTTTGAAAATAGTCTTGTTTCTAAAAAAAAGCTACAAATTTAAGAATTGCAGTTCCCCCTTAAACTTAAAACTCTAAATTCCAATGTTTTGAACTACTTTTCCGGTCATGAGCAATAGCAACAAATATGGCACCCAGAAATTACCTTGCCTTAATACAGCCCAGTCACAAAAACGATAATTTACCTTTACCGGCTATATTATATATGATATTTAAAATGTCGTTGTTTATTATTAGAAAATATAATTATTTTAATGATTATTTGTATTAATTAATGTAATTATTACTACTACTACTACTCCTACTACTACCATTATTAACTAAGGATGTTGCTAGCGTTACGACTTGTCGTAGTGCTAGCCAGGAAACTGCTGCTACGACTTTTGTAGCAGCAAACGACTCGATGGGATGTTGCTAGCGTTACGACATACACAACCTCTGCTATGACTGGTCTTAGTAGCTACAACTATAATATCTTAACAAACTATTCTTTATATTTTAAACGCCATTAATTATTAATACATCTGGGCTTATTTATGTGTGTATTAATTCTAAAATCTAAATTTATTTAAAAAGATTATTTAAATAGATTTAATATTGGTTTATCGATTACATTGGCCGATTTCGCTATACTTTTGTGTAAGTGATGCCGATGCCAAGTATTAAAATTTAGTACACTGTAAATGAAAATGTTCTAGACTCTATATAGCAAAGTTTCGCGCACAATCGCAGGAATCGAAAACAATTAATTTCGTGTGGAATAATAAAATGTACCGTGTGCAGACCTGTCATTGGAAACCATTCCATTCATTTTCATCCTTCAACCTCATTTTCCTTTATAACTATTACTATTGTTTTGTTCTCGTTGTTTCATTCATAAAAGTTGGTCGTGTGCAAAATTTATTTAACTATTGGTTAAAATTAATAACTGTAAGTCAAAGCTCATGGTTGAAAAGAAGTTATAATTTTTTTGGTACATTTTTAAAAAAGGACAGTTTCTTTTGTCGGGAGTCATATTCATGTGTCTTAATATCCATGTAGATCATGATCTAGAACTTGTAAACATATCACTATTAGTATTATCAGTATCAGAAACTTTGTTTCTGCAAAAAAATATCGGTAAACCCCTAAGATTTAATCAATTTATCTGCTTTTCAGAATAAAAAGAACAAAAATTACAGTCACCAGCGCACTCATCGTGATTGGTTTAACAAACACAAAAAAAACTTTTTAAAAATGGACAGGAGCGGGATTCAATCCCACTACCGGATTTACCATTAGGCATTAGGCGCATAGTTCTATCACTTCGTCTAGCCAAGCTCATGACAAATATATATTTTAAAAAAATTAAAATGTTTGTTGTTAAGTTTACAGCAATCAAGTTTTTTTTACCTTTAAAATTCATTAATCAGCTTACATAGTAAATAGTAATCATAAAATATGATTATGAGAACTATTGTTTAGTATTAAAATTAAAGTATTAGTATTATCATAACTAAAATTTAAAAAAAAGAAACGGGGAGGGGTCTAAGGGGAGGGGGAACGCCTCCCCTTATAATTATTAGATACGGATCATCGAATACGAAACTGCATACATAGCGAGTGATGCAATAATCAATAAGCACGCAAATTTGAAGGCTCGCTTTTTTTCTGATTTGCCACCGTAGCGCAAACATCACATTGGAAATTTATTAGTGATTTGCTAAATGGAAGAAGCTGATTTAAGTGTTTTACTTGTGATATTTCGGAAGAATATAACTCGAGAATTATTTATAACCTGTATTTTTCGTGATTTTCTTCCATCGCCCGGCCAATTTCATTTTCAGCATTTTCCCCTCTGATGGGACTTTCGATCCGCCCGCCATCTTTGTGATTTGCATAGCAACCAAAGATGGCGGCCGGAAAAGACCTTATTTGGGCCTGATCCGTACAACAATAATTTACCTAATTTATATAAATAATATAATAGTCCAAGTCACTGGATCTGTAACGCTGAGCAGCGATGTACGACAGTCTACAGCAGTTAGTTTAGTTGAAAAATCGTGTGTTGATGAGCGCTGTAAAAATATTTAATATGATGACGTCATTGTTTGGTGTGCATCGGTGCGCAAAATACAACCCCTATTATTATTAAATACTTTGCGTACATTTCATAAAGTTTAATAATTCGTATTTATCAAAAAAGGACAAGTTAGTTGGTCTTTTTAAAAAAGGTTGGCGCCGTAGGCGCCCAAAAAAAGGGGGCGCCGCAGGCGCCACGGCGCCCCGGCACAATCTAGTTATTATATAATTATATGTAAGTTATTTAAATATTATTTAATAAAAAATAGTCTATATTATAATAATATTTAACTTGAACTCGCAATGAGTTGAGTCAATGAGTATGAGATTGTGAGATAAGCCAGTTATTTACACTAATAATAAAATATTAATAATATACTATTACTAATTTAGTAGTATTACTTAAAAATAACTTATACTACAACTACAAGTACAACTTAATTTAATATTTAAAATTGCTATTAAAAAATTAATTAATTATTAATTACATTTTCTCTTGAAGAATTCCATAGTAAAAATAGCAGAAGAAAATTCCTCCAGAACATATTAACAACTTTTTCGTGCTTGGCTCTCCTCCCATAATTGAAGGGGTAGTAGAAGTTTTTGTGGTATGCCCTTTTTCAATTTCTTCCGGAGCCTTTGCACTGGGTGCTAGCTGATGAGCTTCAAAATCAGACATAAGGGGCCCAGTAAGGCCAATACTCTTGACACAGAAATGATAACAAACATACAGAGTAGCGTAACGTGTCGCAAGTCTATGAGTCCCAATGTTGACTTCCGGCTTAAAATATCCGCGCTGGTTTATCTTGGCGTTGCCTTATTGGACAAAAATGTTGAGTGGGTGTGTCCTAATGTATACAAACAAATCATTAATTGCTACATATGCTTACTTTCGTGAAATTGATAACAAACAACTTTCGGTGTTACGACCTTTCCACATTAGGGCGGAGCGAATGAAACCATCTGTTTAACTTTAATTAGATACACATGCAGAACTTAAATGCGGTTTAACACTAGACTACAACAAATCTTAAAGTTACAAATACCTTTTGCCTTTTTTAATCTGAATGACAGTGACAGTGAATGCGATGGTGAAATTGAAACTGCAATGGCTATTGGCAAAAGAAATTAGTAGAAAAAAATCTAGTTCAAACTTTAAAAAAAAATTAAATAAAATGATAGATCTATATCTAAATAAAAATCAATTATTTTAATCCTTTAAAATTAAATCTAAAAATGAATATTAAACGAAAATATATCAAATTTTTAAAAATGCAACTATGATGGCTGATGGGACTTATTTCTGATACCACTGATAGATTTAAATACATTGTAATATATTTTGTGAAGACTTCCTCGCTTTTTAAAAATCTAACTACTAATGGATTTTTTATTAAAAATGTACGGACCTTCTTCTTCTATTTAAAACAATATATTTATCAGGAGCCACAATATCTATACGCTGATCATTAACATCATTGCTGTAACAGATGTTGAGACTTTGTAACTACGTCCTTAAATATGGCATATGGTACTTTGTAAAGCTTATCATCGAGGTTTTAGAATTAGTGCCTAGATTTTGGGGAACATATGGCTTTTAGGGCAATTAACACAAACGCATCAATTGTCTCCTCAACTGATACTTGTGAAGGTTTGTTCCAGTTACTTGAGATACTGGCACAACTCCGCGTTACTTATTTTTCAGACAAGTGTATCCCGAGATTTCTCCTTAAGCCACTTATTAACAAGGGACTGAATTCTGGTCAGGTTTATGGCCGTGGTTTTTAATGTATCGGTTCCATGGAGAAGTACCACAGGCTTCACCATGACATTGAACATCCTTATCTTTTAAATGCTGCTTAGGTTTCTGGAGAAACAGAGATTCTTGAGTTCTCGGATTGCCTTCCGAACATTTAATCTGACATCAGCATCCGTCCCACCTTGCTTGTCTGCCAAGGTATAGACAAAGCTCTCCACCTCCTCGAGTGCTTCACCATCTGGCATGATGGGTGCTGTACTGGAGGAACTAAACTTGAGGACTTTGAATACTTCCCTTTGTGTATTTTAAGAGTCACAAGAGCCATTCTAACAAAAGTTACTGCAACAATGTTTGTTTTCTCCTGCAAATGTTGTTGGGTATGGGAGAAAAGAGCAAGATCATTAGCAAAGTCAAAGTCATGAAGCTGGTTCCACGGAGTTCATTAGATACCATTCATCTTCTGCTGTGTGGATGCCTTCATCACGTAGCAAATGATTAACGGGAACAGGAAAGGCGACAGCAAACATCATTGCCGCACACCGGACTTCACCTGGAACCAGAACTTTGGTGCAGGGCCTGTCTTCGCGATCGCGAGGCCCTATGCGGTTTAGTATGTGAAACGGATTGCGCGGGCCCTAGTTTGGGTAGGGATAAGGAATTAATAAGGATAACAAGCACGGGTCCCACTGTGGCCTAAGACCTGCCCTTCTTTGGTGCCATCCAATGTGGTATCTCATGGTGTCATCCCTTCACGACTGACCCCATAGACTGTATATAGCCCCAGACTTCCACTGCCAAATAATGGGAATATACAGAGTTTGACATTGTGGTGTAACCCCTTGTGTTGGTTTTACCCGATGCACTCCCCTGTCAGAACTGTAGCAAGAATTTGTGTTTAAATTTACGTATACAAACTTATGATATCATTCTTTCTCCCTTCAAATGTTCTACATTTTCACAACACACTTTTTTCACAACGTGCGTTATATTTGGAGTACAAACCTATACCAATAGAAATTAAATGAACTATCACTCACCCCCCCCCCNCACACTTACCTAACTTTGATAATAGAAAAATCATGTATTATGTTATCAAAATTTAAATTATTTGTAATATCTTGTTCTATGGACAACATTGCAAGATTTTGTCATCTTAAATCACTAATTATGGAGCGAATATAATTTCGTTTTCAACTTCAGTTTGGAGAGGCTACTTTCACATCTAGATACACTGATAGCAATTGTTGAAAAAATTCTTTGCACAATTATAAAGTTGGGTAAATAATTTTTCAATATTTACTGTTGAAGATATTTTAATCGATCAATGGCGCATTTCCCACCGTTTTTAAACTTAAATGCCTCTTCTTGTAGTATAGGTACAGCCAGGGCTGGTCTTAGGCTCCTGCAAACTATGCAGTCGCAGTGGGCCTCGCGTTTTCAAAGGCCCAACCTATCTTAATTTTCACTTATTATCCTTATTAATATATTATCCCTACCCAAACTGGGGCCCACGAAATTCTTTTGGCATACTAAGCTGCATAGGGCCCCGCAGTTTCTAAGACCGGCCCCGTGTACTGCCATAAAAACCTGGATCCCACCTCTCTTTCAATCTCAAACAATTCCTTATCAATGTAAATAAAGAAATTTATTTGATGTTTGAATTCTTTATTTACTGGCTATATTATGGTATTATACACAAATATTTTCTTGCAGGCCATGTAACCCATCATCGCGTTCTTTTATTTTCTTTTATAATTACAGGTATGGATAAAAACATTTCTCGTTGTACTTTTTGCTCGAAAGATATAGCCAAGTCTTCTGAATTTTCCCAACTCATATGTTTCTCCTTCTAACTCGGTGTTCAGTTGATATCGCTAACTCTGTAACAGCGTTAAGTATTAGCACATATCTATTTTTCATGAAATGGGTTTGCATAGTTTGCATTAATTTTAAAAAAAGATGGGTTCCCATAAATTGAGATACTATAGAAAAGAAAATGATTGCGTTGAACTGAGTAAAATTCCAGCATCTGATCTCGTTTTACTAGTTACTCCAGATGTCAATTTTTCCAAGACGCTTGAAATTTTAAAGTATTTCATTTTCAAAATTATTTATGATATTATGGTGTTTATTAACGGAGAAATGAATAATCGTTCATTATTAATGAATAACCGTATTTTATTGAAGAAAAAAAAACAAGCTACACGTGCTACTTTAATGCAAGGGAAACAAAGTAAATTTAATTTAGTTAACTTATGAATAATTTTATGAAACCTTATACATTAATATCACTACTTTCAAGTTAAACACAATATTTGAACCACCATGCCATGTAGATACTTGTTAGTGCATCATTCTGCGACTTTCAAAATTCCACGCTAAAACCGTCGTGGCGATATAATAGTACATATCTTCGAAACACTGGTGATGTGTTGTTGTTTTTTGTGCAGTTTTCTTATAAGACCGTCATCTATGACGTATACAGCTTAATTTTCCAAAAAAATCTTTAATTTTTTTTTTAGCAATTTTAAATTTTTAAACCGTTTTGAGTTAGTTTTAAAACAAAAGTTGCATGAATCCGTTAATTAAAACTCAAAATTAGATTCGTTTTGTTTCATCATGTTCTTCCCCTTCAAAAGAAAAGGCGCGGTTTTCGTAAATGGCATTAATTTTCATATGCCCACAAATGCCGCCCTTTGAATGAGTGCCGCCCGGGGCGGACCGCCCCCTCCGCCCCCCCCCCTAGCTACGCCACTGCCTAGGCGGCTGCCTAGTTTTCCTATGTCTAAGGCCGGCCCTGATGACAAATTACCCTCGCTATGCTCGATCAATCACAGTGTATGATTGGCAAGTGAGGATGGTGCAGGGTGGGGGCAGGTAACAACAACCCCAGTGTCTATGTCTCGAGACGAACAATGTGTAGGCGCCCCCCCCCCATCCCGACGTTCACTCGAGTTCATTTCTTCATGTTGCTGTCCATTTCTTTCCCCCGTTCTTTGCACAATCTATGAGCAAGTCTGCAGCGTAATCTACGCCGCGGGTCGTATCTAGTAGCATATACAACTTTCTAATGTCATAATTTAATTGTATGGCATGTCCAATCTATTATGTTATTATGCACTAGAGGCCGCCTTCCATAAAGTACGTCACTCTATTTTTGACCATTTACCCCCCTTTCCCCCCAAATATCGGACTTACCCATCCCCCCTAAAGTAAACCACACTTACACTTTCTTATACTTATACCCCCCCCCCCCGAGCGTGGCGTACTTTATGGACGGCCCTTTAATCACTAGTATTAACTGATTGGAATTGTTCACAAGTATACACAACTGTCTTTGCGAAGCATGAAATTATTTGCATTTATTATACCAATGTATACAATTTATCTGTTCTAGAAATAGATTACTAACTTATTTTAATATTTTAAGGTCTTTAATATTAAATTTCAAACGTAATTAATTTGCGGGTTATTTTTGTTTTAATCGTGTGTCATGTGATCAATAATTGTTATTAATATATCGTAGTATATTTGATTCCATTTTGTTAGAACTAGGGTAGAGATAATAATTATGTCCGTGTTTATTTTTGTCTTTCATTTCTTTTCATTTTATCACATAGACTTTAATATGTTTTAATTTTAATATATATGTAAGTACATGTAATTGTTTTTGTACTGATGAAGGCATGAGCCGAAACGTCTACCATTATTTGTATTAGTTGATAATAAAGCTTTAATTTATTGTTTCCTTACACAAATAGTCTGTGTAATTTGTTTTTTTTTTTTGCTAGGTAGTGACAGTGGACCGAAACAGGGATTTATATATATATTTTTTTATGTGTGTTCGATCCCCCAAGCTCCCCTAAGTAATAATTCCACCAACAACTTGGGGGAATATTAAAATTAGAAAAAAAAATACAATGAATTTAAAATAGCTTTACAGTTCATATACGCACACAATTTTTAATGAAATGACAGTTTAGATAAGGGAATACAATATACAATTTTAATGAAAATTAACCAACATTTTTTTATCAGTCACTCTTCTAACCAAGTCGAGGCAATACTGGTGTTAAATTAATTATAATACGTGCATTTAAATCTGAATGCAATATTATTATTATTATTTACCGAGACTGTAATTAATGAAAGCAAAATACAATTAAAATAGCCGTTCGCCTTTAGGATCTAAGTGGCTAGGATAATTAATGCCAAACAACTACTTTTAATCGATTACAATATTTAGAATCGATTATGTCTTCATGTGATTAGCCGCCATGTCAGCTGAAAGAAACAAAATATAGCGAAACGAAACCAACATAATATTTAATTTTTAGTGCGAGAGTGCCCTCTAAATTTCCAAAATAGACTTAGGATACTCGGAACGTAATTTTTTGCGAATATATTTTGTTCATCCACAGGTAAGGAGTTTGTCTATTTTTAATTGTTTTCAACTGAGACAGAATCTACAAAATAAGATGTGAGGGAGGGTAACTTAGTTCCAATTAGTCATTTCCATTGTTAATCGTCAACTTCTTGAGATTCGAACAAAGAGTTAGAGTTTTCGTGAATTTATGCCCCGCCCCCTTCCTCCATCTATTCTCAGCCTTCTCGCCCCCTCTCCCCATCCTGTTTCTGTTTAACTATTGAATCAATAAGCTATCGTCGGCAGATTTACAAAGTCGAACCTATGCTTAGACTTAGGTCTGTTTAGTTTAGCTATTTTCATTCTACTTTCCTTTCTGGTGACTCACCATTTGTGTGACCATTCAGTCAGTAGTTACTTTTTAGATGAAGATATTATCCATATTGACGATATTGACCAGAGTCTGAGTCATGAGTAGGCTCAGACTCAGTCCTACTCAGTAGTCAGTAGGTCTTTAATCTATAACTATAAGTATTATTAAGTACTATAATAATAATAATAATATAATAACTTATAACTATAACTTAGTATAACTATACTTAATTTAATATTACTATACTTTTTTGATCTGTCTGAGGAACTGGAATCTGGCAACTGCCTTAGCCTTAGTCTTACTTTTAGTATTTTAGTACTTTTAGTCTCTTAGTCTTAGTGAACAATGGGCCAAGCCCAAGCCCAATGTTATATAAATTATGTGTCAGTATTCTGTAAAATGGCAGAAGATTGAGAGAGTGAGTTCAGTGAGAAGTCCCCTCAGAATATTATTGTGTGTTGTAGTGAACGCAGCAGCGCCATTGTCACTGAAACATCATTATGCTGCAAGAAGTGTCACCAATGTGGGGGAGACGCCTATTCAATTTCAATAGCCTATTCTGGTGTGATTTCAGCCAACAGTAATAGTGTTTACAGTAATTAATTTCTTAGCAAAAATAAGATAAATCCAAAATAAAATAAAAATTAATAAACAACTACATAAGTGGGCATGCACAAATAATATGAGGCTGAGGCATTATGATAATTATTAGGATTCATGATTATTATAGGTTCCCATCTTCCCTGGCCCTAGACTGCCTAGAGCTTTTTGTAATTTAATATTTTGAATATTAATAATTTTTATTAGGACTGGAAATTAAAGAGGAATTAATCTATAAAAATTAATTTGATTGATTAAAATTTAAGAAAATATTTCAATTTCATTTTTTTTAATTAGACCAATTTATTAATAATTATTTTTTTTGTTACTTGCACTTGCCTACTTTTCCCTTGTATTATTATTATTTATTTAGACGTGCATACGTAAACAAAAGGGTTTTTCTTCCTGATTTCTTGCAAATCAGAACGAATTTGCTGTATTACGTCACAAATTTGGGAACCAAATAATTACCGCGACTTAACCGATTAAAAAAATAATGAATAACAACTTAATGGGATCTACGTTTTAAAAATATAATTAATCAAAATTAATCAATTAAATTTTTTCTGATAAATCGAACAAAATTTTTTAAAATCCATACCAGTATCAGCCCTAATTTTTGTACATCATATTATTTTAAATTTCTCTATAAATCCATATTGACATTTGGATTAAATAATCCAATGTTTTTTTGTGTGAAATTTGTATGTAATAGTAAATTTATAAAGTTTTCTGACTACTGTTTCAAATATGCATTTCTTTAAATTTGATCTTAATTCTTAGCATCTCCTTTAAAACTTCTGTATTGTTAATGTTTTAACTTAAATAATCGTTAGCATGACTTATAAAAGTATTGTATTCTCTCATAAAAGGCTTTGACTGAAAGGCCTTAAGTGTAAGGAAACAACTTTGAATAATTCACTAATGGGAAAGCCTCTAAAAAAAGAGTACCACCTGGTCAAATTTGAAGGTAATTATTTAGTAAATATTAGTAAGCAGTGTGAAGATGTAGCTAACAAAGCCAATAGCCTATCAAAAATAAAGTATCATTTAAGAGATTGTTTTATAATATATGAAGTGCTTTTTTTATATAAAAAAAGGCACTGAAACACAACCTGAGAAAGCATTCCAGGCAATAATAAAAAAAAAGTATTTGGAAAATAGGTGACGGATCATCATTCCAGTGCGTTACGCCAGAAAAAAAAAGCACTGAATATATGAATGGCCACTTTCTGTTTGATAAATTAAATAATATGAGTTAGTTTTCTTTAACAATTTTTTCATTTTGAAATTGTTTTTGTTTTCAGTTTTTTGTAAGCTAATGACTGAAAAGCCTTTGATCCCAAATGTTGAACTTTTTAACTTGTAAAGGTGAGCCATTTAAAAAGATTGCCTGTAGATTATTAATTTTCTTTTATTAATGAAACCTAATTGCAACTATTAATGAAATCTTTTTAATACACGTATGTTGAATATCTAGTACTACAAAATATTCAAATTCTACTTGTTAAATTTAGTATTCCTTAAATAGAAATTGTTATATTAAAGGGAAAACTGAATTTCTGATTGTAGAGTGTAAATCATAAAATATGGAACTCTTTAATATATTCCAAATCTACTTGCTTTAATCATATTCATTAAGTAGAAATTGTTCATATGAAATGCCCAAACTGAATTTCTGATTGTAGTGTGTAAATCATAAAATCATGGAAGTCTTTGCTAAGCTGCGCTCCACTAAGACTTCAAAAAGCTTACATAATGAAGCTTCAGTACCACCCAGCAAAGAGGAGATAATTAGTGTCATGGAAAGTTATACAACAGAAAAATTACAGGAGAAACAAGGTAGGAGCTTCTTATTATATATAGTTAGCATCTAATCACTGATCAGGATATCCTTTGTATATTAAAAAGTAAACAAATAAACTTTAAGTTTAGCAGGTATAAATCTTTCAAATATCTGACACATTAAAAAAAACCATTCCATCTCGAGAGCTTATTTATTTAAATGCATATAAATAGTGTTAGTTTATTAAAATTTAAGAGTCTGTTAACATGATAAATCTAGCATTGCAGCATTAAAATTTTGATAGTACTTGTAATTAATTTAGTAGTGGCTTGTGTTTTATAAGGTGACTAAAATTGTACTGCATTACATATTCATCTTATTTACTAAAGTTACTTTATAAACTAGTTATAGATCATAGTTAAAACATTCATTGTTTTGAAGGTATGTGTTAAACTCCTGGGGATTTTATGTATAGCACACAATGAACATAAACTAACAGTGAGCATACCCACTTTGAGAATTATTACTTTTAATTTTATTCATAATTTAGTTACTGATTACAAAATATTATCCTTTAAATGTAATGATTTGTGAATGAAAGATTAATAAAATTAAAAGGTTTGTTTTTATTAATATTAAATGATTTATAGACTTAATTTAATAACTGTTATATAGGTTTTATTTAATAATTGAAAAAGTAATTTAAAAAAAAAAAGGTTTTGGTAAGTTTATTAGTGGTTCAGTAACAATTTTAACAGCAGATAGGACGTAATAGTTAACTTAACTCACCATTAGCAGAAAAGAACAATAACTCTGATCAGTTGTCCAGAGGATCAAGCTTCGACGCCAGGGCTGATGGAATGGACAGTCCAGTTTTGTCAGCCAGTCTGTCTCACTCGTACAGGTAAAGGGCTGATCACTTTGGTCAATCATATAAGAATAATTTGTTCCTCTTTGGCCTATCCTATTTTCAAATGGAACTTTAAAAATGGTATTCCAGTGACAAGTTGGACTTTATTAGTTTTGGTCAGGTGCTATGTTCATTTTTGCTAAGCTGTAATCCTTAAAAGACTTAAAACTTTGAAGTTAATTTTTGTGTATGCATCACAAAGAAAGCAAGGCTCTCAGTAATGTTAATATCAGATATTTCTATGTCTTAGAACAGTGATGGTGAACCTATGGCACGCGTGCCACAAACGGCACGCACAGTTTCATCAGCTGGCACGCAACTAAAATATTATTTGTTTAATAAAAAAACTCTGCTGGCTACTTTTGTTGGCAATTTGTGATATTCAAGTGGGTTTTGTTTGAATATTCGGGCACGCGTCCCCAAAAAGGTTGGCCATCACTGTTTTAGAATGACTATAAAATAGTTTGCTTTAAAAAAGCTTTAAAAACAAAGCAGAGTTGAAAAATTCAAATTTGAAATGATGTAAGGCCAAACAAAATTGTCATTATTGTATTCATTTCAGAGCCATTAATGGAGCAGATGAATATTTTGCCCTAACCTTTATACCTATCACTCTAAGTGTTTGAGATCTAATTTGTTAATCTGACTCCTCGGTTAGAAATCAGACTAAAATATTAATGTCCAACTTATCCATGAACATTAACATAATTTTTGAATCTATTCTGTGTTATCTGCCAGCACTGAATGGGAGAAACTGTTCATGACAAGAGACATGATGAACAAACTTAAGGACAAAGCCATGGAAGGTGACTTGCGTAGCAGCAGGTTTCGAAGTCTGATTTGGAAGGTGTGGTTAATTAATGTAGAGATATAAGTTTTGGTTATTGTTTTTGCAGGGTTAGCAATTGAACTCACCTCCTATAAGCTTTTATTTTGTTTGGTTTCAGGTGATCCATATTTTAAAAAAATTTACCATTTTAATACATTGAAAAAATTTTGGAATTAAATTTTCACTTATGTAAGCAGTTTTGGATAATTTTTTGAAATAAATTAATTGGTTGGTAATCAATTGTAATCATTTGTATTTTTTTTATAATCTGCACATTTGTAATATTTTAAGTCTTGGTGATCATTTTTAACAATGAGGCTAATAATTTTTAATTGAACTTAACTTTTTCTTGTTGGCTTAAATATTTATCATTCGGTGAGATGGAATTTTGAGAGATGCTCTTTGGGAAAAGTTTTAAATCAAAGAACAAAAACAAAAAAACAAAAAAAGTTAAAAGACCTCACATTATCTCTAGATTTAAAGACAGACCCATCTCCTGCAAAATTGACACTGTTTGGTCTTCTCCCTTTAATTGAGATTATTACTCTTACCACTTGATACATTTTACACGAACCTCATGTCTGTGTATTGCAAAAATTTTCAAATGTTAAAGTTTTTTTTTAAGGAAGAGTATTAACATTTTAAACGAAGTTCAATGTTATCCATTTTTAGCTTACTGCAAAGAGTTCAAATCATTAATATAATCATTTAATTTTCCCAGCTTTTCTTGGAAGTTCTTCCTCCCAATATGGATGAGTGGGTGGAGAAAACCAGAAAAAGTCGTAGCAAATTTGAAGAGTTGAAGAACAGGGTAAGTAGAACTGAAGGGTGATTAAGTAAAGATGGTGCTCAGTTTTCTGCATAGTTTGTTAAGAACATCAGAAAAGGGTACCTAAGGAGGTGTGAAATCACATATTCACTGTTCCTGGCTTACATGTCATTTTAGCAAACTGTGTTAATGGGGAGATCACCAGGCTCAAACACATTTTTAAAAAATAGAAACATCTCATTCTTAGAACAAATTGAGGTTTTTTTCTATAAAGACAAATTTATTGTTAATTTGTGTGCTCTCAGCTGATTGTCAACCCAAGAAAAGCGGTTGATTCTGTGGACATCACACTCAACAACCCCCTGTCTCAAGATGAAGAGGTTGGTTACAATGAGTTGTAGCAGTTCTCTAGTTAAGCATGGACAAAAATCACTAAAGAATTTTGTAAAAATTGGTTTACAGATGACTTGCCTGACTTACAAAACTGCTAATAAATTATTGAATTCATTTGAGCATCAAAATGCTCAAGTTTCATAATTTTTTTTTCTCCAGCGAAGACAGTCAACCATGTTAAAATGATTGAAACTTTCCTTATGGCTGATATAGAAGATAAATTGTTGCAATTTAGGAACAGGAATATCAGTTCTGAGCTGTATGCTATAAGAATGAGCTTATAGGACTATATTATAATAATGCCGCAGCCAACCTTCTGTATTGTTTAGAGACAGGGTTTGAGATCTTAAAAAATTTAGAGCAGTTTTTGGAGGGGATTAGGTTAGTTTATAACAATGAGACTGATAGATGGATGACCCATAAATCATGGTAAAAAGGCAATAACTTTTACTTTCTTTTTAGAAGAATGCCAAGGTTAAGAGTTAAGTCTCTTCTTAAAAAATCCTTCCTTCAAATACAAATTTAAATACGAAATAGAAGCATATTATTACAAAATTCCTAAATAAAATTCAAAGGGAAAAAAATGTTGCTTTATAAATTATTCTCAACATTTAATATAGTTCAAACTTATTTCAGTTTCTTTAAAAATCAATTCAAATTCTTGTCTTTACAAAAGTATGCTTCTTTATAATCAACTTATATTATGATCCTCATCTAGTGATTGTGTAATTTTTAGATTTTATTTATCAATGCCATTCCACTGTCAGTTTTTAAAAATGTAAAAGATAATGATCTTTCTCAGTCTTTAAAATTCTATGTTTTGTTGAAGTAATTTTAAGGATTTTTCCCCCCTTACCCTGTTTGCAGAGTCCATGGAATAAATTCTTCCAAGACAATGAGTTAAGGCTGACAATAAAACAAGACGTCATAAGAACGTAAGTGGCTTATTTTGTATGTTATTTCTTTTAATAAAGTTTTTAAGTTTGTGAAGACATTTATGCTTCTCTGGGCTGTAGATATTTTGGTACTCCCTGATGAAATTCATATTATGAATTTCAAATTGCAAACTTCAATAATTATATTGTTTATGAATTGGTTCATGTTTCAGAAGGCTGGACTTTAATAGTGTCCAGGAGTTGTAATATAGATCATGATGTCATAACCATGATGTGATATTTTTAAAGTAAATGTGAAACTATATACTTCGGAAATTACAAACTCCCCTTTTCCTTATTCAATACATTCATTACAAAGTAAATTGAGAACATCTCAGAAAATGATCTCTGGCCCTGTAATGCTAATGGAGCAGTTTGCCATAATAATAATAGTTTGCTTTAAGATTGGAAACTCAAGCCCATAAGAGTATGTAAGCGGTACGATTGAAAATTAATTATATTGTTTATGATTAATCGGTCTTAAGATCAGGGCTGGTCCCTTTTTAAAATGGACTTTTAACCTCAATTTGTCCTTATTAGTCTGTTACCTAGAGTACATTTTTAGGTGTGTCTAAACGCAAATCTTCAAACAAACAATAAATTTCAGTTTGAATATCATTTTGGAGAGTTGATGTTTGGAAAATATTATGGTATTTTTTTAAAAATTCCGTTATAATACCTGTTTCATCCCTAATTTTGGTTAAAAATTATTATTATTATTTTTATTATTAAAAATTGTTGACGGGCATTGAGCAAGAGGTAAATAGGATGTCACCAACAGGCAAAGTGGACAGTCCAAAAAAGTTAATTATAAAAATTCTCTCAAGGTCTTAAATTCTAAAGAAAAAGAAAATATTTAACCAGCATTTTTATGAATGGTTACCTGGTCCTCAAAACCTAGTGTTCTCAAAAAAAAAACACCTTAAAAGTGTATGTCTCATTTGTAAAACCTGTTTTCTCATTTCGCAAGCATATGTAGTATTGATCATGTGTGCCACATATATTTTTTACTCTTACCTTCTTTAATTTAAAGTGGAAAAAAAAATATTTTGACAAAAATGTTAAAGATAAATAAAAGAGAAACTCATTCTGGGAGATGACGTTAATTTTATGATTCTGTAAGTTTTTAATCATAAGATGACTTTCAAGAAACAACTTATTAGATAAACTGTAGGTAATGCCAGTACATAAATTATGAACTTACTTTGATTTGAATTTTTTCATTAGTAATTAAAATAGTTATTCTAAGTTTATTGTTTTAGGAATTAAAAAATTAAATTTGCCTTTTGGTAGCCACTTTTTTTGTTGAATATTGAGCAGTTAAGATGTTCAACACATGATAACATTAAAATTTGATATATATTATTAATGAAGTTTGAAGGAAATTTAAATATGTAATAAATCTGTCGGAATTTGGGAAGGGGAAAATATATAGTGCAAGGACATGAAAAAGTGTAAAGTGTGTGATGAGCTAAATAGGGGATTTGGCACTAATTAAAATTTTTATAAATGCCTATATGCTTATTAGGTTTAAATAATCTTGAGTTCTTACACTGCCCCC
>MUZC01001624.1:701668-739627 GCA_002072015.1 Radix auricularia
ACCCCCCCCCCCCCCCACCCTTTCCCAAATTTCTGCTCAGCTTTTATTATTGGCTCTTTTCCTTCTTCCCCAACTCTGCTTTAATTTTCTGGTTTTATGCTTCATCTCTTGTTTTATGTCTTCAATCATGGCTTTGTCTCAAAATAGATAATTTAATTGTTGTGATATAATTTTTCATGAATTTTTTTACACCAATATAAAATGTTTTTTAGAAGAAAAATACTTCAATAAGTTTAAAACTTGACAAAGATGACTCAAGAAATTTTGTATTAAAAAAATAAATTGGTTATACTGCTAAACAGCAAATTACAGAGCTGTTGAAAATTTTCTAAAACTACATTAGTGATTTTTAAAAATTGAAGTTGATATTGGCATATTTTACTGCTTATCTTAAAAATAATTTCAGAAAAGTAATTAAAACATGATAAATATTTTTTTCTCCAAAAAAAAACAAACGTGGCAGCATATGTGTGTCATTCATTCATTATTTCTTATTATTTTATGTGGTGGTTTCTTTGGGTACTTTACTCAGGTAATCTCATGATTGCACTAGATTATTGCTGATTTCATTTACAATTTTAACAAGGAATTTTGATTTGAGCCTAGAATAACATGAAAGGTCAAAACAAACTACACATATGAATAAACATTAAGTCAATGAACTCATTCCTAAAATTCTGTCAGGTAAAAAGGAATTCTCCTTTTTAAAATATTTTTATTGATTATTCTGCTCTTTATTAACATTAAAACAGTAACAAAAACTAATTTTATTACTATTTTAAAATAAATTTATGAAGGAATTTACTTTGATTATCAATTTTTTAAAATGTAATTTTAAGCAAAAATATTCGTTTACCCATTTGTTTTATTAGGTGTTTGACTCTTTAGTTTAAGGGGGCATAATTTATGATAAGGGGGCATAATTTATGATAAGGGGGCATAATTTATGATTTCAAAGAAAATAATTTTTAAGTCATTAAATTAAATAGAAATTAGACTATATAAATATAGTGTGTGTGATTTTCAAAAAATATAACATAATTCATTAATAAATTCATTTTGCTAAAAAGTTAATGCCATTTTTTGCTGACCGACTTATGTCTGACCCTCATTATTTCAGGGCATGCATGAACTTCTGGCGCCATTGATATTTGTGCTTCACTGTGATCACCAGGCGTTTCTACATGCATGTGAGATAGAGTCTGTACTGTAAGTTTGAGCATTTTCAAAATTTCATTTTCAAGTGAGAGATATCTTTGAAGATTTTGCTTTAGAATGGGGTATTGTTATAGAGTAGGGCAGGGGTCACCAACCTTTTTGATACTGAGGGCTACTGAGTCATATGAAGGGCTACCAGTTTGATACACTCTTCTGAAGTAATTTTTTTTAACCTACTTTGGCTTTATATTTTATTTATACTGAATTACTGTCACACCCACATATATTACTGATCTTTGTATTACAGTACATCAGAGTTCACCTAAAATTTAAAAAAACTTCATGTTTAAGAAACTTATTTGTATTAAGATATTTTCATTAAAATATTTTTTACAAGTGCAAGTGTGATTTAAAAAAAAAAAAGAAAAGAAAAAGAAAAGCAACAGAGTAACATTTATTTTATATGCATAATAGTTGTACTATTATTAAAAAACGCCTGTGGGTTACTCATGTGATCTAGTGTGCAACCTGGTGTGTTGGTGGCCCTTGGTGTAGGATATTATTTTGTTGAATTATATCTTCATACTGTGGAGTATGTCATAGTGTTGGGAGTTGTTTGATTTAAGGATATTTTGTCTAAGTGCGTAGTTAACATGATAGTGAGAATTTTTTGTTTGTCATATAGGGATAGTTATGGTGTGGGTTGTCCAGTCAGAGCAGTTTAAAAAATATTGCATATGCAATTAGTGTTGATTATTTGGTAAGTAAGGTGGGCAATATGCCTAAGCTCCTGAGTAAAAAACCCTAGAAAGCAGGGCCGTCTTAACCCATAGGCCCATTGGGCATTAGCCCGGGGGCCAAAAGCAGAGGGGCCCCATGGGAATATTTTTATTTATACATATTATTTATATTTTAAAAAAAAAATTAAGGAGGTCATGAGGCAGGCCCAAGCCCTACATGGGCTGTAGCGCCATAGGGAGGGGATGGATATTTATTTTTTATTCCTCCCGGTTGGGGCGCACTCTTTCTTTGCCCAGGGGACCATTATTGTTTCTTTGCCCAGGGGCCCCAAAGGGTGTAAAGACGGCTCTGCTAGAAAGGTCTCTGTGTCCCTATGTAGATGGCACGGCTGTGCACAGGACTTGCAAAGACCTAAAATCCTGGTTAAATCTGTTTGCTGTGCTTTAGTATATTAGCAGCATTCAATTGTTCAACAAATTTGGTTTAAATTGATCAAATAATAAATGAAAAAATTTAAAAAGAAATAGAAAATCTGATGTTTTGTGGAACTAAGATTATAATCATAAATAAACTAAGATTATAATCATAAATAAACTATGATTATTATCATAAATAAACTAAGATTATTATCATAAATAAAAATCTCTTAAAAGAAATGAGATTTGACTAATGGTCACTTTAAAAAAAAATATTAATTTATTCCTTTTTTAATAAATTTTAAGACTTGACTTGAATGCTGGGAGACTAATTTGCTCAATAATTTTAAACAAACTTATAAATTAGATTAGGGGATCTAATCTAATTAGGGGATTCTGTCTTAATGAACCAGTTAGGTTTAGATTAAGGTACATATATTAATATATTTATATTTCCTGACATCCTAGTGTGTTTTCTTTATATCATTGAAATTTTAAACTAATTTTTTTTCTCTAAAATGAAATTTTTAATTGTAAAATATATTTGATAAAAAACACATTTATGTTAATCATTCCCATTTGATATTGATTCATTTTTAAAAAAAGATTTTAAAGTGTTAAATTAGTGATGTTAGTGTATTTAGAGCCCAGTAGATTGAAAATGAAGTCTCCACATGCTTATTAAAAAGTTAAGTGTGACTAATTTTCTTTGACTTTTAACTTTATCATCAAACATGAAATAATTTTAGCAGAGTCATGATTTCATTTACTTTACATTTCTATCAAAAACATTAACAAATTTTGTAATTTTCATCTCACTGTCTAATTTTCTTCCACTGTCATACTTTGTAAACAATTTATTAATTTTTAAAAAAATAAAAAATACATAAAGCAGTAAACTAGAATTTTTTTTATATTTTTGTTGAAAATATTTTAACAATATTTTAATTTAGTCTGTGAATGAGTGTTCATTGAAAAGAATTTAATTTTCATAATATTGTCTTAGTTCTGAATCAGTTGTTTCTTTTTTTAAACATAATAAAATGTGGTAACTTTTTACATCTGCCTAATCATTGAATCCATTGTTATGTTTAAATAATGAGAATCAGAGATAAGTCAACAAAATGACACTGACTGCACTACATAATTATTTTATGCATTTCACCACATGATTGAATGAAGCATCCTTTAACCATGTTTAAGGCTAGCTGCTATTTGAGCCTTCTAAAAAAAAATCAATTAATGCAGTTTTAACTTTTGGTGGGTTTTGGATGTTCTTATAAAAATGTGTACACATTTAACTTTCAGTTACTGTTCCCAGCAAGCAAGGTCAGGAATTCTATCTGCCCTTTATCTTGTTTGCCATCTTTTCCTATTTTCATGCCTTGCCAAAACCGTATCTGTTCAGGGAAATGGCAGCCGTGTATGCATTTGAAGAAAGGGAAATATTCATTTATTGAAAGGCTAAATTTTTATTATTTCAAAAGTATTTTTTTTTTGTTCACCCGACTGTTAAAAAAAATCTCTCACTCCACATAGGCAGAAAATGACATATTTTATTGTTAAAATTTTAAAAAATTTAAATTAAAAGTATTTTTAAACTTCATATTTCATATGCACCCTTTTGTATTGTTTTTTTTAAAGTTAACAACAAAGTATATATATTTATATTTGAAATCATTCTTGCTTGGTGCAAGGGACTCAATCAGTAGAATGGGAATAGAGCATTTTTGCAGCATCTTTTAATTATTGAGTTTAAAATGTTAACGTTGAGAGAAAAAATTGTGTTGGTCCAAGACATGATGTTTTGATAGAGAATCTTTGCATTACTTATTTTCTTTATGAGAGTAAGGTCTAATTCTGCGGACTTGAAGTTCAATTGTTGTATGTTATATAATAAGATAAGATGTTATGAAATTAAGAAGAGGCTAAGAAGGTTTCTTGTCTTAATAGTTTCCATACTACCCATATATAGAGTCTGCAAACTAATTATTTTCTTAAAAATCTAAATCTTATTAATTTCCTCTAACAAAATGTTTTACACTGTCACCACACATGCTCTCTTTGGTAGTCGGACACTTCGACCCCGGACGGTTCGACCCTGCCAGTTCGACCCCAGGACGATTCGACCCCAGGACGTTTCGACCCCGGATGGTTCGACCCCGGACGGTTCGACCCCGGGCGATTCGACCCCAGGACGTTTCGACCCTAGGGTGTTTCGACCCCGGACGATTCGACCCCTTTCTTTTTAAGGCGTGAAATGTTTGGGTTTTTAAAAATTCATTTTTAATTCTTTTTTAATTAAAAATAAATATTTTAAGTTTATTATTATCTCTTTAAAAATAAAAACAGTATGAAATAGTTATTTTTAACGTTTATTTAATCATAGCATGATAATTGAACAAATAATATAGTTTTATATTAATATCTCTTAAAAATTAAAAATAGAATGAAATGTTATTTTTAATAACTAATTTAAAATAGTACAATATATAAAAGTCTAATATATGTTAAAACAGTAGGAAATATTATTTTGAACATTTATTTTCTAATAGGAAAATTGAAAAAAGGTATAAACACTTACAAAAAGTTGACATGCATTGTGAATTCATAGTTAGCAAGAATCAAGGATTTTCTCCCTCGTTTCGTCAATCCATATTCCAAACTATTTTCCATTTTGATGTTGAGCAACTAATGTTCCTCTTTTATAACACCCCTAAATGCGACGGTAGAAAAGTTCTTCTAAGCCTATCCAAGTCCACCCCAATCCCATTCTTTGTAATCGGACAATAAAAGGGCCATGTGGTCAGAAAAAGGTACGTACATTGTAATCCCCCACACTCCCTATATTTACCTTTCCCATAACTCTCACCAGCACACACTGTCCTGTGGTCGTCACTTAGTCTGGTCTTCGTAACAGACCATTATGTGCCGGCCAACTTACAGTCCCTGGTCTCGGTAGACTTCTCTTGATTTCTCCACCCCAATCAAAGTCACGATGTAATGAAAATGAATTTGAAAATGGTTTGTGGTCAAAGTGTCCTTTGTAAAGGTCACTACATTCTCTAAGCCCCCACACCCAGTAATAATTTTAACAAAACACTCGCCAAAAAACTAGGTATAACTATAACTTAAAGGTTACTCCTCCCTACACTCCTATCCCAAACATACGTATTATTGGGTCTTTATATGTATAATATAGATCTATCTATATCTTTCAGTCTTTAAAAGGTTTTCACAGTAATAAAAATAAATGAGTTTTTTTTCTTATAAAGGGTGACGTCATGTTGAATGGCGAATATCCTGGACGTTAAAACCATTACAAACCCAAGACCTTTGCATTTACTTCTGTTTCTTGTGTACGTTAACACCTATAGACCTGCCTGGCAGAAAAACTGATTTTAATAAGACGTACAAAGTTATCTAACGTAAATAAATTTCAATATTTAATATGCCGCATAGCAGACAAAAGCATTCAAGCTGCTGGGCCCGTATGACCTGACTGAACGTTACGTATTGTGTCTGTTTCAATGTTCAGTTTACCATCGGTTTAGTTTATGAGTATGACACATGCATTTACAGCTGAAATAAAATTTGGTAGTTCACAATAAATATGTCACTGGAAGCATGCCGTTGTAGAATGAGTTTCACGGGTGGTGGCTAGTTTGTATTATAAAGCGGTCATGATGGCGAAAATAATGCGGCATTTGAAAGGGTACCAGGGCAGCTTTTACAACAATATTGACAGCATCCTAGGCGAAACGTCTTGATTTCGAACTGTCCGGTTGTTATATAATGATCGACAAGTTACCAAGACGAGACTAAGCGACGACCACAGGACTCGGTGTGCTGGCGAGGGTCATTGAGAAGGTAAATAAAGGGAGTATGGGCAGAGATACTGTAGGTAATTGCCCACTTTTTTATTGTCCCATTACATAGGATCGGGGTTGTGGTGGAATAGGACTTTCTACCTCAGACCAATAGCGTATTGATCACAATCATAATTTCGTTTTGAATGTTGACTGGTAATCAGTGTATATTTTTTTTTTTTAAAATGTCGTAAATTTAACGTTCAAAATAACTATTTCAGACTGTTTTATTTTTAAAGAGATAATATTGTTAAACTAATTATTTTTGAACCAAAAAATATTTTTAAAATAAAATAATAACATAAAAACAAAGAATTAAAAAAAAAATTCACGCCTTAAAAAGGAAAGGGTCGAATCGTACGGGGTCGAAACACCCTACTGTTTTAATATTTATTAGACGTTTATATATTGTACTATTTTTAATTATTAAAAAAATTACATCTCATTCTATTTTTAATTTTAAAGAGATATTAATATGAATTAGACTACTTTATTTTATATATTGTACTATTTTAAATTAGTTATTAAAAATAACATCTCATTCTATTTTTAATTTTTAAGAGATATTAATATAAAACTATATTATTTGTTCAATCATCATACTATAATTAAATAAACGTTAAAAATAACTATTTCTTACTGTTTTTATTTTTAAAGAGATAAAATTAAACTTAAAATATTTATTTTTAATTAAAAAAGAATTAAAAATGAATTTTTAAAAACCCAAACATTTCACGCCTTAAAAAGAAAGGGGTCGAATCGTCCGGGGTCGAAACACCCTAGGGTCGAAACGTCCTGGGGTCGAACTGTCCGGGGTCGAATNGGTCGAATCGTCCTGGGGTCGAACTGGCAGGGTCGAACCGTCCGGGGTCGAAGTGTCCGTAATTCCTCTCTTTCTATCTCATTTCTTCTCTTACAATTCCGGACACCCTCATTTTCACACCACACAAAGATAGTAGTTTTTGTTTCTAAAATATTTTGGAAAAATTGAGATATGATTTATGAGAGTAATCTTAGCTTGATTAAAATTTAATAAAAATTTCATTTTCAAACATGTTAACTTGGCAATCTTTAATTTAATGCTTTAAGTTATTTTCAAAATATTTTTGTTAACAGCAAACCCTATATATTATGACTTTAAAAAAATAAATTATTATTATTATTATTATTATTTTTAAATAAAAAAAGCCTAATGGGAGGGAACTCTAGTTACATATTTCAAACCATACAACCTAATTTCTCCATAGTGGCCTGAATGAATTAAGCTTCTGAATAAGATCTTTTTCTTCTGTACTTTTTATAACCAATGTGATACACCCATCAAATCTTATATCAACCATAATTTATGAAGAATAAGGGCAGATAGTTAACACAATGGCTTTCATTGAGTAGTTAACACAATGGCTTTCATTGAGAAACACTGTTTTGAGAAACAATAAAATCCCAGAAACTCTATGAATATAATTTTAATAACCTGCTGGAGCTATGCTACTCCTATCTATATCACGTAAATGGTGACGGTGGTTTGTCATTCATAAAATTGTGTCTTCCCTTTAATGCTTATAATATATTTTTTGAATTTGAACCAAATATTTATTAGCAGCAAATGTTCCAATTATTCTGGAATCAAGAATCTTGTTTATGAAAGAAATTGTTTTTGAATATTGGTTTCAGTGGAGCCTACTAATACTAAACATAAACATGATATACATGTATTTGGAATGTGTTATATTTGTTTCTTACAACAGGTTCAATTCATGGTACACAAATCAATAGCCTAGCTAGAAAAAGAGTATAATAAAACAATTATTGTTAATTATAATATAAATGGATATTGACATTTATTCTTATAAGATTTCATAAAAAATACAGTTCTTTATTACAGTAATTTTAGGATTGTTAAATGTATGGTACTAAAACACATCATTGCTTTCTCCAACCATTTTATGCAAATGTTCTGATTTTGATTTCAGAGATATTATCAAAGAAGTCATGGACCCAACATACCTAGAACATGATGCATAGTAAGTTGTTTACTGACTGTCACATATACTTTTTACTGAAGATTTGTCTAGGCTACTGAAACTGTCAGATGGTTCATTCTGGAAGTTTATAGGTCACAGCTGTAGATGTTAGGTGTCAAACTGGAAGTTTATATGTCACAGCTGTAGATGTTAGTTGTCAAACCGGAAGTTTATATGTCACAGCTGTAGATGTTAGGTGTCAAACCGGAAGTTTATATGTCACAGCTGTAGATGTTAGGTGTCAAACTGGAAGTTTATATGTCACAGCTGTAGATGATAGGTTTCAAACTGGAAGGTCTTGATTGATGAGTGTGGATGCAAAGGTTCAGATGAGTCAATTCATATATTCTTATGGATTGTGTGTGATATGAAGGGCAGGATAAGTACCATATATACTCGTTCTAAAGCCAACCTTTTTTTGGATAAAATCTAGGGGAAAATGTTGAGCAGGGGAGGGGTTGGCTTAAGAGCAGGTCATAGGTGATTTCTGTATGTACTTTGAATATCGGTGATGTGAGGGAGTAAAGTGGGGGAGGAAAGGTATCTCCTCTCACGGGCTTCTGTTGATATGTCAAAGCAAGTTTCATATGAAACATCAGACATCTCTTTTCTGTCAAGCCCTTTAGCCGGTATTGCTGTCTCTCCCCCTCTCAATACCAACATTGTCCTTGATTATTCTGTGCCTATTACGCCATTTACCCTAACTGGCAAACTCCGTAAGTCCAATTTTTTTTTCTGCGTTCCTTTGAGTTCGACTTAGAGAGGTCCGACTGTATATTGATGAAATATTTCTGGTGTTTATTTATTGACTTTATTAAAATTAAATATAAAAAACATTTTCTTTTCATTTTAATACAATAAAAAGCCATCTTGCAAATGCTATAAAAAATGACATCAATATTATTGAAAAGATAAAAGTGAACAATCATAATGACCATTTTAGCTTCTACAGTCGGACCTTGCTAAGTCGAACTTCCTAAGTCGTAAACCTCCCTATGTCAAATTAATTGTTAAGTCCCGGCAAAATTCCATAAGATTAATGTATTTTAGATCTCCTTAACTCTTGAGTTTTGGCTTCCAACCTCCCTTATTTGAATTTTTCAAGTCATTTGGGTAAAATGAAAAATCTTACATGTCAAGTATGCGGCGGGGGGGGGGGGGGGGGCATTCTCAGTGGTGTTCGTATGGTATTTCAAAGCAAAGTTGGCTTGCTTTCATATGAAACGTCAGAAACTGCCTCTGTTTCCTGTCAAGCCTTTCTGGCTGGTATGGATGTCCTCCCCCTATCTATCAACATTATTTTTGATTAAACTGCGCCTATTACGCCATTTTCCCTAACTCGAAAACTTCTTAAGTTGAAATTTTTTCAGGTCCATTTGAGTTCGACTTAGAGAGGTCTGACTGTAGTTTAAAAAAAATATGTACCATTTTGTTTACACTGTCCTACTATTTTTTGGGTTTGCCTCAACTGGGTGACATACTTTTTATACTATTCTCTTCCAAAAGAGGGGGGGGGGGGGGGTGTCGGCTTATGAACGAACGGGCTATAGAATAAAAAAAAAACTTAACTAACAGAGCAGACATTGAACTTGCTACCAGCTTATTTCAGACTTGGGAAACCTTTTGCAAATCTTTCTGGTCTGGCGTTTGAAAAATGTTAACTTGTGTTTTGTAAAACATTAAAAGCTGTTTGTCTCTGTTTCTAGTACCATGTTCTGTCAAGTTATGGAAACAGTGGAGCCCTGGTACCTCTCAAGAGATATGTTCTTTAACCCAAAGGTGGGATTTATTTTTTTTAATGGTGTGACATTTATAATAAACATGAAGATGAAAATAATCTGTGATAAAATAATGTGTAGTAAAAACTCAGCAATTACATTTCAACATTGTTTGGGTGTCTAATAATTTAACAGAAAGGACAAAAAACAATTTTTTCTGTAAAACATGTCTAGCAATTTTTTAAATTTTAACAATTGTTTAAGCAATTCTATTCCTGATCTTTTTTTTTTATTGAAAAAGGTTTTACTCTCAAACACCAAACACAACAATAAACTCTCCCTGTCTCTTTGTCTTTTATGTTACTCTGACAATAATTCCTCCCTCGTTTCTCTTTACCCAATAAAAACTTTTCAAGACTTCTCTATCTACAGTCTGGCTCAATGAAGAATCTGGAGATGATCAATGCCACACCATTCTCAAGGTCACAGGACTTAAACCCCTCCAATGCCATTGTGACCAAACTGACCAGGATACAGGACTACATCCTCAAGAAGTTTGACCCAGAGCTCCACCTTCACCTGGAGAGATTAGAAATAGCCCCTCAGATTTATGGCATGTGAGTAAACATCAGCCCATCTTTATAGAGTTGATACAGTAAACATCAGCCCATCTTTATAGAGTTGATACAGTAAACATCAGCCCATCTTTATAGAGTTGATACAGTAAACATCAGCCCATCTTTATAGAGTTGATACAGTAAACATCAACCCATCTTTATAGAGTTGATACAGTAAACATCAACCCATCTTTATAGAGTTGATACAGTAAATGTATGATAGGTGCAAATTTTAAATGTACCTAAGTTTTATGGTTTTTACAAATTTTTTAAAAAGAATTGCATAGTTTATATTTTTAATAATAGTGCCCAAAATAACATATTTGTATTTATCCAAAAATGGATTGTGAATAGAAAGAAAAACTAACTGAATAAAATATTTCATGAAAAATAATTAATTGAATAAGAAAATGTAACACTTTGGTGAAAGGAATTTTGTTCTTTCATCATAAGGAGCGTCTGTAACATATAAGATAAAACAAACAAAATAGCATTAATTTACAATGAGATACATATTGATCTTAAATCGTTTTTTGTTATATGCATGCTTGAAGTAATTATCTTACAGACGATGGTTGCGTCTGCTATTTGGCCGTGAGTTCCCAATGCAGGACCTACTCATGCTGTGGGATGCCATATTTGGAGATGGGATTGGCTTTGACCTGGTTGATTACATCTTTGTGGCAATGCTGATGTACATCAAAGATGTCTGTAAGTCCTTATTCTTTCTATCACTGATTACATCTTTGTGGCAATGCTGATGTACATCAAAGATGTCTGTAAGTCCTTGTTCTTTCTATCACTGATTACATCTTACCGACAATGCTGATGTACATCAAAGATGTCTGTAAGTCCTTATTCTTTCTATCACTGATTACATCTTTGTGGCAATGCTGATGGACATCAAAGATGTCTGTAAGTCCTTGTTCTTTCTATCACTGATTACATCTTTGTGGCAATGCTGATGGACATCAAAGATGTCTGTAAGTCCTTGTCCTCTCTATCACTGATTCAGTGTTACACAACAATGTTATTTATATGTTGTAACAATGTATTGTATGTTTTACCATATAATGTAGTCCATGAGGTCCATGTCCTATGGCCATCATGTCAATGTATGATGTCATCTGTTGATCTTGGCCATCATGTCAATGTATGATGTCATCTGTTGATCTTGGCCATCATGTCAATGTATGATGTCATCTGTTGATCTTGGCCATCATGTCAATGTATGTCATCTGTTGATCTTTATCCACAACATGATGAATGTTGTAAAGCTGTAAACTAAATGATTTTGTCAAGATTGCCAGTTTTGTCCTTGGATTATATTCAATACAATGTTTTTATGTATTACTCTCCTTCAAAAAGATTTTGAGAACGCAGAAGAAGAAAAAAATGTATTACTATGGCTAGAATAATGGTGCCTCTACAACATCTAAATAGTTTTTTCTTCAATTTTAAGTGATTGTGTGAAACTCAAAATTTGTAGAAAACTAGACTTTAAATGATTATTTTCATTAAAAAGTTTTAATTTATCCATTTAGTAAAAAGGTCAAGGTAAGAATTTGTTGTGAGGTGAAGGGGAGACCATTCAATCATTTTCTTGCCGTCCTGTTTTAATAGAAGTATTAGTTTGCTCGGGAAAATTAAAAACAGATGTCTTTCTTACATCAAGATATTCTGCAGTATTGAATGCCCTAGTATCATCTAAGTTTCCTGTATGAAATGCTTGT
Source organism: Radix auricularia (assembly GCA_002072015.1). Classification (NCBI taxonomy): domain Eukaryota; kingdom Metazoa; phylum Mollusca; class Gastropoda; family Lymnaeidae; genus Radix; species Radix auricularia. Next base: position 713,945 of record MUZC01001624.1, read on the forward strand.
CTGTTTGGGAATGATAGTTTTAAATTGATGAAAATAAAATTATCAATACTGCCATGACACTTTAAAGGCCAACAAAATGCCTGATTCTTCTTTTGCAGCTAAATACCGAATGTGAAAAAAGTGATTTTCCTAAAATAATTAATAACTGAGAGTGCATACTTTAAAAAACAATGTTTTCTATTGATTGGTTTTGTGGGGAAGAGTGAACTGAATGAACTAATTTTCCATTGGCAAAAGCTGCTGGTAAGATGAACACCTTTGTTCCCTCTAAGGTTTTTTGGTCCATGGGCAAAGTTCAAAACCTTGTGTGCAAATTTGCACAGCTTCTGTTTTTTGTGCGATATTTTACAAAATTTACTGTGCTGTAATTCTAAACTGCTGCGCAGCATCTTTCTGATATCTATACGGCCCACAGCCGCACAGCTGAAAGGGAACATTGATGAACACCCTTTTATTTTGAACATGAACTATCTCTCTCATGACTTGTGTGTTTAGGAGTTCCGTATTTGAAAGTCCTGTCATAGACAAACATTTCTATCTTGACAGTGCTGACCAGTGACTATGCCACATGTCTGACAGCTCTCATGAAGTATCCACCTGTCAGTGATGTCCATTACTTTGTGGTCAAGGCCAGATGGCTGAGGGAGCCAAACGTAAGTAGACATTAGCTAGAGCCTCAGTCAAGGTGTTTTTTTTTTGTTCATGCTATTTTATCTCAAAATTGTCATCATCCAACAAATGCGTTACAGAGAACCACAAGATTAATACATTTTAATGAAATATTTGCTATTTGAATAAATGTCACACTGACAGTGTACAAAAATGTTTTTAAACAAAAACAATGTCCATACTTCACAATAGTATCTCGACACAAAATTTTGCAATAATATTTTGAAATACTTTGTCTTGGTGGTGTTGTTATATAGGGTAAGGGATGTGAAGATCTTAACAGCTCTAGACAAGCAAAAAAATGTTGACATAATATCCTTTCCAGTCATTACTTAGGGACATTTTTAATTCTAACATTTTCATTTAACATGTTCTCACGTTAGCTATCAAGGTCCTGGTAATAGGCTCAGCCAAAGAACTATAATTATAACACTCACACTTATCTTATCTATCTGCACAATTCTACCTCTTAATTATACCCCTTTTTAGAATTCCTAAGTTTACAGTCCATTCAGCATTCATTTATTTCTAATCGGCATCCCCACCCACAAAACAGACTTTCAGGGGTTTAAACACCTTAACAACATGCACACCTGATACTTGTCCTTCCATTGGAGTGTACTGCCTCTCTATCAACTAATGACTCTGTATTATTGACAGCAACAGCCCCGCCCACCCAGCTATACTCACCAGGGAGCCTACAAAGGCAGTGTTGGAGGAAGCAGTGAAAGTATTGGCAATGTCAGCACAATAGCCAAGGACAACTCAACCAGTGAGTTAGCTCCCTGTTAAATATGTCAAGCCATTAAACAAGACTGCACTAGTCTAAATGCCACCATTTTAATTGAGACAGCTTTCTCCTTGATATCAGCATCACAGGAAACATAACTCTGGCTGCTTACATAAATCAATCCACATGAGTGCATGTTCCTGATGATTAAAGTTAGTAGTGTTGGGAAATGTGGAGATATACTGAGATTTATTTTTAGCACAACCCCCCCTCCCCCCCAATGAATGTGTATTTTATTTCATATAGAAACACTAGAATCAGTTGTAATCTGAAAAATCCATTTAATTATTTGGAAATATTTTAATTTAAATTGTTATCTTTTTTTTTTTACCCATGGAATCAAGGACTTAAATGTTATTATCTCATGTGTTACCCACGGAAAACAAAAAGAGTTAAATGAGTTTTATGGGATTGCTTGTTTTTTTAGCCTCACAGCACCAACAAAGTCAAGGTCAAAAAAGACAGAACACTACATTGGGCGGATTTTCGTCCTTCTCTCGAAAATTCAGCCGTCCCCGAACTTTATCTGTCCCTAAATCATCCAGCGAACCAATGAGCCTTCAGACTGACATTTCTCCTGGTAACAGAATTAATCTCGTTGGTGTTGAAAGATATTCATGTCTTTGATGGTCTTTCTGTTTCATTTCTAATTGTTGTGAAAATATATCTGTTTAGCATTTCCTTATGATTTCACTGATATATGATCAAGTCAACCCATACTGTTTTAACACTTTCCTGACAATGTCAATGAATTACCGTATATACTTGTTCTATAGCCCGTTAGTTCATAAGCAGACCCCTCCCCCAAATTTGGAAGAGAAAAGTATTAATAGTGTATAACCCGCTTGCAAGCCGACCCCCCAAAAATTATATGACAGCTTAAACAAAATGGTACACAATTTTTTAAAACTATAAGCTAAATCGGTCGTTGTAATTGTTTTCTTTGTACTAGCTATCTTTGTCTTTGTGTCCTTTGTTAGGCAAGAGTTACAGGTACTTAAAAAAATATATTTCTTTGGTAATCAGTGGCCAAAGCGCATACATTAAAATTAAAATTCGCTACTGAAAACAAAATTTGTTAAATAATTTATTAAAACATTCACAAAAATGAATCAAATGATTAAATAAGGTAAATGCAGATGTTTATCTAATAATATATTATAGCTTCTGGTAAAGCAGTCAAATCTTGTAGAATGTAGACAAGATGACCTACAATAACAACACCAAAGTTCAATATACATGCAGAAATCACCTATGACCTACTCATAAGCTCACCTCCCAACTTTCCCCCTAGATTTTGTCCAAAAAAGTTCGGCTTTAGAACAAGTATACACAGTGCATTTGAAAAAATTTAATCTATTTAAAGCTGGCTGCTTTTTGAACTTAAACCAAAACGACCTGATTAATTTTTTGTGTTGCTGTTCATTATTGTACTATAAAAAATGTTTAAAAGGAGCTGCCCCAGTTTTCTACCTACAGTCTCTGCTATCTGACAAACCTGTCATGAAAATAATGGCTTTCTTGAATAATTGTATTGAAATTCACTATTTTGTGTTGCATTATTTTTTCCTCCTAATTTTGTTACCACAGCTTTTTAATTGTATTAATTTGTTCATTGGCATCCTATTAATTTTTATAACTAAAAATTGGTTTTTGAATTTTGCTTATAATTTATTGTGTAATAATTATAGTGTTGTTAACAGGGGACCCCATCCAGTGATCATTTACCTTTTATCACATATGCAATTCTATGATGATAAAGTTTAGAATACATATTTAATTATAACTTATATTCTTCTTCATTATAAGGGGTCACGATCAGTGCTTAAATAACAATAATTCTTTGAACTCATCTCTCCTTTAAATGGAGCATTTTAATGTGACCAACCATGAGAAGGTTTGAGACTACTTGTAAAGTATATTGTAGAAGATCCATATGTACATTTGTTATAAACTCTTTTGTTATTTGGTGTTGTCTAGTTATCTTGACTTACTTGGAAGATTAATAATTGGCTTGACATATGCATGAAGACTTTAAACTTGATACTTTGTTTAACATCAACAACACCGGAAAGATAGCATTGACTTTTAACATGATTAACATTAATTTAAAGGCAATAACTACCTCCCATTAATTTAAAGGCAATAACTACCTCTCATTAATTTAAAGGCAATAACTACCTCCCATTAATTTAAAGGCAGTAACTACCTCCCATTAATTTAAAGGCAATAACTACCTCTCATTAATTTAAAGGCAATAACTACCTCCCATTAATTTAAAGGCAATAACTACCTCTCATTAATTTAAAGGCAATAACTACCTCTCGTTAATTTAAAGGCAATAACTACCTCTCATTAATTTAAAGGCAATAACTACCTCTCATTATTTTAAAGGCAATAACTACCTCTCATTAATTTAAGGGAAATAACTACCTCTCATTAATTTAAATATAAGATTAAATTTGTTCAAAGTATTTTAAAAGGTAGTGAGTATAGCCTCGTCAAAACGACCCAATATGCGGCTGCATACGCGCTCGTTCACTTCCGGTTATTGCTATTCTTAGTAATATTTATTTTATAAGGTTAAAAATTTCATCGGTGAATGTATGGCTGTGTGGTCATATTGATAGTACGATAGTACGCTACATTGCAAGGTCCGGGGTTCGATTTCTTATTGATGCCTATTTTTTTTTTTTTTCTTCAAACAATACTTCATGAATTGATTATGAATAAGTTTTTTTTTTTTTAAAATGGTTTGTTTTGATGTTAGGCTTAGGGATAAACTTTTGGGTTACGTTAAGTGATAGTTATTAGGGTTTGGGTTAGGTTTAGTGATAGTTTTTAGGGTTTGGGTTAGGTTTAGTGATAGCTTTTAGGGTTTGGGTTAGGTTTAGTGATAGTATTTAGGGTTGGGTTAGATTTAGTGATAGTTTTTAGGGTTTTGGGTTAGGTTTAGTGATAGATTTTAGAGATTGTTTGAATGCACATATAGAATCGGAGCTTCAATGAAAGGTGCAGTGAATACTTGTAACTCTTCAATTTTATAAACATCATTTTATAAACAATGTTACTAAGAATAGCAATAACCGGAAGTGGACGAGCGCGTATGCAGCCGCATATTGGGTCGTTTTGACGAGGCTATACTCACTACCATTTTAAAATGTTTAATTCTAAAGTAAAAGATAATTTAAACAAATTTTAAAAAAATCGGAATTAAGATGAGAAATCTTTCTCTTGGTCACATAGACACATCTTTTCAAAATTTATTTTGAAAATTAATGAAACAACATTTCTTTAAATGATTAACGTAGCTGATGTATAACGTATTGTCATTTATGTAGTTGGTGTGATATTAATGTTTCTTCAATTAATATTGTATTGTTATCTCCATGTAAAGCGCTGGGAGCCCGGCTCCTTGCTGGGATACAGCGCTATATAAATTATCATTTTATTATTATTATTATTATTATTATAGAAACAGCCAACAATCCAATAGGATCCACAGTGAGCCTTTCTCAAGTGGAAGAGTCCATGTTTAGACACAACCCAGCTACAAGTCTTGCCAGAATGGAAGCTTCCAACCTGAGATCTGCCCAGTCTAGTCCGGGTGTCCACCATTCCAGTATATTCCCTCTGACCCCTGGTATGTCATTCAATTTTTTTCAATAGACTCATAAAACGATTTGGTACGTTGGCTCCATATGGAATTAACCAAATCCACAATTTTACATGACTGCAAAATCGTTTTCCCGTTGTGGTTTTCACTGTTACTTTAGATACTTCAACTTCCTCCTTTTTCTTATATTCTATGTCCGTGTTTATTTTTGTCTTTCATTTCTTTTCATTTTATCACATAGACTTTAATATGTTTTAATTTTAATATATATGTAAGTACATGTAATTGTTTTTGTACTGATGAAGGCATGAGCTGAAACGTCTACCATTATTTGTATTAGTTGATAATAAAGCTTTAATTTATTGTTTCCTTACACAAATAGTCTGTGTAATTTGTTTTTTTAATAAAAAAGCTTTATGCAGTCCTATTCTGTATGATATATTGAACTACTTGAGATTTGTTTGAAATATTCTGCTTTGTTTAAAGTAGATTTAAGCTTAATGACATTTGCCATTGCTGGTCTTAACAACCTGCAACTACATGGTCTGTTAGTTCTGACATAAATCTTTTTCATTGAAATAAAAGTAAAATCGATATTGAATAATTTCATCTTTAAAGTCTCCCTGTCTGCTTGGACGATGTTGATAGACTTCACTAGTCCTCGATGTTGATAGACTTCACTAGTCCTCGATGTTGATAGACTTCACTAGTCCTCGATGTTGATAGACTTCACTAGTCCTAATGTAGATCTTTTAATTATAATGTCACATTTTCACTAATATCATCAGGTATTTTTGTTAGGGCTGGAGGGGGCCGCGGTGGTCGAGTGGCAAGCGCGATCGACTGGCGCTCCGATGGTCACGGGTTCGAATCCATGGGAAGCCACAGACTCGTTCCCGGGGCCTCGGGCGTCCCCGAGTTCCACCCAGCTCCAAATGAGTAAAAAGCGGTGGGGTAATGCGTGGAACCCTTAGCCGTGGCATGTGAACGCTGCATCACTTGCCAAAAAACAACTGCTGCCTTGCAGATGGTCTTGGCTGACCAAAGGCTATGGAAGCAAATCCAGAAAATACAGCAGGCTGAAGTCGGAGACCACGGGCCAATTGGCGCAAAACTCGTGGCACGCAAAACTCAATATTCAATATTGAAGAAGAAGTTAGGGCTGGAGTATTTTGACTGATTTCCAAAACCTAATCCCTGACCTAACCTCATTTTTATGGGAATTCTCTCTCATGTGCTTATACAAGTTGAATTGGGGAGGATAAAAATCTACAGTATCTCCAGAAGTGGGTTTACTTTAATAGTATTTAGATTTATAGAAAATAATTATAATAAATTGATTTTAAGAATATAAAAAGGTCTGGGTTGCTTTAAAAATCATGTTTAATTTCAAAATATCTTTTTAAAAAATCATTAAAATTGCTTAATTTTGTCCTCAGTACTTTATAAACTTCCTTTCCCTACTAAGTTAACCTAACAGGATTAACTTCTTTCACTCTGAATGTACTTGCTTTATATACAAATCTCTGCCATGAAGCACTGGTGTGTATTTCTGTTTTAATATATTGTTTCCTTCAACTGCTGCTCTACTGTACGACTTTATCTCTTTGTTTGGCAGATGACACATCACTGACCAGCAGTCCAACAAAGTCCAAAGGAAAACACAAGAAAATGTCTAAACTGGTGTGTACTGGAATCTTGCTTTTCTTAGCTTAGCTTTATGTCATGAACTCATGCAGATTTACTGAGCAAGTAGGTCTTGAACTCATGCAGATGTACTGAGCAATTAGGTCTTCAACCATGACTCATGCAGATGTACTGAGCAATAAGGTCTTGAACTCATGCAGATGTACTGAGCAATTAGGTCTTGAACCATGACTCATGCAGATGTACTGAGCAATTAGGTCTTGAACTATGACTCATGCAGATGTACTGAGCAATTAGGTCTTGAACTCATGCAGATGTACTGAGCAATTAGGTCTTGAACTATGACTCACGCAGAGTGGCATCCTCATACCAGAGCTTCACCCACTTTCTGAACTTTCAGTTTTGTACTGGGATGGGAGCAGTGCCTCGCAGCTAAAGATTAGATACACCAGAGTACAGTCAGACTCAGTGACCCCACATTTTGTTAGCTAATATCTTATACAAATACAAATGTTGATTGCCACTCATACAAATGTTGATTGCCACTCACTCATACAAATCTTGATTGCCACTCATACAAATGTTGATTGCCACTCATACAAATCTTGATTGCCACTCATACAAATCTTGATTGCCACTCATACAAATGTTGATTGCCACTCATACAAATGTTGATTGCCACTCATACAAATGTTGATTGCCACTCATACAAATGTTAATTGCCACTCATACAAATCTTGATTGCCACTCATACAAATGTTAATTGCCACTCATACAAATGTTGATTGCCACTCATACAAATGTTGATTGCCACTCATACAAATGTTGATTGCCACTCATACAAATGTTGATTGCCACTCATACAAATGTTGATTGCCACTCAATAACAAACACCTGTATATTGGACATGAGGCTCATACTCATAATCATTGTAGAATCTTGAGAACTCATCTATAAACAACTTAAGCTTCAAAAACACATTTAACTTATGTTGTGAACTGAGTTGTTATATTTATGATTTCAGGAAAAAGAACTTCAAGAGCAAGTGAGGAGACTGCAAGGGGAACAAAATGACATCAACTCTATGTGTAGATACTGTGCTAGTAAACTTGATGTCCACATTGGTGAGTTCAGCGTATAGAGCTAGTCAAATTGTAGTAAACTTGATGTCCACATTGGTGAGTTCAGCAGATAGAGCAAGTCAATGTGTAGTAAACTTGATGTCCACATTGGTGAGTTCAGCGTATAGAGCAAGTCAAAGTGTAGTAAATACATACACAAGGGGAGTTAGCTACCAATCTTCATCACTTTGATTCATTTTGCTTAAAAATTAAATTTATTTCATTGAAAATGATATCAAGGTATTTGCATTAGTGAAAAGTCGGCTCACTTCATGGCTGAGAACTGATATCATTAAGGGGATGTAATCTACATTAAAAAATTTTTTATCGATACAATTAAATAACAATTTGTTTGATTACTTTGTACATGTGCATTTTCAGCATAATAAAAAAAGGGTACATTCTGTAAATATTGCTATTTTAAATAATAGAACATTATTTTGGTAACAATTTTTTTTATTGGCCCTCATGTGTCGTAAAACCTCATTTTACTCTATGTAAACTTACAGAGTGATAATTTGATTTTGATAAGTCCATATAAAATCAACATTTTACTCTATGTAAACTTACAGAGTGATGATTTGATTTTGATATGTCCATATAAAGTCAACATGTTTTATTCTTCCACACAGGTCGACTGCAACAAGAACTGTCTAGGGAGAACTTTGAGATTGATGATGACATTATGGTTTCACTCGCTGGATTAAAACTTGTGAGTACCGGGTACTTGTGTCAAAAGAATGTACTTGTGTCAAAAGAATGTACTCTTGTCATCATTTAGAAAGTTTAAGGGCCATCCATATATTACGTACGCAAGCAGGGGGGAGAGGGGTATTAAAAAAATGGCATTTTGCGTATGGGTGCGTAGTGGAGGTGGTCTCCACGGAATGTGTACGTACGAACAACAAATTTAATTTGCATAATACTAAGCATAGTAACTAACGTAAACCGCTGAGACTGCAAACAGAATTCGTGACTGAGTCAAGTCTGATATGCAATAATGTTTTATAATTTAATCCAAATGAAATTCTGAACTTTTAATTACTTACAAGTAATTAATATTTGATTCAGACAAAACGTTCACACACTTCTACAATATATATATGTCTGATTTATATTTCCATTTCTTTAAATTAGTAGAAGTTTTTCTTTCGCCCAGCGGTGTTTCAGCTGTTATATAAACATAACAGGATGAGGATGGCGATTTCACTGCTTATATTGTTATATTTTATACGTTTTTTGGCTGTCCATGAATGACGTCACACGATTTTGCCAGATTTTTCCCCCCTTCCCCCCATGTCACAAAACTAAGACCCCCCCCTCTCAAATATGACGTCACAAAGCTTTGATTGCCCCCTCCTCTAAAAGCTTATTGAAAATTACCACGTTTCAAATTACATTTTTGTCAATTAAATATGTATTTAGTGTAAGTATGCACTTAAAAATCGTAACACGGGTGAAACCATTGAAAATGTTACAAAATAAATTGTAAGCAATCAAGTGGAACTTTTATTTGAAGTAGCGCTCTTTGATGTGATTTTGATTTTTTAAAAACCGCCACTCCCACTTGTCTAACATTGTCACAAATGCATGACCCTTCTCCGCCCCCACCCCCAGGCACGCGACGTCATGTTTGGACAGCCCCTTCATGCAGTGCTGAATACAATATGATTTGAATGTTTTATTGTATTTCTTCAATAATTTTAACATGAAAAACACAATGTTAGAAAAAACTTTTTATTATAAATCTTTTATAAATGACGTCAGCGATTTTTGCCTAGTTTCACCCTCACCCCTTGTCACACTTCGTCACAAAAACTTAGACACCCCCCCTGCAATATGAAGTCAAAAAAGCTTTGACCCCCCTTACCTAAAACCCATATTTTCTAATTAAAATTTAGCATGTTGCAAACAACTTTATTATCATTTAAATATGAATTTAGTGTAAGGCTGCAGTCTAATATCTTAAGACTTGTGAAGCCATCAAAGACGTCATTAAATAAATTGCAAGCAATCAAATATTTTAAGAGAACTTTTATTTAAAGTTGTGTATTTTGATGTGACATAATATTTCTTAAACACCCCCTCACCCTCTTCACACATCGTAAAAAATTCGTGACGCCCCCACCCCCTAGGCGCGTGACGTCATCCATGGACTGCCCCAAAGAGTAAAACCAATATCTTTTGACTCTGGCTAAAATTAATTTTTCAATCGGTTGGGGGGGGGGGTAGCAAATTTGTATGTACGCATGGGGGGGGGTTCCAAAATGTAGGGCGTGCAACAGGGGAGAGGGGGGTACAAAAAATATGACTTTTTTGCGTGCATAATATATGTATAGCCCCTTAATGTGTAAATGACATTATGATCAGGATATAAATTATGCAAGCAACAAGTTTGACATTTATACATTGAACCCATTTGTTGCTACCCCATCTGTCATCAGCCCACATTGTCCTTCTCACCCCATCTGTCATCAGCCAACATTGTCCTTCTCACCCCATCTGTCATCAGCCAACATTGTCCTTCTCACCCCATCTGTCATCAGCCCACATTGTCCTTCTCTCCCCATCTGTCATCACCCCACACTGTCTGTCCTCACCACATCTGTCATCAGCCCCCATTGCCTGTCCTTCTCACCCCATCTGTCATCAGCCAACATTGTCCTTCTCACACCATCTGTCATCAGACCACATTATCTGTCCTCACCACATCTGTCATCAGACCACATTATCTGTCCTTCTCACCACATCTGTCATCAGCCCCCATTGCCTGTCCTTCTCACCACATCTGTCATCAGCCCACATTGTCCTTCTCACCCCATCTGTCATCAGCCCACATTGTCCTTCTCACCCCATCTGTCATCAGCCCACATTATCTGTCTATCTCACCACATCTGTCATCAGCCCACATTATCTGTCCTTCTCACCACATCTGTCATCAGCCCACATTGTCCTTCTCACCCCATCTGTCATCAGCCCACATTGTCCTTCTCACCCCATCTGTCATCAGACATCTTACGTCACACATACACAGTTCAGGTTTTCTTGTTTATTCATAAAACGTAGTCAGAGTTTGATCATCAACAAATTATGTTTTCTTGTTCCCAGGTTCGTGATATTTTGAATGGAACTCTGAAATTTTCCCAGAATATTGCAGCCGATGATGAGGAGATCCAGATTAACGACGATTTTTACGGCAATCAAAATGGAGATGGCTTCAATTCTGTTACTAGTGCTACCTCCCCTGATTCTGATATCCTATTGGGTGCTACTTCTGCTGCTGAGGATTTCTCCAAAATGTCATCTGTCCATCGTGGAAGGTTATTTTACATGAGCAGTGACGAGGTCAGCTCCCCTGAATCAGGGCCCACAACCGCCACAAATATCGCTGGTAAAATAAAAGGTTTGACCACCGGTGAGCTAAGTCACGAGGACAACAATGCTGGTGCTGAAAACTTATTTCCTCGCGACAAAAAGCCCCCTCCTGAGAAAAACAATCCAGTTCAGTTTAGCTCTAAAATCAGAGGTCTTTTTAAATCAGATTCCTCCAGCCAAAAGCCAGCTCAGACCAGCTCAACTATTGCTGGGTCTAAGTCTGGCGGCACAGTTGCCAGTGTTGAATATCGGCTGCCAGAACCTGTGAAGAATCCAACCAACCATCAGGCATCAGATAAATCTCAGCGACGAGCCAGCCATTCAGAGAGGGAAATGATATCTTTTGATTCAAGACGCCGAGCCAAGTCGAACATGGAGACCCAGTCTCAGTACTGGCCAGATTTTGCAATGGCTGGCGGTGAGCATGCATCAACCAAGGGACACTACTTTGACGTACCAGACAGTCAGAGGAGGAGTGAGGACAGGAGGAGGGAAGAGCACCTTGGGAGGGAGAGGTCCAAAAGTCAGCCATCAACTTCCATCAACCTGTACCGTGGAGCATACAGTGGAGATGATGAGGATTATTCTGTCAATCCTTTGTACAAGCTGCACTACCACCAGAACATGGAACACTGAGGCAGCACGCGGTGTGAGAAAACTGATATTGGCTTACCATTGACTTATGTTGTTGTTGTTGTTGTTGTGTACTAGCTTAGTGTCATTGTACCATGAGGTCTGTGGAAAAGGAAATTAGTTTTTTAATTCTTAATAACTTTCATAGCACCAAAACAGGTTATTTCATCTTAAACCTGCTACATGAGAGCAAGGATCACAACTCAACTCTACAAAAATGTGCAGGAAGATTGTCTATATAGAACAAATATATATATATATATATATATGTATATATATATATACACACATATTGTCTTTATAGTACAGATATAAATATATTAGGGCTGTTAACTATTAATTTTAATCTAATCGTTAACTTATGAACAATTAACAATTAATTAATCGTTGATTTCAATTTAAGCCAAAAATTTTAATTTATGATGTCATAAGTAAAACTTTTTAAACGTTCTTGTTGAAAATCTAACTGGCACTGGGATGTCTCCTTTAATTGTCATCTTTTAACCAACTACGTGAAAACACAAGTGCGTTGACATTTGGTTCAAAGGATGAGTGGGTCTAATTGACAATATAACCAGCCAAGCTGAACAATTATTGCACAAGGAACTGAGAAAACTAATAAGCACAAAAAAGGTCTTTGCAAGGAATGACATTATCGGATATCAGTGTTTTTTAAGTTTCCACCATTGTAGAGCGTTAATAGATTCAGGAACATTCATCTCCATTTTGTAACGCAGTAATTCATCAGAAGAGCTGTCGTCATTTTCTGTCTCTGAGTCAGACTCCATTAGCTTAATATGCTTTTCAATTGGTTTGAAAAGCAGGTGAAGTGAACTTTATCAACATTTTGAACATTCCCGTCAGTCAATAGTTTAAAACCTAAATGTCCATGTAATCGTCAGGATATTTATTATTTATCTATTTTTAAATAGTTTATATTAACTCCTCCGTCTTATCATCATCTCTATCTGTCTGTCGTGGTCCCGCCCGCGAANCCCCCCCAAAAAAAAAAAATTTACCCACGTTCCATGATCCTATTGAGCTGAAACTTTGCACATAGACTTCTGTCACCTGAAAAAGCATGGTATCAAAATTTCAGATCGATCGAATGTACTGTAATTAAATTAATGAATTTTTAGTTTATCTGTTTATACCATGTGTTGCCGTTTGCTATAATTGACCTCCACGTGTTGCTGGTGTCACTCCAGCCCTCGATGTCATACGGGTCTGTCACGTTCTGTCGCACGGTGCGTATTATATTGAACATAATCACTACTTTTAGTTATGTTTCATATATAAGGGATTTATAGTCAAAACCTATGTTTTTACGGGTTAATTTATTTATTTTTAATTTTTGACTTCCAATAATTTGTAAGTGATGGGTCGATTAATCGTAAAAAAGGTAATTTAATGGTTAAAACTTTTTTACGATTAATCAAGAGATTAATAGTTAATATCCGCAGCCCTAATATATATATATATATATATTCATATTGTCTATATGGTACATATATATATATTCATATTGTCTATTCAAAGATATGTTATAATTTCTGTAAGTTTTTAAGAGTGTAGATAGAACTTAACCTGCCACAAAGCTGTCAATTCTAGCTGAGTGCTATGGGCCATTCAGTTTGGCCATGTTGGTAAAATTGAGAGATTTAAAAAATTTGAATGAACAATGTCTCAATTTTGTTTTCCTGGCTTCATTGATGTTATAACTGACTTCATTGATGTTATAATTGACTTGATAACACTTGTTAGGCAGTTAAGTCTATTGGCTATGAGTGTTGTAAAGTAATTCTTACCTTTTTTTTTTTTAGAAGGTTATAACATTTCATTTGAAAAAGCAGAATTTTCCTGTCTTAGTGTCTTAATTTAATGAATAGTCTCCATGGCCTTCTTTTAATGCTGCAACATGTCAACCATGACAGGCTCCATCCATCATCCATTGTTTTGTAATGAGATTATGGTATAAGATTTAGAATTATATCACTGTCATAATGTGTTAGTAGTAGCTTTACAGCTCTGTTAGAATTTGTAAAACTCACATTACATTACTGTTATATAATCAAATACCTAGCATTACAGCTCTGTTAGAATAAGTAACGTTTTAGCATTAATCATTCAGACATTATTGAAATAATATGTAAGAGCTGGCATTGATTGCATCACTTTGAGGATGTGTAATATGGAGCATTACATAACTTTTAGAATAAGTGAGATGTGTACTTTTAGAATATTTGACTTTACAATACAGCTCTTTATATCATGTTATATGACTGTCATTGGGTTTTTGTCTATTCATGCATACAGTTGTACTCGTCCACTAATGTGCAATCCAGGGGGAACAAATTGTGTTCAAATTTTTAATTCTCTGAGCAAGAGAATATGATTTACTAATAACAGAAAAACAATTATTTTCTCTACACATTTTCTGTTCTATTGCATTTAATACATCTGATTTTTGTTGTCAAGTGTTTAGTGGCATTGTATCAACAACAAAGAGAATTATAAGACAACAGTTAAAAGCATTCTTGGGCTAATGTAAATAACTTTGTCATAATTACAGTGCTTACCAATCATCATGCTTGTAGCACTGTACACAGATGTCACAGCTGACCTTCCATTCTAGCACCACAAGTAGACATCTTGCCCCCCTCCCCCCATTCTACCCCTTTACCAGAAGTGGAAAGTTAACAGAAATAGCTACTACTACTATATAACACTTAAATATTTTGTTGTACTACTACTACTATATAACACTTAACTATTTTGTTGGCTGCCTTCAAGTACAGCACAAGTTAATGTTTAAATAGTTCCCTCCCTTGACTAGTCATCTCTGATCTACATGACAATGTAAACTGTAGATTTTCACAATATCAGTGTTTATTTTTATAATTGATTTACGAGTCGGGTATTTGCTTTCATTTCTATCTTGAAGCTATCAAACACGTTCCCTGAGTTAATTGATGTCATGCCTGTTAGCAGTGACTGATCTCATGATAAAACCAAGTATGTCTGTTGTCAGTCTGAGTGTTAGCAGTGACTGATCTCATGATAAAACCCAGCATGTCTGTTGTCAGTCTGTCTTGCTAGAGCTCAATTCAAATTGCTGGAAAGTTATTCAGAAATGCTCACCAGAATGAACACATTTTGGTAATCTAGTCTTCAAAAGAAAACATTCATTATTCTTTATAATTAATTTTATCTGAACAAGTGGTTCCCAATCTATGATGCTTATTAGCTTAAAATACAGAGGGTCCCTCCCATAGAAATTAGATTTTAAAGAGCTCTCTGTCAAATAGAGTGGGAACCACTAATCATTTTGTTAAATTTTTCACCTATTTCATCTTGCTTTTTGGTGTTTTTTTTCCATTTCAAATCACCAACAAAACTAATAATTTCAGTTTATTGTGAACAACTCTGATGAACAATTCAAACTAAGAGTCAGATTGGATCTGCTCATGTGGCTCATTTTTAACTGTGCCATTTAATTAAAACTTTTTATTTACTTAACAATTTGTTGATGTAAAAATTAATATGGACATTAATTTATGCCCCAACTTTTTATGGGCGCTTTAGTTTTGAAAGAATTATTTTCACCATGACAATATTAAACTTGTGGACCCTGTTAGGAATGTACTTCAGTGGTCTGGAATGTAATTATTGCAGCAAGGGTATGTGCAAGTCATGTTAAGGTATTCCCTATGTAATCATTCCTTTGATTTGTGACTTCATTTCTGTTATTTCAATTGTTCCATAAAATGACCCCGTCTCTTATGTGTTAAATCATGTGTTTTAAAAACACTAATGATAGTTCTGTGCATTTATCCAACAATGGGCAGATAAGATAGTTTTACCCTTTGTTAACAAACTTTGATCAATGTAGCAATGTTTTTGTGGGTATTTTTTATGTTAAAAAAAAGACAAGATATATTTGATGTATGATACATGTATGTTAAATTGGCATAATATTCTTGATATAAATAATAGTAAATTTATTGTCTGTCAAGTTCAGTGTGTATGTAGTTTCATGGCTGTAATATAAATAGTTCTATACTTTGATGGTTTATTTAAAAAACAAAGTGTAACTGAGTAGTAGAATGATGAGTAAATATTTAACAAGTGAAGTAATGTAACGTTAAAGTTCCTTTATCTTCCAGAATAAAACTTTATAGACATGTGATTTTCACATTATTTTTGTGTGACACACTCACACCACTGAATTCATAAATACCATTGGAAACTTTTAACTTAAAATTAGAGGTCACAAGAGAATTTCATTTTTTTTTACTCAGGAGTCTCCAAACTTTTCTGCCGGGGGACAACATTAACTGTCAAACAGCAGTTTGGGGGCCTACTACAAAAGGTTATGTGGTAAACTACTTTAAAACTACCGGTAAAAATAGTATCTTTTTAAAAAAAATTAAAAGGTCTCCAGGGGTCAGATGAGAGGGCCTTGCATTTGCATTTGGCCTGCCGGCCCTAGTTTGGAGACTCTTGCTCTAGAATATCCCTTAAATTTTAAAAAAGAAATATTTTTTACTCTCTTGAACAAATTATTGCATTAAAGTCCAAATGTTGTGTATATTTTAGCATATATATAATCTCATCTTTTTCTTGACATCATTATAGATATAAAGTGCCATATATATTTATTGTTTGGCCTGTTTTCAATCTTAAATGTTTTTAGTATTGAAATTTGGTTATTTCAACTCTTTTGTAAATTCTTTTCATTTGATATATTTATGTAATTGGAAGTAAAATTAAGAATATTCTCATTTATAATAGTACATTCAATCATAAGTGGTGACTTCTTGTGAGATCAATCTGATACATGTAAAGCTGAAAGAAGAGACATCTACAGATTCTTCTCATGATCAGACATACATTTGAGACACAGTTGAGTGTTTATTGTTAACCATTTTTGTTTTTAAATTTCTCATATTTGAAGAAAGAAAAGAAGTATAAATTACTTTTCTTTAAAAAAAACAAACCCAAAATCCCAAATATCTTACAGCTCTAATAAGCTACCTTAAATTCCTTTCCTCCGCAGAAGGAAGAAGAAGCAAAATTGATACAATACAGGGTCAAAACTTCACATGAAAATGATTATTGGGTGAAAATATCACATTCATTAGCAAAAGTTAACACACTAAAGCCATCTGCTTTAAGTTGAAGGCGGTCTTGTGGTGAAGTACTCTTGATGACTATTTGGGAGAGTGAATCAACCATTACTTAGTCCCAACTGGTCATCTCATCAACCATTAATTAGTCCCAACTGGTCATCTCATCAACCATTACTTAGTCCCAACTGGTCATCTCATCAACCATTAATTAGTCCCAACTTGTCAACCATTAATTAGTCCCAACTGGTCATCTCGTCAACCATTAATCAATCCCAACTGGTCATCTCATCAACCATTAATTTATCTGCCCATAGATTGATGTTAGCACCAACTGGTCATCTCGTCAACCATTAATTTGTCTGCCCATAGATTGATGTTAGCACCAACTGGTCATCTCATCAACCATTAATTAGTCCCAACTGGTCATCTCATCAACCATTAATTAGTCCCAACTGGTCATCTCATCAACCATTAATTAGTCCCAACTGGTCATATCATCAAACATTAATTTATCTGCCCATAGATTGATGTTAGGGGCGTGGTGGTCTAAGCTGTACCGAGTTGGACTACCGAACCGCTGCAAGAACTCGAGTCGCGAGTTCGAGCCGTGGTACTGGCAAGGCCCCGGGGAATTGTGCTAACCCCATGCTCGTTATTGGTCAATGAAACTTGTGAACACTAACTTCACTTGCTCCCGTGGACCTTCATGGTCTGTAAAGGATATTTTAAAAAAGAAAAAATGATTGATATTAGCACCAACTGGTCATCTCGTCAACCATTAATTAGTCCCAACTGGTCATCTCATCATCCATTAATCAGTCTGCCCATAGATTTATGTTAGCACTAAATGACTTTATAAATGAGAAGAAGCCCCTTATTGCAAGTATGCGTTTTATTGTATTTCCTTAAATTTTTTTCCGTGACTTTGCATACCTTATTATTCTTGTACATGTACATTTTTATTTGTTGTACAGCGCCAAATAATTTGTTTTATCTGTGATTTGCTGTAACATTGAGTTATGGCCCAGGTGATTTGCTGAGAAATTTATTTACATCAATTATATTTAAATGATTTCAACTTTTGTTCTTCATTATTCATGTGTGTGTGATGCTCAACAGATTTAACAGACTTCAATTAAAGTAAAGAATGAAATTTATTGCCACTCTAAATATTTAATCCAATCTGATATTGAACATTACTATCATCAACATCCCCACCCCCTTAAACCACTGCAAACAATTCCTATGTGGAAATTCTCAACAATATATAAAAAAGTGAAATAAATAACTTTAATTTTTTCATTGCTAAAAAGGTTTGTTTAAAATAACAAAAACTCAACACACTTTTTCAAAAGGAGCAAACTGAAGAGGGAAAAAATGTAAACAAAGTTCATGCCATAAGACTAGTCTGCTAGAAGATTGCACGAGGTCATAATTGTGACCAAAGGTTAATAAATAGTTTTGTTACAGAGTATAGGCAGGGGCATTTGATTGACATATGTCAGTTTGACAACACACATATCAATTATCTATGGAAGGTATACTACAAAAATTCAGATCTATACAGTTTTAAACATATCTACATAACAGCGTCAGAGAGAATTTACTGATTAAAAATTCCGCTTACAACTATCAAGTAATCAGAGAGTTATTGATTGATTAACAATTCAGCTTACATCTATCAAGTAATCAGAGAGTTATTAATTATCTGCAACTACTAAACCTGCAGCCAATAAGCTTTAGGCTATTTTTTGGTGTTTTCTCCACTGCAACGCTATCCCATGAGTCCTCTGACAACTGTCTGCTAAATTGTCATAACCCTTGATAACACGTGAGACTCAGACGAAATACTCACTCTTATCCCAGTCATTTTCTAAACAAATGTCTGTTTTAGCCAAGCTCACATCTTGATTTGTCTGTTTTTCTTCCTGTGTTTTGTCATTGTCATCATTTTTTGCATGCTCCAGTTGCACATTTAGTGAGGAGACAACTGGTTTGATTTGGGCATTTTGATTAGAGTTGAGCCCATGGGCTTGTTCTGGAGGGAGACTTAGAGTGACGGTGACCTGCATGCTATTATTATTGAAAGAGGAATTGTCCAAACTGCTGGTAACAACAGGGGACTTGACTGCTGCTTTGTCCTCATCTTCCTGCATAATTGAACTTCCAAGACCTGTTGGCTCGTCCCTACAGTCATTGGACACAGGGCTGGGTAGGTCCGCTTTGTGATCTAATCCACAGTGACTGGCATCGGGTTGAGGGATTATATCTTCAATGTCTTCAACATCTGACTTATCCTGACACGAGTGACTGCCATTTGTGGATGACTCTGACACATCCATGTCGTCTTGTTGGCTGCTGGGGTCAGACTTCTCGTACCCTTCTCCAGTGAACATTCGAGCCCTCTCGAGAAAGCCCTCGAGGTAACTGAGCCTAGGGGGGAGACTGAGGCGAGACCAGTGGCCCCGTGTGATGGCAGATCTGTCCTCATAGCAGTGGCTGTCATCATTGGATTCTGGGAGGATGCTGCTCTCTGTGAAGTCCAAATTGATGAGTTCAACCTGTGTACATCAGAAACAAGACTCTAACTTAATATGTTTATCAAACACAAGGAGTTTGTAGTAGGCAAACAAAAAGAGAATTCAGTAAGGGTTTAAACTAAACACATTTCAAATAATTTCATTTTTAAAGGTTGAGTCCGCAGAACTTACATTAGTAACCATTGATTAAATTTTATATTTTTTCACCTACTACAACCCCCAAAACTTTAAAAATTACCATTTCTAAAATGTTTTAAAATAAAACTAGAATTGTGGTAGATGTTTCTCTGCTCCTAAGCTAGTAATTCTGGTAGCAGTTTTTATATTCTCTACTCCTAAGCTAGTAATTCTGGTAGCAGTTTTTATATTCTCTACTCCTAAGCTAGTAATTCTGGTAGCAGTTTTTATAAAAATAAAAAAGACTTCCACTCGTACATGGGTTGTGAAACTTTCAATTGGCATATGTATATTTGTTGGGTAAAAAATAGTGTAATGCGACTATTGTTGATCAAATGCTGCATGGAAAAAATATAAATGAGATATCTATAATATATCTACACAGCAGTTGGTTGGTGCATGGAATATGTACCATGACACAAGAAAGCTGTTAGTTGGTGAGGACAGTGGTACACAACTTCCACAGAGATCCAATAAGGCAAGTCTATAGACTGTAGCATGAAATGGTATGCAGGGCACATGTAGCCGCCATGTACATTTACCCAACTTTTCTACTCTTAAATAATGCATGTAGACATTTCTGCTCCACTGTCATGTGAATCTGGGAGCATTGGGTAAAGTCTCCACCATAAACAGACTCAACTTCTAAAAAAAATTTTTGAGCTTTGCATACAAGCTCTTTACTTGTCAAATGCATATACATTATATAAATAGTTGAATTCATAATTTAAAATTGTGGGCAATATTGAATAATCTCCCATCAGCTCTGGTGTTTATGTATATCCCCTCGCAGTTGTTCTTGAAGGCATACTATAGTAAGATGGAAAAGAATATTGCAAACAGAGTAGGTGCCAACTCGCAGCCTTGATTTACTCCACTACTTACTGGGAAAGCTTCAGATGTGGCACCGTTATAACACACTGCTCTGCATGTTATCGTGGAATTGCTTGATAATGTTAAGCAGATGTGTAGGGCAGCCTATTTTTACTAAGATCTGGAAAAGGCCGCTTCTGCTGACAAGATCGAAAGCTTTAGTTAGGTCAACGAACGCGATGTATAGAGGCATATGTTGCTCACTGCATTTCTCCTGCAGCTGGCGCAGAGAGCAGATCATGTCTATAGTTGATCTTCTAGCTCAAAAGCCACATTGCAATTCTGGGAGTACACGCGATGCTAGGGTCTGCAGGCGTGTTAATGCAACTTGGGCAAAGGCCTTTCCAACTATACTCAGAGCCTAGGGGCTCTACTTAGCTCATCTATGGTGGGAAGAGCATCAAGCTCTTCCATTACCGGCAGGTCTGAGATATCGTCCAGGGCAGCAGTTAAGACATGGTTTATTGTTGCGTACAATTCCAAGTAGTGCTCAATCCACCGTTTGAGTTGTTGGTCTTGATCAGTGATAAGTTCCCCTGATTTTGACAATAGGGACGCTGTCTTGGAGGTCAGAGGGAGATTATTCAATATTGCCCGACTTAGAGCAAAGTCCAAAATAAGAAGATTTTGCTGCACGAGCTCTTATTTGCAGACGATGCTGCCTTAATATCCCACACAGCAGAACCTTGTATACTTGCTGCCTGCAATAAGTTTGGCCTGACCATTAGCATAAAGAAAAACCAACATTATGGCACAGGATGCTGCCTCCCTCCCAACTATCACTATAGACGAATACTGGATGTTGTGAACAGTTTTACATATCTGGGATCATCTCGAGCACCGTCTCACTGGAAGATGAGATAAGCGGTAGGATAGGGAAGGCAGCAACTGTTATGGCTAGACTGTACAAAAGGGTCTGGTCCAATGCCAAACTCACATCAAGGACTAAGCTTCAGGTATACCAGGCCTGCATACTGAGCACGCTCCTCTATGGATGCGAGTCGTGGACCACTTATGAAAGAAGGCTCAATAGCTTCCACCTCAGATGCCTCTGCCGTATCTTTGACATCAAATGGCAAGAGAAAGTGCCCAACACAGATGAGCAGCATTCCAGCCATACTAAGCCAAAGACGCCTCCGTTGGCTTGGACACGCCAAGAGAATACAAACTGGTCGCATACCCAAAAGGTCGGTTGGTCGACCATGTCTCAGATACACAGACATATGCATGAGAGACATGAAAGTAGCCAACATTGACATACAAAACTGGGAAAACCTGGTTGAGGATAGGACCACGTGGTGGGCTATAGTGAAAGAAGGATCACTAAGAGCAGAGGAGCAAACTAGGGAAGAAGCAGTTGGAAAAAGAGTGAGGAGAAAGGCCAGGCAACACTGCCCAACTACATTCATGTGTGCAACATGCAGAAGAGACTGCCACTCAAGGGTTGGTCTCATCAGCCACACCAAGAGCTGCAAATAATAAAGATAAATCTATAGTCTTTTGTAGACGGACAGATGCCATAACATTCTAAAATTGAAGAAGCTTCATCCAAGATGACCATTTTGGCATTTATTACTAAATTATCCTGTTAGTCCCATGCATTACTACTCAAAAAGTCACAGCACCAAATATGGTCACTAAATCTTCTATTCTGATTACTTACACATAACTTTGAAGAACTAACAGACATTTGCCCTTTTGTATACTAGATTTTATCATTGCCGAGTCCAGCTTAAAAGTGAAGACTGTATTTCTTCAAGTATTTCTGCCCTTTCTTTGAAACTCTACACTTGCAACATGTAAATGGGAAGGACATAAAAATTTACCTGGTCATCATCCAGCATTGGTCCTGTGCTTGCGATGCTCTCTGTGTCGGAGCTGTCAGAAGGAGGCTTTAAAAATGCGCAACGATTGCTGGAGGCGGACATGGTGTCACTTCTGCCAGATGACACTCTGTCAGCTGATGGTGATGATGGTGTTGGTGATGTCAGCTGGTGTCTAAGGGATGCTGAAGGTGGTTGGACAGGAGTGACGGGCGTGTTCCATGTCGGGGAGTGATGATTGTTGGACGAATGGTTTGAGATGGAGTAGGAGGCGCTCAGGGTGGAGGGGGCAGTTTTAGATGAGTAGGACGAAACCTTGGTGACGTTCATCACCTTGTTTATGTGTTGTGTTATTAAAGACGTCGGAGGTCTGGGGACAGGAGACTGTGGTGGTTGAGGCATGGCCAGGGGATGACCACTCTTGTCAACAAAATACCCCAGCTGCTGTGTTGTGATCATAGGTTTGGGGCTTGGGTCAGTGGATGAGGTAGCGGAGTTGGAAGAGGTATTGGGGGAGTGTCCTGATGAGGGATTCAGACCTGCTGGATCCACACGTAGAATGAGTCCCTGGAGTTTGGGAGATTTCCTGTGTAATGTTGGGGAGTTGGCCTGACAGCTGGGCTCAGTGGAACTGTCAGGGGTTGGGACACTGGGGGCAGTGCAAGTGGACAGAGTGTGCTGAGGGGGAGGCTGTGAGACGAGAGGCCACTGGATTTCATAAGCGGGTTTCCTGACCATTGCTCTCATCAGATCGCTGGTCAAGGACGATGAAAGCTCCTGGTTGGGTGACTGGTCCACTGACAGGGATGAGGACGAGGCATCAATCAGACTTTTTGATTTAACAAAGCTCCTCTGTTGGGGCACGGGTGATTTGTTAACCCACTCCTGGGCTCGGCGCACGCTGGACTGACTCAGCTCCATGTCTCGGAGGTGTGATCCTGAAGGTGAGCAAGATAAAGTCGAAGCATTGGATTCTTTATCCATGGAGTTTGATTTGTGAAACTCGTGTTGTCTTTTAGAGGAGGCATCCATTTCAAGTGAAAGAACTTTCAGATTTTCCATTACAGGGGCCCCAATGTTAGCGTTTTCATTGTCTTCCAAACCTTCCACGATGCTATCACTTCTGGACCAGCCTGGGCCACTTTGAGTTGATCCTCCAGACATTTCTATGGCAGCTCTGTAGCTAGAACTACGGGCACGATTAGGGTAAATGACACAAGGGAGATTACTATCCTGACCTGCACCATGGCTTTGGCCTGTATTTGTCTGGTGGCCAGGCGGTAGAGACACATCCTTCAAACTGTGAGATGATTCCCTGCAGTCTGAGGAGACAGTTTTGAAGACTACAACATCTAAAGGATCTGGTTTAAAGATTCCATCCTTTAACAAGGACTCTGTGATGGAGGTCTTTTTGCGAAAAGCTGGCTCATGGCAGACAATACCAGTTGGTTTACTGAAATAAAAACAACCCAATAGAAATGATGATTTTAAACTGGTGAAGCCTCTGACACCTTAAACTGGTGAAGCCTCTGACACCTTAAACTGGTGAAGTCTCTGACACCTTAAACTGGTGAAGTCTCTGACACCTTAAACTGGTGAAGCCTCTGACACCTTAAACTGATAAAGCCTCTGACACCTTAAACTGGTGAAGCTTCTTGACACCTTAAAGTGGTGAAGCCTCTGACACCTTAAAGTGGTGAAGCCTCTGACACCTTAAAGTGGTGAAGCCTCTGACACCTTAAACTGGTGAAGAGTCTGCCACCTAATTCATTATCATCTGCCATCCATTGTGAGATGACTGACATACATACATTTATATATGTAGCTATAATACCCACAGAGATTTTTAACAAATTTGAACAAATCTGATAATTATTGTGGGTTGTCACCAATATTCCCTTTAAGCTGCACGGCTGCACAGATATCTGACTGAAGCTGAGCAGCAGTTTAGCATTACAGAACAGCAAATTTTGTAAAATATTGGACACAAACTGGATGCTATGCAACTTTGCACACAAGTTTTTTTACTTTGCACATGGACCAACGAACCTTAAAGGGAACATTGGTTGTCACAGTTAAAACTAAAAACACAAAAAGATAAAAAGGTTGTTTAAAAACATATTGATTAATTTTAACCACTCGATGGCGATAGTACCAAAAATGATATGTTTTGATTCTATTTACTTTAAGCTTTATTAGAAACTACATTATATCACACTAGATTCTAGAATACGTTAATTGTTATCTTGACCATCAGAAATGATTTTTTAAAACTTTGAGTAAATTAGCCTTAAATTAATATTACCATTAGGTAAGTTATACATTGATTTGATTTATTAAACATATGGAAGGGATACATTTATAATAAATAAAACAACCGAACATTATGACACCAAGGATGATTCCTCAGACTGACGCTCACAATAACGAGTGAATTAAATGACGTTCCATCGAAAAAAATATGAAGTGCCATACGACGGCTGGATGAAGATATTTGCGCTTTGGGTTCCTATGTGTCATAGTAAATGATCAACCCAGATCAAAGTTTGTAATATGCCCGCACACTTTTGAAGAACTGAATAAATCTAATTGATCTGATCAAGGAAAGCAGATACGCTTAATTACTCTAAGTCACAAAGTGTCTGCTTTAACGAAAAAGCTAGATCTTTGGAAAACGAGAGTATTTGAGGCTAACTTTGACACATCTGGTCCATTGTAGGAATTCATCCAGAAACCAGAAAATGTTGAACAAAATAAAACAGCTGTTCAGTTCTGACCAGTTAATTAACCACAGGGTCAATATAACTTCTACTTAGGCGATTTAAAAATTCAGAGTTTTTCCCTGTTTCCAGTCTGTTTCTTGCACACATTGACATATATGGGATGTGACAATGAGGTCTGCGATATGGGATGTGACGGTGGGGTCTGAAATATGGGATGTGATGGTGAGGTCTGAAATATGGGATGTGAAGGTGAGGTCTGAAATATGGGATGTGAAGGTGAGGTCTGAAATATGGGGTGTGAAGGTGAGGTCTGAAATATGGGATGTGAAGGTGAGGTCTGAAATATGGGATGTGAAGGTGAGGTCTGAAATATGGGATGTGAAGGTGAGGTCTGAAATATGGGATGTGATGGTGAGGTCTGAAATATGTGATGTGATGGTGAGGTCTGAAATATGGGATGTGAAGGTGAGGTCTGAAATATGGGATGTGATGGTGAGTTCTGAGATATGGGATGTGAAGGTTGTCAAGGTATGAGAATCACTGTCAATGAATGTTTCTGAGTTG
>MUZC01001625.1:9449-30050 GCA_002072015.1 Radix auricularia
TTTTTTTTTTTTTTTTTTTTTTTTTCAGAAAAATAGTATCCCCTTCCCCCACTGAGTTGGAGGTGGGGGTAGTGAGGTGGGCTTCGTCTCACCGGCTTACTCAATAGTGTCTTTTTAATTTTTTTTTAATCCCAGTTAGCTTTATTTAATTTAAAACAAAATACACCGCCTCTTTAATGTCCCACCCTTTTAATTCTCTCTGCCTATAGTTTATGCAGGACATTTCATGTTTTATTTACACAATATGAGTCTCATTTATATAAACAAAGTCATAATTATGTGCAGACCAAAACACACCGAAAATATCTGTTAAATCTATTATTATAATTGTCCTTTAATTGTTTTGTTTTTTAAATATAGAATTTACTACAATTTGAAGTCATTGATTGACAGTCTTACATATTGAATTTTATATGCTATAGTTATGATATGGATGTTTTAATTTATGTATGTTTTAATATATATGTTCACTCTATGTATGTTTTACATTGACAATTATGTCTATAACTATTTTTATGTGATGCTCTATGAGCGCAGCGACTTGAAGAAATACAGCGCTACATACAGAACACAAATTATTCTAATTATTTTAAGTATTATTGAATTATTGACAACTAAATTTGTAATCCTACACCGAAAATCTCGCATTCCGTTAACGGTGTATATTAAATAATAAAGTTGTAAGTTATTATTAAGTGATTCAAAATGTTGACTTGATAACCAAGACATTTTTGTGGCTACTTATTCTTATTTTATTTTTTAGGCAAAGAACCCTTTGCTTTCATTTTTTGCGCATTTTCGAGAAGTCGAATGCGCTATTGCACCCGTTTTGTCCGTCCGTCCGTCTGTCATCACCCTAGATCTCAGCATCCATAAGTCCTAGACCCATGATGTATATATGTTTTTTGTATGTCCTGACCTGCCATTTGTGCATCAACACTCAGTTACTCGATCCGTTAAAAAACCCCGTTAAAACTACCAAAAAACATTGCGAATCGAGAGATAACACTGGCGCAGGCAACGGCCGCCATTGCCGGAAGTCTTAGTATTATCAAAAGTATTAGTTTTTTTTTGTTGACGTCATTAGAATATGTGTAAAAGTTTAGAGAGTTTTACGTCATCATTTGTGGTATATTCATTACACAAGAAAATTCATAAAAATATGTCTAAAATCTAAACACAATTACTGATAACTACATAATGCTGATATCTAACATAAGTACTGATACATAATACGAAAATGCGCTAACACGTCCTGAGTTCCAAAAGGGACCAGGCTTAACATGATTTTTTTTTAATCTGCTCGCAATTTAAAATGGACTTTTCCTTAAGAGGAAACCAAATACGTCATCCCTCAGTATTGTTTCGTAAAAACACACTGTATTTACATTAGGGCTGTTATCGATTAATTTAAAATTAATCGTTAACTTTTGACAAATTACCGAATAATTAATCGATATTTTCATTACAGCTAAAAATAAGATGTATGACGTCATTAAACTTAAAATTTCAGGGGAAGTAACAAAAACAGGCAATTGTCATTTTTTGATTTAAATATAAGTAGTTCAATAAAATGTCAATGAATTTTAATTGTTATTGTTAATTAAGTAAATACATTGTTCAATTTTTTAAATATTATTTTCCTTATAAAACAGCTTATTTCAAAGTTTACACTTTAAAAATCTTTTTTCAAAGGAGAAGTTTGTACGCAAAAAAGCAAACTATTGTCATTGTTAATTTTTAATAATTAATTTTTTATTAATTAATTGATGACGTTATTTACAAAATTTTCCTTAATTTTAATCGCTATTTTATCAACTAAAATATTTTAATCGATAAATTTTTTACCGATTAATCGAGAAATTAATCGATAATTTTCACAGCCCTAATTTACATAGATTGTATTTACATTAGGCTAAGCAATTTGAACTTTTACATTTTTAATCTTCTTGCAAATTTTCGTAAAACTATATTATTGTTTATCTTGTAAATTACTTAAACTAGTTTTGTTTTAAACACCGCTTACAATTGATCTAGAATAAAGTAAAATTAGACACTGATTCTTGCGTGTTCGTGTTGTTTATTTCATTAAAGTAGTTAATTCTTCGGTAGCTTTTGTTGTACATCAAATATCTGTTTGAAAAAGTTGAAATAATCTTTTCCATACTTCAAAAAACACTTGGCATCATTTACAAAATATTCAACCTTCTGACGAGGTAAACAATAGATTACTGCACTGCTGACATTGCATACGATGATTGAATGATCATTTACTTTTCTCACATCATTTTGTCCGACCCGGCCTAAATCTTGGCGGAAATATTTGCATGCAATTTTTTTTTTTTTTTTGCATCATAAAGTTTGTTCAGCCGTAGAAGGTTTTCATTATGTGTCTCCTCCACTAAACATCAGGTTAAAACAACCTAATTACAATTTGTATTCAAAATATTTTATCAATTAGGATCGTTCGTTAATTTTGATCTAGTATCTTTGCATTTCAAATAATTGATTTATTTAAGAATGTATTTGTATAATTAGTTTCGTCATTAAGTGAAAAAGTTTATTTTTTTGTTTTTTTTTTCGGTTACCGTCCGAGTTTACATACAGTAGAAAGGTGCTCAATATATACATATGATGTTTTGTAGTTTTGCATTTCCACCCTTTACATATTTTTAATCCAACGTTTTTTTATTACATATTTTACATTTTTAAAATATTGTTTAAAAGAGGGCTGCAAGCACGCACGCATGCACACACACACACACACACACAGACACAAGAACATAATCAAAGAAATATACACATTATTATAAAAATTATTGTATGTTTCTACTGCCAGAACTTCAAACTCCCTATTTGATATAAATTCTTCTGCTGCCAGCACTACATATCAAAATACATATGTACTATAAGAACGTAACACTGATCTGCTCGTAAATTATCTGATTCTCCAACTTTGACAGCATCTCCTGATATAGAAGCATCAATGACTGCACCCTTTCTATTTTAAACGTGAGCCAATCGAATACTCCGGGCGGCACTTTGCATGCGGAGGCAAACTCCTAGTAGTCAATTGGCTTCTGAAAATTATTATTTTTAAATTCAGAAAATGGAATCAAAGGTAAGATTTTGTCAAAAGAAATCAAGGAACTTTGTTAAAAATATGGAATTGGGGACGGTTCGACCACAGGACGTTTCGATCCCCTTGTATTTACACCGTAGAGTTTTTTGTTGTTGTTGTTTTTTTGTGTTAGATATACTTTTTAAAATGAATTTTTTGTTTAACAATAATTCAACATAATATTATTATGCAATAAAATTTTAATACAGTTTGAAATAATTATTTGTAACGTTTAAATTACGATGATTAGGAAACGTATATACTGTATAACCAGTCATCATTCAGCGTACATTCATGATTGTGATAAATGCGCCATTCGACTCAGGTCATTCCAAACCTATCAAACTCCAACCCCGATCAGATGTAATCGGGCAATAAAAAGGCAATGTGGTCAGATGATCCTTTCTGAAAATGCCTACATTCTCGCTGCCCCAACCCACTTTATTGCCCTTCACCATAACCCTCACCAGCACATGGCGTGCTGTGGTGGTCACTGAGTCTACCCATTGTATCATGTCAATATGTAAGCCCCGGGAAAATGTAAATAACAATGGCTTTACGTTGAGACTGGTAAATACGGACCCAGCAGCGTGAATGTTATTATTTTCTGCTACGTGGTGGCATTAACTGTTGAAATTTGTTTACGTTAAATTCTGACAACTTTGTACGTCCTATTAAAATAAGTATTTCTGGGAGGGAGAGGTCTTCACGTGTTAAGGAACACAAGAGGAAGGGTGTAGGTTTGTAATGGTTCTGGCGCCTGCGATGAGTATTGTTCAGCATGTCAACACATTTACAAAAAATATTTTTGTTATCACTCTGAAAATCTTTGAATGAATTAAATACATACATTTCAAAAACCCAATAATAAATTAGGTCTTTTTTAAGTGTGCGTTTTTCAAATCATTGTAAATTAAACGTTGCAAATAACTATTTCAAGCGTATTTTATTTTTATGCATAATTGTATTATGTTCAAATTTTTTTTAAAAAAAATATTTTTAAAAAAGTATATCTAACAAAAAAATTCCACTGTGTAGATACAAAGAGATCGAAACGTCCGGGTCGAACTGGCAGGGTCGAACCGTCTGGGATCGAAGTTCCGACCACCACAAATATGAACATTTCAATGCTAAAACTTTAA
Source organism: Radix auricularia (assembly GCA_002072015.1). Lineage (NCBI taxonomy): Eukaryota > Metazoa > Mollusca > Gastropoda > Lymnaeidae > Radix > Radix auricularia. The sequence goes on from MUZC01001625.1 coordinate 13,713, forward strand.
ACTTCAAATTTAATGTAAAGTCTTCTGATACTGTAGCTACTGAACTTTAAAAATACAGCCAACGTGCTTAAGTAGTATAAGAACCTGACACTGCTGTTCTATTAACTATAATTGGAGAAGCCAAAATTGATGTATCCGTTAATTTCCAAAAACCTCAAATAAATTTAAACAACACACACGGAAATTAACATAAATAAATAAATTGCCCATACGCACAAATGAAAATTTGCAATTACTTAATTAAGTGTAACGAGATTGAGAGAGGTTCCTACATATGACGATCAAAATAGAGATGAGAAGGTTACTGGAGAATAATTTTAACGTAGGTAAAGATATGGTGTAAAGTTGTTTGCGTACTTAAATGGTTTATTCTTCTTAACCATTATTATTGGTTTGTTTGTTTTTATTTTTTTCTAGGGCTGCGGAAATTACCGATTAATTTCTCGATTAATCGGTAAATGTTTTTATCGATTAAAATTATTTTAATCGTTAAAATAGTGATTAAAATTTAAGAATTGTTTTTAATTACTTTTTCTCCGATTTATTGATAAATAATTAATTATTAATTATAGGTTTTTTTTCCTTAAAGTACAGACTGTTACATTTAAAGAACAGACTCTAAAGTGTAAACTTAAAAGTAACCTATTTTATAAGGACAATGATACAAAAAAACAACATTGTTTTTAATTAAGAATAACACAATTTAAATTCATTGACACTATATTGAACTACTTATATATTTAAATATATCTCCTAACAATATTATATTTTAAATTAAATAAAATACTTAAGCTATGGGCATTATTTAAAATCTCATAAAAGGGCACAAAATGCGAAGGAAAACAGCGTAGCTAAAAAGGTCTTTATGAGGTCTTAGAAAAAATCATAACTTTTGAACACGTTGGATAATAAGATGATCTTTATGTTTTTGTTAATCATCAAACAATTTTTATATAGCTGTATTTTTTGTATATTTAAAAATTAATTTGAAATATTCATCCAAGTACCTAAACTTAAATGCGTTATTTAACTCATTATTACTGCTAAAAATGTTTTAAAAATAACAGAATAAAACAAAATTCCATTGCCTCTTTTTATTACTTCTTTTGAAATTTTCAGTTTAATGACGTCATACATCTTTATTTTGAGCTTAACAAAATTATCGATTAATTAATCGGTAATTACTCAAAAGATAACGATTAAATTAAATTTAATCGATAACAGCCCTATTTTTTTCATATTTTTTTATTGTTTTTTTTTTTTAAATTTTTTATTCTTATCATAAAACAAAAATTATGAATATAATAAAATTATTGATCGAATAATGGATTTAAATTCATGCATAAGGTATGTTCAAAAGAAGCTAATGATCAACAAGTGCTTAACGAAAGGTTCATTTCGTGGTGGCTTCACTTGGGGAAGGGCGGACATTTGTTAAGTGGTAAAAGCAGTGCTGCCAGCGACAATTTTAGGAAAAACCTAGCCAACACGTTAAAATAAACCTAGATCAGAAAGAAAAAAAAAGAGAAAAAACCTAAGCATGCCCAGCCCCTTATTTCAAAGAGAGCATTCTCAAATAATGTTATTGTCAAGTATTATTCAAGTAATGTAAGTGTAAGGGTGCAATCTAATAGCGTAAAGGGTGTGAAGCCATTAAAACGTCACTAAATAGTTAGGAATCAAATATTAAAGTGGAGCTTTCATTTAAAGTTTGCGCGTTTTTTAAAGTGACGTCATATTTCTTAAATAGCCCCCCTCCCTCTTGTCACACATCACACAAAAGTATGACTACACCCCACCTTCCCCAAAATCGGTTTGGTATTTGCATTCATTAATATATTCTACATAACTATTTGTAAAATATACTTACATATGCTTTTTTAAAAATCACTAATATCATCATCTTTATAAATCCTTTTTCCAATCTTATCAGTATTCTTGGAATAATTCACTATGTCTATCTGAGTCTTGTATTAGATTATCTTTAGCCTATACTCAATACCGCATATACTTGAGAGTTTATTCTCTCATCGCAGACAGAAGAAAATGTTAGAGCAGTTAAAGTGTAATATTTTTGCTCATTAAAGTTGTTTTATCCTGTACAAGAAATTTTCAGACAGATGGCGCCACCTTTAGAATTTAGTAGCACAGAGCCATAGGTATAGCCTAATAGTGGAACATCATAGAGCGTTAAAAATACCGTTGCTACATACTGCTTATTTTTATTTTTGAAAAATCGAATTATTTAGAATGTTAATTTCATATATTTAATTATTTTGTTACTTTCACATCGAATAATATTTACTATAAAAACATTTTTATATAAAAAAAACTAGATCAGATTATGAATATTTTTTAAATAAAAAAACATAGAAACCCAGACAAGGTCTAAAAAAAACCCTACATTTAGGTTGAAAAACCTAGCGCTGGCAGCCCTGGGCAAATGGTGTAGTTCAGTTTCAGTTTCAGTTCTTCTTAAGGCTTTCCAATTAAAAAGATGTGTCATTGCGCCTAAATGTGTTGCCACGCGTGAAAAGGCGTTCAGTTTTAGAGAAACAGTTGAAATAGAGTTCTTGACATATTTTTCTGGTTGTGCTTTTCAAATACTTTTGAAGTTAATACTTTAAGACGATATTTCCATCAAGGATCTAACACTCCTTAACTTACTGAGTCAGCACAGCCTCAGCCTTAGATATCGATAGCGAGAAATAATCACCATGGATAAATTACCATCGTCTTCATATATCGAATCACACTGGGACATGTAAGTGTAAGAATAAACAAGACACAAATTTATTGTAAATAACGAAGGGACAGTATCTAATTCCAGATTTGGAGTCAGATTCTGGTCTTGAATGATACGTGAAAAGTGAAACAACAACAGAAGCGTCTCGTAAAAAACACTACAATTTAACTATCTTTGTTGTGTTATATAAAACTACAACTGATCTATCTTTCGGTGTGTTAAATAAAACTACAACTGATCTATCTTTCGGTGTGTTAAATAAAACTACAACTGCTATATCTCTCCTTGTGTTATATAAAACTACAACTGATCTATCGTTCCGTGTGTTATACAAAACTACACCTGTTCTATCTTTCGGTGTGTTATATAAAACTACAACAGATCTAACTTTCCTTGGTAATTCCTAGTGTTATATAAAACTACAACTGATCTACCGTATTTTTACACATTTTCCCCGATTTTACAAACCACGCATCCCCCCTGCCCCTGCGGGTTATCTCAGTGGACATGGTATTTGAATTTTTTTTAAAAACTGTATAATGAATTAATGGCATTATTACTTGCAAAACACGAAAAGAAATAACATTTGTATAACTTCTAGAAAGCTTCTTGTCTTCGATCCATTCACGAATCGATTTTTCATCTACTGCTCTATCGTGTGGGGCCGTTTATACCACAATATTTTTACAGGATCTAAACATCTGCGCGGTATATGGATTAGTGTGCGGGGAATTATGCGTAAAATACGTTGGATCTTTCCTTGTGCTATAAAAGACTACCGTCTTATTAAATTACAATATAAGTCCGGTAATATAAACTGTTGTATATGAATAAACCGATATAGCAAAGTTGACTATAGTAGGTAGTAGGTTGGCTATAGTAGGTAGTAGGTTGACTATAGTAGGTAGTAAGTTGGCTATAGTAGGTAGTAGGTTGACTATAGTAGGTAGTAAGTTGACTATAGTAGGTAGTAGGTTGGCTATAGTAGGTAGTAAGTTGACTATAGTAGGTAGTAAGTTGGCTATAGTAGGTAGTAAGTTGACTATAGTAGGTAGTAAGTTGACTATAGTAGGTAGTAAGTTGGCTATAGTAGGTAGTAAGTTGGCTATAGTAGGTAGTAAGTTGGCTATAGTAGGTAGTAAGTTGGCTATATCAGATAGTAAGATGGCCATATTAGGTAGTAAGTTGACTATAGTAGGTAGTAAGTTAGCTATAGTAGGTAGTAAGTTGGCTATAGTAGGTAGTAGGTAGTAAGTTGGCTACATTAGATAGTAAGATGGCCATATTAGGTAGTAAGTTACCTATAGTAGGTAGTAAGTTGGCTATAGTAGGTAGTAAGTTGCTATATCAGATAGTAAGATGGCCATATTAGGTAGTAAGTTGGCAATAGTAGGTAGTAAGTTGACTATAGTAGGTAGTAAGTTGGCTATAATAGGTAGTAAGTTGGCTAAAGTAGGTAGTAAGTTGACTATAATAGGTAGTAAGTTGGCTATAGTAGGTATTAAGTTAACTATAGTAGGTAGAAAGTTGGCCATAGTAGGATATAAGTTGGCTATTTTAATTGATAAGTTGGGCAATTTAGGATGTAAGTTGGTCATAATAGGATATAATTTTGCCCTAGTTGGATGTAAGTTGGCCAAAGTAGTTTTAAAAAAAGGAGTGTGACTGCAATCAGGCTTATAAAATAGTAAATGGAAAACAGGTTAACAGGGTATGAGTTAGCCTGTCAGGACGTAACATAACAACGAAAGTTTCGGCAAAGAGCCTTCCTCAACGAACAAACAGTATACAAATAAAATTTAAAAAAAATAAAAACTTAGATGCCTTGAAGTCGACTTTCATTTAATTTTTGAACTTCACGGCAGGTAAATTTTTAATTTTATATTTCTTTTTATTCGTTCTACTTGTATTTATTGTCCTGTCTCAATTTTCCTCTGAACTTTGACCTCAGGAATGCGATCATGAATCCGCCGAAGGACGACTTAGCTGATTTGGACTTTAGTATCATTCAAAACAGAAAAACCGTGTGTGAGAAACTGAATGTATTTGAGCTGATGAAAGATGAGCACCGTTTTAGAGGATTCATTTCAGGTAATGGTGGGGCTTTGGACAATAAAAGATAATCATATAGAACACGCGTTATTGAGAAAGATATAAAGAATTTTTAAGTAAATAAAGATTGAGGTAATCAAGTCAAGCAATTTAATTGAAATCGATTCATTGTGTATCACATCAGTCTAGATGTGTTGTTCTAATTCACACTAACTGAAGTGTTAAACTCTATTAGAAAACTGGTTTTGTTTATGCAGTTAGTCATGGCATGGGCTGACCTTAAAAAATTTGATAATCTCAAAATACAATTTATATTAATAGTGACCAAACAAGAAAAAAAAACAACCTCTAAGTAGAGAGCTCATGGTTTTTAAAACAATAAATGATAAATTGATTTCTATCCAGTGGCGTAGCTAGAGCTTTTGCCGGCGGGGTGGTCTCCAATATGCCGCCCTTTTTTGGGTCGCCCATAAATGACCTCACGCACTGGAGGGGGGAAGAGGAGAGTCACATATTTGACGTCATTCAAAACACGAAACTTTAAGTACAATTTCAACTTAAATATGATTACCGACACTTTATTTAATGACGTTTACGTTGCTTAACGGGTGTTACGATATCAGAGTGCATCCTTACAGTAAAAGCATATTTAAATGACCAAAAAAAATTATTGGAAACGTGCTCATTTTCAAATAGAAAATACGTCTTTTATGGTCGAAAGAGAATATTTGTGACATCACAGTGAGGAAGGAGTCTAAGTTTTCGTTTCGTGACGACGTGTGACGAGGGGTGAAAATCAGCCGTAATCACGTGACGTCATTTATGGACAGCCCCTTATGTCAACCGCATGATCGGTTTTCATAAATTAACAAACATTAAAAAATTTATGTAATTGAAAATGAAGTACATATTAAAATTTGGGGAGCATTTTTACCATTGCATGCTATATTTATGTAAGCAGTAATAAAAGAGGCCGCATAAGATGATTAACCTATAAATACACATTTATAAAAAAATACAAGTTAATTGTTTTGAAGGCCACAAGAATAGGGGCGGATTAAGCGTCCCTTAAATAAAATAGATCTAATTGCTGACAGCTAATATAAGACTTTCACTGAATATTAACCCTGAAAAAAAAACACGAAGAAATAACTTTTTTGAAGTGTTCGCCGGTATGTTAAAAATAAATTTTTTAAATAAAATATTCCACCATTGCGGAACGATCCCGACGTAGCTAGCATCTCAAGTCTATACTCTTCCACACGGCCAGCAGTGCTTCTCGAATTTACGAAATTTTAAAATTATAAACCACATTTTATAACATGTTCTCTTAGTGAGCCAAGGAAATCAAGTTTTTCCATTATTAAGACTATCAGGTCTGAATAGCGATCAGTTTAATAGATAAGATTTATTAATTTATTATGTTTCATGGGTTCGTGCAAACATTTGTACACTTTTATTATAAAACATAAAAAAGTTTAAGGGCCTCAAAACCGTCGGGGGCCCCTGGCTAAAGCCCGTTCAGCCCCTCTACTTGATCCGCAATAGCACAAGAAAGAAATTGGGGTCGCAGGTCTTCCGAAATTTCAAATAAGACAAAATTTAAACCTCAAAAACATTAACAATTAATATGCTTTTATTTTTTATTTATAAATATATGGTTATTTTTTAATAAACAAAGACATGGTATACATCAGCATGTAAACATATTTTTTTATTATGTTTACTTACTTACCAAACTTTTATAGTAGAAAAATTGTGTATTATGTTATCAAAATTTAAATTATTTGTACTACCTTGTCCTATGGGTAATATTGCAAGATTTTGTAGTCTTAAACCACTTATTATGGAGTGAATATATTTTTTTTCAACTTCAATTTAAAGAAGCTTCTTTCACGAGTAGATTCGGTAATAGCGATTGTTGAAAAAATTCCTAGCAAAGTTATAATGTTGGGTAAAGAATTTCCAATCTATACTGTTGAATATATTTAATAGATCAATGGGGCTTTTCCCCCCGATTTTTTAACATAATGCCTCTTCTTGTAGTGTAGGTACAGCCAGGGCTGGTATTAAGCTACTACAACCTATGCGGTCGAATTGGATCCCACGCTTTCATAGGCCCCACCCATCTTAATTTTTACTTATTATCCTTATAAATATGTTATGATCCGTTCTCCCTACCCAAACTAGACCCCACGTAATCCTTTGCTTTATCTAAGCTGCGGGGGCCGAGGTGGTCGAGTGGCAAACGCGCTCGACTGTCGTTCCGATGGTCACGAGCTCGAATCCATGGGAAGCCAAGGACTTGTTCCCGGGGCCTAGCTCCAAATGAGTGAAAAGTGGTGGGGTAATGTGTGGAACCCTTAGCCGTGACACGTGAACGATACATCACTTGCCAAAAACAACTGCTGCCTTGCAGATGGTCTTGGCTGACCAAAGGCTATGGAAGCAAATCCAGAAAATACAGCAGGCGGAAAACTCGTGGCACGCATACTGAATATTCAATATTGAGAACGAAGAAGAAGAAGATCTAAGCTGCATACGGCTCCGCAATAGCAAAGACCAGTCCTGTGTACTGCCATAAAAACCCGGATCCTTTCTCTGTCAATATCAAACTGTACTTTATGTAAATTAGAAAAAAAATAATCTGAAGTTCATATTCTTCATGTAGAAGGCTACAGGGTATTATCACGAATATTTTCTATGCATCCACACTACGTCTACTGAATTTTCCCAACTCATGTGTTCTCTAATTCTACGTCGGTGTTCAGTTGATATCTCCAACTTTCTATAACAGTGTTATGTATTAGCACAAATCATATATTTTCCACGGGTTCCCATAAATTGAGATACCATAGAAAAGAAAAAGATTGCCTTGAACTGAGTAAACTTCCAGCATCTGAACTTATTTTACTTCAGATGTCATTTTTTCCAATACGCTTGGAAATTTTAAGTATGTAATATTCGGAATTATTTATGTCCTTGTGGTGTTTATTAACCGAGAAATGAATAATCGTTGCTTTTTAGTGAATAACCGTACTTTAATGAAAAACACAAGCTATGTGTGCTACTTTAATGCATTAAAAACAAAATAATAAATTAAATTTTTAATAAATTTACTTACAATAACTTTATGAAAACTGACACAGTAACACTTCTGAATGATCTCTTCCTCAATGGGCTCTTGGATGAAAATTTCAAATTAATTTTTAAAAAATAAAAGTAATACGCCTGTAGAAAAATTGTTTGATGATTAACAAAAACATAAAGATCATCTTTTTATCCCAAGTGGTTTAAAAGTTATGAATTTTTGTCTCTAATAATAACTTTTTTCACTATGTTGTTTTCTTGCACATTTTGTGCCCTTTTATGGCATTTTTAAAATGATCATAACTTAAGTCATTTAATTTTTAAAAAATATAATATTGTTCGGAGATTTATTTAAATATAAGTAGTTCAATATAATTTCAAGAATTTAAATTTAATTATTGCCAATTAATCATTTTCCTTATAAAACAGCTAATTTTAAAGTTTACACTTTCAATTTTTAAAAAAAAATTTTTATGGAGAAATTTCTATGTTTAAAAACAATATTAATCATTAATTTTTAAAAATTGTAAAACTTTTTATTTTTCATTTTGTCATTTTATTGATTACAATAATTTTAATTGATAAAATATTTTACCGATTAATCAAGAAGTTAACCATCAATTTCTGCAGCCCTAATAAACCTGCGGTATACCAATTCAAAACGTGTATCGCCCGTTAACATCGCAGGACGGTACAACAAATTCCAATAGCGTAAGGTTCAAACTTATAAGGGAAGTTGGAGATTTAATGATGAATCTGTTTCAGATGACTTATAAAGGGAGAAAAACCTTCATTTGGGCCTTCGGCCCCCATGTTTAGAGACTTAAAAATTCTTTTACGCCAATTATCGCCGGGAGAATTATATCAATAACTTCACAAAGTTTCATGTTTTACAAACAAGGAAAATTGGAGAATTAGTGATGAGTCTGTTTTTAATATAAGAAAAAACTAGATTTGGGTCCGCGGGTCTGAGTAAAATATAATTTAAATAGTTTTTCCACCTTTTACCATCGCCGAAGTGTACTTAACAACGCCCCAAAGTTTCAGTTTCAAACATTCTACCTACATGGGATCTTAAGAATTAGTTATTTTAAGTTTTTATATAGTTCATATTAGGAAAAAACTACATTTTGGCCCCCGGCCCCCAGTAAGGGATATTTTTGATAATTTTTCACCTGCTACCATCGCGGAAGTTTACTGAACGATCCCCCAAAGTTTCATGTTTCTAGCTACTCGAGAAATAGGAGAATTAGTGATTTTCAATTTTAATAAAGCTCATTTATAATTAAGAAAAATATTTTTGGGCCCCCAGCCCACCAGGTAGTAATAATTTAAATATGTTGTTTACTTGTAACCATCGTGGTAGTGTACTAAACAACTTCCCAAAGTTTATTTTTTCCACTTACTCGGGAAGTAGCAGAATTAGTCATCTTCAGTTTTTATAACGCTCATTTAAGGAAAAAATTATATATGGGCCCCAGGCCCCCCTCGCCCGTGAGTGGGCATTTTAAAAGAAAACTGTTGTCGTCGTGAGAGTGACCTCAATAAATTTCCAAAATTTCATGCTCCTACCTAAACGGAAATTTGTAGATTTATTACAAGTCTGCATAATTAGCTCATATTAGAGAAGGAAACTACATTTGGGCCTTGGCCCCCAGTAAGTGATATGTTTAAATTACCATCGCGGGAGTGTAGTCAGCAGCTTCCGAAAGTTTCAAGCCTTTACTTTTAAAGGAAATTTAAGAATTAGGGATAAATCAGTTTTTATAAAGGTCATTAAAGGGAAAAAAAACTTTTTTGGGCTCCCGGCCCTTCTTGAGTGGGAAATTAAAATTCTGTTTTGCAATTACTGTTGTAAGAGAGTACTCAACAACTCCCCCAAAGTTTCATGCTTCTACCTACCCGGAAAATTGGAGAATTAGTGATTTTCAAGATTAATATAGCTCATTTAAGGAAAACATTACATTTGGGTTGACCTGCCACCCAAAGGTAGGAATTTTAAAATTCTTTTTTCACCAATTATCGTCGAGAGAATGCTCAATAAATTCCTAAAGTATCATGTTTTTACCTACACAGTAAATTTGATAATTAGTGATGATTCGGTTTTTAATATAAGAAAAAACGACATTTGGGCTCCCGCCCACCATGAGTGGGAATTTAATATTCTTTTTCGCCAATTATTGTCGAGAGAGTGTGTTCAACAACTTTCCATTTTCATGACTACGTCTACACGGGAATTTGGAACATTAGTGATGAGTGAGTGAGTCAGTGAGGGCTTGGGCTCAATTATATACTAGTAACAAAGCCCGTCCAAGGACGGAAATAAGAGTAAGGTTAAATGTGAATTTCATGGTAGGAAACTACAGTGAGAGTGGTGTTGTAGGAGTGGTGCCAACCGCGGGTTGTTATATACTAAACAATTGAATTAAATTAGAAAGTTTTTATTGAGATAATAGTAACACAACATCCATATCAGCTGACTCCAGAATGAAAATGAAACGTCACCAGTCGTAGCACAGGTCTGTCGGTGTACTTGCTAATGATAAATAATCGAGTTGACCGTATAGCTGTTGCTTATGAATTGGACGCTCTATTTTGGTAGTTGTTATGTAGAAGCGTTTACAGGACATTGGCGTTAAAGGGCAAGGGGTGTGGACCCTCGTTTTGCTTGTTGGTCCAAATTGCCTTCAGTTGCCCCCTAGTGTGCACGGCAGTATATATAATTCACTGTTAAATATCAAGAATTTCCTGGAAGACGACATTTCCATGACGCATGCAACGCTACCATTGACTAAAATGGCTTGATCCTTACAGCTGAGAACTTTAACAGCAACTTCAGATGAAGTAAGGACGCGTGAAAAGGCAACGTACATTTGAAGGAAAGAACAGCTTTTGGGCCCCCGGCCCCACATGAGTGAGATTTTAAAAATTCTTTTTCGCCAATTTTCGTAGTTAGAGGGTACCCAATAACAAAATTTATTTCCCTCTTGAGCAGTTCGTAATAAAGATGGATTCACTTGCACCAGTCGCAACGCGATTTATGCAATTCTTTGCAAGAGATGTAATAAAATTTATGTGGGTTAGACAGGTCGTCGTCTTGGAGAGCGGTTTAGAGAACACCTGTACAATATAAATAAACAGGCTCAGTGTCTAAACATTTTAACAGTGTTGACCATCACGGCATTTTGGATATTGCAGTTACTGGTATTCTATATGCAACAAATACCCATGATAGAGTCCACATGGAAAATGGACTCACAAAACGATTTGGGACGTTGGCTCCATATGGAATTAATCAAGTCCTTAATTTTACCTGACTGCAAAATCGTTTTCCCGTTGTGGATTTCACTGTTACTTAAGATACTTCAACTTCCTCCTTTTTCTTATATTCTAAGTCTATGTCCTTGTTTATTTTTGTTTTTCTTTTCTTTCATTTTTTAAAATCACATATACTCTAATATGTTTTAATTTTAAGATATATGTAAGTAAATGTTTTTGTACTGATGAAGGCATGAGCCGAAACGTTTAATATTTTTTGTATTAGTTAATAAATAAAGCTTCAATTTATTGTTTTCTTACACAAATACTTTGTGTAATTTGTTTTTTCATTAAAAAGCTTTATGCAGTCTCATTCTGTATAACGTACATTTGTCAATGAGTGAAGACTGGTTCTGGGAAATATATGCCGAATTTATCAAGAGTTGAGTGTCCTTGATACTTGTTGATGGTCATGGCGAATGCCAGTTTGATTGTGAACTGTTACCTCCGTAAAACGAAAGGTAGAATTGTGTTTGCAGAGGCTAAGTCAAACTTTTGAATAAAAATGGTTGTCACTGCTGCACGGCCAGTTAGTATTTTCGCAATGATGATGTATTGTTCCAATGATTGTACCCCTAATCGGGTCCCATTACGAAGTCCTCGCTTAGTGTTCAAATTGCGAGGTAGAATGATAATTGCTCCATCATTTATATTTAAGGTATGTAGAGGCGTTCCTGGTTGTGAAAGTCCACTTAAGAACGTGACATGGTAATGGTTAGCATCTTCAGGAGTGGCGTCATCAATGACGTCTGTACTGAACTATGTCACAGTCACTCCGTCAAGTTAATCGAGAACTTGTATGTTTATTTTATCAACATGAGTGGGGTTGTTGTTTTTTTTGGACATTGCAAACCTTGTTGGCAAATGGATGTAAATAAGAAGCGTGTACTCTGTGTCCAAATATTCGCTCTACCAAGGAACCTGTACAGACCATTTCGCTAGGTATCTGAAATATGTCGTCATGAAGGCCGTAGTCATTTGTCAGGCTCCCATCTCCAGGTTTGAGAAGCCAACTGCTGAAATTGGGATCTGTAGCCCGACATTATTGTCCTGTTGTAAGACGTAAAATGTATTCCACAATGGGTTTAACTTAAAATAGTTTTTTCTACAATGGCTGCTCTACTTCCATGAGGAAGAACCGGGAGGGTTTGTCTAAAATCAACTCCGATTAGGAGGGTTTTCCCAGCAAAAGGTAGATTATGTTTCATAATATCTTCAAGATGGCAACACAGTACTGAATGATAAGAAAAAAATACACCAAATAGAACTGGTTTTTAACTTTCGCGTAAATATATTCAGTGACACACTTCAAATGAAAACGTAGTACTGATTTTTTTTTGTTGTTGGTGGTGGTGTCTTATTTGTGATTTATAAAAAGAAATACCAATCCCTAATTCTCCTATTTCCCGTCTAGGTAGGAACATGCAACATTGAGAAGTTGTTTGGTACCCTTTCACAATGAAAAGAGGCGAAAAAGAATTTTAAAATTCTCGCTCAAGGGGGGCTGGGGGTCGAATTTCGTTTTCCCCTATTATTAGCTATATAACAACTGAAAATCACTAATTCTACCACTTCCTGTGTAGGTAAAGGTATGAAACTTTTCTTTGGGGAGTTGAGGAGTAAACATCAGCGATGGAACAGGCAAACAAAAATATTCTTTATCACTTACTTGGGCCTGGAGGCACAATTTTTTTCCTCTCATATTAAAAGCTGACTCAACACTAATTCTCCAATTTTCCATGTAGTAATATTTGAAACTTTGGTAAGTTGTTGTGTACACTCTCCAGACGATAATTGGCGAAAAAGAATTATAAAATTCCCACTCATGTTGGGTCGGGGGCCTTAAGTTATTTTTTCCTTATTAGGACATAAAAATTGAAAATCACAAATTCATTAGCTATTGTAAAAGTCAACAAATAAAAAAATATATAAAAGAATTTAAATAATAATATAAAAAATCATCACTTCCCAAAGGATGAAAAATCGGACTCATTACTAATTCTCCAATTTCCCGTGTAAGCTTAAAACTTTGGTGAGTTGTGGAGTACACTCCCAAAGTGATAAAAGATATCTAAAATTCTCCAACATACCGTGTAATTAAAATCGTGAAACTTTTGGAAGTAGTTGAGTACACTCACTCGATTTTAGCAGGCAAAACTAAATTTAATATATCACCAATTGGGAGCATAAATGTAATCCATTTTACTTTAAAACTGATACATGACTAATTCTCCAACTTCCCATGGAGGTAGAATCACGAAACTTTGAGGGAGCTTTTGAATACCCTCCCGCGATGGTAATAGGAAAAAATATCATCTCTCACTAGGGGGCCAATGGCTCTAATGTAGGTTTTTCTGAATATGTACTATATAAAACTGAGTCATCTTTAAATGACAAATTCCTGTGTAGTTAGTAGGGCTTTCAATTTTGTTGAAAAATGCTGCTCGGGTACCCGTCCAAATTTCTAACGGGTACCCGGATTACCCGTTCAAAACATCGCATAATTTTCCCCGTCATACTATACAACCTAGCCACCTTCCATGCACCTTATTTCTCACAGCAACCACACGGCCGACGTCTAAAAGTGACGTCACGTGAATTTGGCCGATTTATACCCCCCCCCCGCGCCATTGTCACAAAAACTTAGAGCCCCCTTAGAACAAATATTTGCAGCTGCCCCCCGCCCCCCATAAAAGCCTTACCTTCTTTTTGAAAATGAGTATTTGTGAAATAACTTTATTGTCACTTAAGTTTGTATTTAATGTGAATTTGAACTCTATTAAATCGATACACGTGTAAATCCATATAAATCGTCAATAAATAAATTGTAAACATTCAAGTTTTTAAGTGGAACTTTCATGTTAAGTTGCACGTTTTAATGTGACGTCACATTTCTAAAACACACACACACCTTTCGCCACAAATGTATGATCGCCCCCTCCGTAGGTGCAAAACATCATTTTATTTTATTAGACTGTTAGTAGCTAATTTTATTGACTTAAATTTTTTACAAATTTTGGTGTATTATTTTTTTAAAAAATTGGAGGCACTCGTGGTATCTAACACGCAAAACACAATCAAATGGGGGGAGGAGAGGGGTAGATAAACAACGTATACAATCGGAAATCCTATTTCGGCGTATTTCAAAGTAACTTAAATGTCAAACAAGGATGTTTTTATTAACAAAACCAAACACGGCCTCATTCATCTCTTTGCACTCCCGCCCCACGGCCGACGACTTACCCATTTGAAATTGTTAGTAACTGATTAATTAATTAACTTTAAATACTGACGACCTTGTACATCAGTTTTTCTAGGTCAACACGTGTTAATTCACACAAGAAGCACAAGCGAATGCAATGGGTGTGGGTTATATGAATGAAAGGAGGAGAGGGGGGTACATACAGCATTAGCTAGTATCAATCGGCGTATTTCAAAGCGAAGTTCCTGTCATAGAAGGGTTTTTTTTTTTTACTAACAAACGCCGCTTTTATCGCTAACATTATTATTTTTTGGCAGAAGACTTGTATTTTCCTTATCTATAGATTCTTTTAAAGCGCCAAAACCTTTTTGTGTTTGCGAATTCTGTTTCACGTTGAGAGAAAAAGATGTATCAAAATATATCTATTTTTATTTATATATATATATATATTAGGGATAGTAACAATTAATTTCAATTTGAAAAATTAAATATTAATTTCATGAATAATTGTTAATTTCGATTAAAGCAAAGCGTATCACAAGGAAGTACAAAAACATTTTTATTGATTTATTTCCCCTGTCTCATAATCATACCTTTTGAAATTTTTAAACTGCTGTGGACTATTGTACTGTATTACTCAAAGATACAGATCCTGTGTGAAAAGGGCTATTATATTATTAATTATTTTTAAATAAATTGAAAAAAAAAATATTAAAAATTATTTTAAAGATTTTAATTGAATATTTATCGATTAAAATTATTTTAATCGATATTTAATCGATGTTAAATCGATAAAATTTACGCTTCCATAATATATATATATTGTAGAGGATCTTCTCTCGTTCTAGTAATAACAACTCGTCACTCAGTCAATCCTTTATTTACATCAAAACTTATCATCTGGCCGTCGTTACGTTCTTAGTGCCCAGTCTCTCTGTCCGCACTACGTTCTTAATGCTCAGTCTCTCTGTCCGTACTACGTTCTTAATGCTCAGTCTCTCTGTCCGTACTACGTTCTTAATGCTCAGTCTCTCTGTCCGCACTACGTTCTTAATGGACCAGACTCCTACTCGGCACCCTCGGTTCGACTCGTTGACTCCCTGACCTAGTACATCGCGGCTCCCTGGCTTCTCTCGGCTGGTCTAACAAGTCCCCGTCCTTATATTGCTAGTCACCGGTATGTGGGTGATACATGAGACGCCCTCCTAATTAAAGCCATTAAAACGAAACACCATTCATAGTTTCCCCAAGTTCACATAAATTACATTTGGCATCTCCCTGGACTATGGTCAGTTTGACCGCACTAAACTCTTTGCTCTGGTCAATGACGATTATTCGTAACCTAACACCTACGTTCCGTCGCCCTCTTGCCCGGAGAATGGTATGGTCAGGTGAATTAAGGGGAGGGGGCAGAACGGGGTCATAACATTTGGCTGGGGTGCACCCTTACCCAAGCGTTTCTCTACAATATATATATATATTAGGGCTGCGGAAATTACCGATTAATTTCTCGATTAATCGGTAAATTATTTTATCGATTAAAATTATTTTAATCGATAAAATAGTGATTAAAAAGAGTTTTAACAAAATTTTCTAAATAAATAATTAGTAATAGTATTTATTTTATCATTATTTTTTTACGTACAAACTTCTCCGTTTAGAGAATGCAGAAAGAGTATACTTTAAAATGACTTGTTTTATAAAGACAATGATATATATATATATAAAAAATTGTTTTTAACTATTTAACAATAACAAAATTTAAATGCATTGACATTATATTGAACTACTTATTTTTAAATTTACCCCCTAACAATAGTAGATCTACGTGTTTTAAATTTAATTAAATTAAATACTTAGGTTATGGGCATTTTAAAAAATGCAATAAAAGGGCACAAAATATGAAGGAAAACGAAATAGTGAAAAAAGA
>MUZC01001625.1:32247-52500 GCA_002072015.1 Radix auricularia
CCATATAAAACAGGTTATTATAAAGTGAACATTTTCGATTCACTATTTTTAAATGGATAAATTTGCAAGTAAAAAAACAAAATTGTTATTAAGTATTAATAATTAATTATTTATTAAAAATCGAAAAAATAATTAAAACATTTTCTTTAATTTTAATTGCTATTTTATCGATTAAAATAATTTTAATCGGTAAATTTTTACCGATTAATCGAGGAATTAATCGGTAATTTCCGCAGCCCTAATATATATATATATATAATTTATATATATATATATATGTGTGTAAAATAATAATAATAATACAATTACGTTTCATTGACCACTAAGATCGTGTGGTTAGCATAATGCCCCAGGGGCTTTGCCAGTACCGCGGCTCGAACCCGGGTTTTTCCTCGTTTCGACAGTCCAGCGCCCTACCACTTAAATCCACCGCGCCCTTAAATATATAATATATATATTAAGAGTAGAGATTAAATCCTTGAAATAAGCTATTTAAGAAACAATAATTATAATTAATGCAGTTTTACATTTAAAAAAAATACATCTAATATATGCTGCTCTCCTGTTCGAATGCATGTAAAAATCTATTTTTTCTTGTCCCCCCTGTATGTCCTCAAATTATTTTAGATATTACCTTCACCTCTGTCATACATTTATATGATGACATTTTTATTAGTTATTAATACATGCACCCTGTTTTAGTACAATAACTTTTTTTGTAATAAGTGGTAGAAGTTACAATTCAATATGATGTTAATTTAACAAATAGCTTTAAATATATTATTTTCATTGTTGTCTACTTCAATGACATCAAGACAAAGTGCTGGATAAAATATCAGATTGGAAGTTGAGTGCTTCCAGACTCTTCATCGACGAATTTGTTAAGTCAAAAAATCCCAGAAAAGTTCAAATTTTTAAAGAGGCTCTGGAATCATCAGGTAAGTTGTTTACTTTGAATGTTTCATTGAGATTATTGTAAAGCATTGTCTACTGAAAGAAACAACAGTTTTTCCTCTTTGTGTTGTCTTATTTCCAAAGCCTTAACACAATTTGATGTTGAACTACTTATTTCTTGAAGACAGCTTTAAACTACATTCTTACATGTTATTTGATGTCAATTTGAAAACGTTTCGAATGATAAAACGTTACTAATTTTTTCATTTTCATGAGAGCTTTCTAAAAAGTACAGTAGTACGTCGAGATACGAAATGAATCCTATCCGGCGTGGTTTTCGCCTCTGGGATTTTTCGTATGTGGAACTAATTTTACATGTCGAATTCCTTATCCATTTTAAGCCACACAGAAACAACACTAAAAAATAAATATATTATGCAAAACCAGAGAAAACCAACGTAGAATTCTTCAATCCTTAAAAGTATGCATTATAAATCTAATACATAATCATGAAACAATGAAGACGTAATATAAAATAAATGAAAAATTATATGTACACATATGTGAATCCTTAACTTTCGAGTAAGATGATGCGGCGCAATGTCGGGGGAGGTGGTAGGAAAGGACAACGTATTGTAGAAAACATGATGGCACTTCGTATAAAACGCTTAACTTTATGAAAATAAAACATTATATCGAAATTGAAATTATTTAATTTTAAATAAATTCATTTAGTACAACTATTCATTGAACAAACGTACATATTGTTACATATTGTTTTAACTTGTGTTAATATTTTGTTTGTTGTTTAAATTATTATAGTTATTATTATTTTATTATTATTTTTTTTTAATTAAAAAATATTTTTTTTGTTTTTGTTTGCTTTCAATTTGTGTGTCAATTTTCTCGCAAATATCGTTGCTTAATAATTGTCTCTTAGCAAAATATTGATCAAAGGAACCTGATATATATAATGTTTCAGAAATGAGTCAGGCAAATGTCATTGGACTGTGCAACAACAAAATCTGTTTGAACATTTTCAGTCATGTGATGCCCAGTGTTATTACTTTTTTCGTATCTCTGAACAAAATAGTCCTCCAGTATAGTATAGCATTTACTATTTTAAATTTTTCTTTACTTAAAGCAACCGCATCTCGAGTTATTACTGTCGTAGATTCGGTTTTGAGAGACATACTGAGCCAGGGACAGTGCTATTTAAAGGTTTGTTATTTCCAATCGAAGACTTCCTCATGATGACGTCCAACGACGCACTTAAAAAATCCTCCGAGACACAAAACTTTTTTTAAAACTCACGAGACTACATCCCATAGAGTAACGTTTTATAATGGATGGGGCTTCTGATTGAACGCTTCTTCTATTTATAGATAATGAAATCGTGAGAAAGATCTTGTTTAAAGACGACATACCAGAAGGTTCTTACAACGATGGTACGCAGTCTGCTTTAGATAAACATGCGTCTAGTATAGCTAAAAATATAAGCTGTGATGAGAAGCTGATATCAAAGTGTTCGAGTGCAGGACTGATAACACTAGCGGAGGCTAAAAAGGTGTGCATAGTATATATTATACATTATTATTGGCTTGTGTAGTGCTATGTTATGATATGGCAACATAGACAAATAAAAAAAGCATTTCAAAATTACTAGCATCTGCAAACACTAACTTCATACCGCTGTCATTTTATTCTTGAGTCATCGTTAGATTCGAGATATGACCGAAAAGAATGGAGATGAAAGAGGAATTATTCAACTATTGGACCGTATCAAAAAGAAACACAATTTCTACCATACATTTTTGAAAATTATATGGGACCTCAATCATAGAGGAATTGTTATGGACATTGACTCTGTCACTTATTCAAGTAAGTTTGGTTATTATAATGTTCTGATCCATCTATTCAAAAAGTGAAGTTAAGAAACTTTTAAATTCTTGTTATAGTCTAGACGATTATAAGTGAACCTAAATTTACATATTGCATCTCACGTCCACCTAATTTTGAAAAAATGCTTTTAACGTTTTAATGTAAAGAGCGAGTTAAACAGACAAAAAAAAATGTATAAAGAATACAGCTGTAGGAAACTAAACGCTCAGTTATAAAGTAGGTGGTAAAAGATATAAATATACACCTTATTTGTATGTTTTCATGCTAAACATGTATCCCCACAGAGTGAAATGTAGCATATGTATGTTAGCCAAATATAAAACTATATTTTCGTTATATGATTTAAATTCACCAAGTTTCAATGATCAAGGTAAAAGCAGTTTTTCTATTGAAAAGCAACAACAACAACAAAACTTATATGCATTTTTTGTGACGTATTTTAGCTTTTCTGGAACAAGAAAATTGACAACCTTGACTTCACCAAAGAGAGCGTAGAGGACATCGTTGACATCTTCATAATTTGTCACATCTCCTTTCTAGACGGTTGACATCTTTTATTTATGATTTGATGAATATTAGATGCTCACTCTTTGGACATTTTAATGCAGTGTATTGTGCAGCTTTCTATATCTTTTTTGTTAAAAAACTACTCTTCTTTTAAATGTCAATTTGGTTTTGTGGTAAAATATTTCTATTACTGTCAATATCGTCAGCTTTATTTTCAGTTGGCTAATTTTCAATTTTTCAAATTATTGTTTTTGAAGAAGGCATGTAATTTACATCAGATATTCAAATATCTAAACAAAAAAAGTAATAAATATTACTGGCGTAATTACATCACACTATTATCTATCATGAGGGAGGGGGGCCTAAACACTTATAGGGACAAAAGTCGAAGGGTGAATGTCACATTTTGCGTAAATCTGTGTGGTTTCATTGCCTCCATGTTTTTGTCGCATTGCTTCCATTCGATTTGATTCAGTAACATTGTTTTAGCAGCATTGTTTAGCTACAATGTTTTGTTAAATGGTTTTAATTACATTTTTTACAATTTGTTACTTCCATTGTTTTAGTTAATCTAGAATAGGACTGCGATAATGCTTTTGAATAAAATTCAAAATACACCAATAAATTTTGTTTCCTTTTGTTTTCGTATTTTGTATCTTTTTTTTTGCTCCATGTTTTTAGTTCCATTGTTTTTTGATCCATTGTTTAGTTACATTGCTTTATTTAAATTGTTTTTAGTTCCATTGTTATATATTTATATTGTCTTAGTAATATTGTTTTAACACGGTTAAAAAAAAAGGTTTTAACTAGGTATGACGTCACAGAACAAAGTACCTCTCGGTAAAAACCATCCTCAAAGAACAAATAAAACTATTAAAATGAAAGGAAAACTTTCCTGAGTCTAAACCAAATATAGCAGAAAAACGCTGTATCCGTTAGTTTCCAACACGGAAAATTTTAACATATATATGGGCCCTACATACAGATTATAATTTGCGATTGCTCTATGAATATTGAGAATGAGAGAGGTTCCAACATATTAACATCAATTTTTTTTAAAAAAACGTAAAAAATAAAGTTTTTGACTATAAATTCTTTATTTACAGGACATAATTAAAAGAATGTTCAGGATAACAGGAGAAAGTAGTTATAAAGCATGTTAAATAAAATGCGCAACGCGAGACAGACTAGCAATTACCAGCATTTACATTTACAATTCGGGAAAACATATTTGAAAAATAACGTCAACATAATACGCACCGCGACTGTCTAGCACAAAATGTACATGCAACTTATGCAACATAGATATGAATAGAGACTATGTAACAATTCATTAATTTAATTACAGTGCATTCGATCGATTTAAAATTTTGACATATCATTTTTATAATCGGCATGAGTCAGTCTGCAAAATTTCAGCTCGCTATCATATGAGGAAGTCGGCTAAAAATTGATCCAAATATTTGCGGCAAACAAGCAAAACATCAAGCAAGCAATCAAGAAGACGCCACGCTTTATATTGCACAAAAATGGTTGCTGGCCCATGCCTCAGGTGGAATAGCAGCCTTGATCCATTCAGTCTTGATCCGGCTCTGATGTCGGACAACACAGAGCTTGGGCTCAGGAGAATGTGCCCACCCAAACTGTTCAAGAATCAACTCAGATAAAACGCATGCGTCTTTGAAAATTGTTTCTAGAATGCAAAGAGAACCAATGGCAGTTATTGTTAGAAGCGAAAATGCACATACAGAGGCTGTTGAGTGGCTAGATGAGGTAGGCACATACAGAGGCTGTTGAGTGGCTAGATGAGGTAGGCACATACAGAGGCTGTTGAGTGGCTAGATGAGGTAGGCACATACATAGGCTGTTGAGTGGCTAGATGAGGTAGGCACATATAGAGGCTGTTGAGTGGCTAGATGAGGTAGGCACATATAGAGGCTGTTGAGTGGCTAGATGAGGTAGGCACATACAGAGGCTGTTGAGTGGCTAGATGAGGTAGGCACATATAGAGGCTGTTGAGTGGCTAGATGAGGTAGGCACATACCGAGGCTGTTGAGTGGCTAGATGAGGTAGGCACATACAGGGGCTGTTGAGTGGATAGATGAGGTAGGCACATACAGAGGCTGTTGAGTGGATAGATGAGGTAGGCACATATAGAGGCTGTTGGGTGGCTAGATGAGGTAGGCACATATAGAGGCTGTTGAGTGGCTAGATGAGTTAGGCACATATAGAGGCTGTTGGGTGGCTAGATGAGGTAGGCACATACAGAGGCTGTTGGGTGGCTAGATGGGGTAGGCACATACAGAGGCTGTTGGGTGGATAGATGAGGTAGGCACATACCGAGGCTGTTGGGTGGATAGATGAGATAGGCACATACAGAGGCTGTTGGGTGGCTAGATGAGGTAGGCACATACAGAGGCTGTTGGGTGGATAGATGAGGTAGGCACATATAGAGGCTGTTGAGTTGCTAGACGAGGACGATTTGATCTGTCTGCAATTATCCTTTCACTAAACGGTCGTGGTCAAAGATTGATGCCAGTCGTAACTATGGATGAACACTTCACTTCACCATGGTAAGAGGATGTCCAGTGAATATTTTTGAATTAAACATAATTCACAGAACCATAATAAACAGATTAAGTATAACAGAAGAGTTGGTCACATAATTTGTCAAGCTAGTCTTTTTATAAAATTCAAATTGTTTTTTTTTAATCCTTTTTATTATTTAATCACTGGGGAGGTCAAGTTTCGCTAATCTACTTGTGTCAATAGATTGCATAACTTAAAGTGTATGGTATTTTTATTGTTACTTGCTAATTAAACATACATTTCGCGAGGGAGGGGTGACGTGGGCTACAAACCTGGATTCTGCTCCGGCGCTACGTCACTATTTTTTGTGATCTTGTCGTCATGACATTTACAACTTGCGTCAATAAAAAGTGAGTCAAAGAATTCAGATGTACTTTCACATTTTTTTCGCTCATGAATCTTTTTCTGTATTTAGATTGTAGTAACAAAATTAGCTAATTTTTTAAAATTTTTTACCGCAGTCTAAGTTTTTATTTTAAACTAACTGATTCCGGTACTAGAATCATCCAGTACAAAAATTCATTGCTGCACAGTGTTGGCCGTTGGTACAAATGACTAACAGCCACACAGAACCCGTACTAGTTAATTATTTGCGACTTTTCCCGGAATTACTCGACTGTTTCCGGTTCTATTTAATCGTTGTACTGGCGCCCACCAAAGGTTTTACCAAAACCCAGCTCAAAGAATGTTCATTTGAAAGTGTCGGCCCCTTTAGAAACGTCTAGTCATGCTGAAAACATTTCATTTCAAACGCTGTCAACGACAGGACGCGATAGTTTCAGTTTCAGTTTCCACAAAAGATGTAGCAGAAACACTGACCAAATGATTAGTGGTATTCCCGTTTGTCCAGTTTTACCACAGCAACCTCAAAGCTTTTTTTTTTACGTTAACTGTACGATCATCATTCACAGTTTCATATGTAATCGTTTGTCATCCTTTAATAGTTTTGTTTAAAAAGTTATCAGCTAATTGCTTCTATAACGATTGACAATAATAAAGTGGTCATTAAGACAGAGTATTATTGTAAAGATAAATGATATAATGGATAGAGCACAAGTGTGTTTATCAACCTAAAGTTGCCCAACAGATACTTGGATACTTGAGTCTACAAACCGGTAATTATTATTACTGTTTAAAAAATTTATTTTTTTAAATAAATAAATAAACGAAATGTTTGCTTAAAGATAATGATCCAAATTTTGTAAAATCTTGTCTCTAAAATAGACATTTGGTTGTAAGTTGTAAATGTCAAAAGTTGTTAAGGAATAAAAGCAAAGTTTCAGAAAGATACAATTCTTAATTGAAAATAATTCTCGTTTTGACTTGCGAGTTATCTTCCCTTGGGTGAATGCGGACATGAGGGTGGGGGGGGGGGGTTGTTGGCTATTGTATGAATAAACAATTTTTTTCACATTTAAACAACAATTCTTTAAAATATTATAAATACATTATTATTCGCCAGAAAAAAAAAAACATCGCGATCAAGTAGTGAGCAAATAAGCATGACGAATGACACTAGCGGGGGTTGACCAATCAAGCGAAGTGGGTTCAAAAGTGTGTGTGTGTGTGGGGGGGGGGGTCAAGTCATGAGACCAAAATTGCTTCTTGCGTTCACTTGGAATGTTCCTTCAAAAATTAATATTTTAAAAACCTTGGGGCGGATGCTTATGAGGTTTTACATACGCAGTTCACTCATTCTCTCATTTATAGATCTCTCTTTTGCCTTCTAAATTATAAAACTTTCATTTTTATACCAAACACCTCATTAGTCATTAGCAACCTCCTCACGATTTTAGTCATATTAAATGAAACTTAAAACTTTAAAATTATTTTCTTCTCATTAGTCCACTTGTAAAACGTGTTTTTTAAATTAAAAATTTACCTTTTGAACATTATTATTGGCAAGCTAGATTTGTGCAGGGTGGGGCCATGTGGCTAACTGCAGTGTGGATATCTCCAGACATCAATAAAGTATCAGCGATGCCCATCCCCCACCATTCGAAAGTTCATTCCCGTTGTTCCCATATATCCGTGCAGTAGTTTCTTTCCCCCCTTTCTTTGCACTTCAATGAGCAAGTCTACGGCGTATGCTAAGCCAAGATCAATTCTAGTAACATATATATGTGTATAGAGTTCAAACTTTACAAGTAACACATGCAGTATGGCTTTTTACCTCCTTAATACTGCCCTTGATATTTTTATGATACATAGGTCTCGTGTCTGCAGTTATTTAGGTCTTATGGCTGTAGTTTATGTAGGTCTTATGGCTGTAGTTTTTTAGGTATTATGGCTGTAGTTATTTAGGTTTTATGGCTATAGTTTATTTAGGTCTTATGGCTGTAATTTATTTAGGCCTCTTGGCTGTAGTTTATTTAGGTCTCGTGGCTGTAGTTTATAAAGGTCTCATGGCTGTAGTTTATAAAGGTCTCATGGCTGTAGTTAATCAAGGTCTCATGGCTGTAGTTTATAAAGGTCTCATGGCTGTAGTTTATTTAAGTCTTATGGCTGTAGTTTATTTAGGCCTTATGGCTGTAGTTATTTAGGTCTCATCGCTGTAGTTTATAAAGGTTTCATGGGTGTTGTTTATAAAGGTCTCATGGCTGTAGTTTATTTAGGTCTCATGGCTGTAGTTTATAAAGGTCTCATGGCTGTAGTTTATAAAGGGCTCATCGCTGTAGTTTATAAAGGTCTCATGGCTGTAGATTATTTAGGTCTTATGGCTGTATTTTACTAGGTCTTATATCAGTTGTTATTTAGGTCTCATGGCTGTAGTTTATGTAGGCCTCATGGCTGCTGTTTTATTTGGTTCTTATGGCTGTAGTTTATTTAGGTCTTATGGCTGTAGTTTATTTATGTCTTAGGGTGTTTTTTTTTTTTAGGTCTTATGGCTGTTGTTTATTTAGGTCTAATGACTGTAGATTATTTAGGTCTCATGGCTGTAGTTTATTTAGATCTCATGGCTGTAGTTTATTTAGGTCTCATGGCTGTAGTTTATTTAGGCCCATGTCTGTAATTTATAAAGGTCTCATGGCTGTAGTTTATAAAGGTCTCATGGCTGTAGTTTATTTAGGCCCATGTCTGTAATTTATAAAGGTCTCATGGCTGTAGTTTATAAAGGTCTCATGGCTGTAGTTTATTTAGGCCCATGTCTGTAATTTATAAAGGTCTCATGGCTGTAGTTTATAAAGGTCTCATGGCTGTAGTTTATTTAGGTCTCATGGCTGTAGTTTATTTAGGTCTCATGGCTGTAGTTTATAAAGGGCTCATCGCTGTAGATTATTTAGGTCTTATGGCTGTAGTTTATTAGGTCTTATATCAGTTGTTATTTAGGTCTCATGGCTGTAGTTTATAAAGGTCTCATGGCTTTAGTTTATAAAGGTCTCATGGCTGCTGTTTATTTAGGTCTTATGACTGTAATTTATTTATGACTTAGGGTTGTTGTTTATTTGGTTCTTATGGCTGTAGTTTATTTAGGTCTTATGGCTGTAGTTTATTTATGTCTTAGGGTTGTTGTTTTTTTTTTAGGTCTTATGGCTGTTGTTTATTTAGGTCTCATGACTTTAGATTATTTAGGTCTCATGGCTGTAGTTTATTTAGATCTCATGGCTGTAGTTTATTTAGGTCTCATGGCTGTAGTTTATAAAGGTCTCATGGCTGTAGTTTATAAAGGTCTCATGGCTGTAGTTTATTTAGGTCTCATGGCTGTAGTTTGTAAAGGTCTCATGGCTGTAGTTTATAAAGGTCTCATGGCTGTAGTTTATTTAGGTCTCATGGCTGTAGTTTATAAAGGGCTCATGGCTGTAGTTTATAAAGGTCTCATGGCTGTAGATTATTTAGGTCTTATGGCTGTAGTTTATTAGGTCTTATATCTGTTGTTATTTAGGTCTCATGGCTGTAGTTTATAAAGGTCTCATGGCTTTAGTTTATAAATGTCTCATGGCTGTAGTCTATGTAGGCCTCATGGCTGCTGTTTATTTAGGTCTTATGGCTGTAATTTATTTATGACTTAGGGTTGTTGTTTATTTGGTTCTTATGGCTGTAGTTTATTTAGGTCTTATGGCTGTAGTTTATTTATGTCTTAGGGTTGTTGTTTTTTTAGGTCTTATGGCTGTTGTTTATTTAGGTCTAATGACTGTAGATTATTTAGGTCTCATGGCTGTAGTTTATTTAGATCTCATGGCTGTAGTTTATTTAGGTCTCATGGGTGTAGTTTATAAAGGTCTCATGGCTGTAGTTTATAAAGGTCTCATGGCTGTAGTTTATTTAGGTCTCATGGCTGTAGTTTATAAAGGTCTCATGGCTGTAGTTTATAAAGGTCTCATTGCTGTAGTTTATTTAGGTCTCATGGCTGTAGTTTATAAAGGTCTCATGGTTGTAATTTATAAAGGTCTCATGGCTCTAGTTTATAAAGGTCTCATGGCTGTAGTTTATTTAAGTCTTATGGCTTTAGTTTATTTAGGCCTTATGGCTGTAGTTATTTAGGTCTCATGGCTGTAGTTTATAAAGGTCTCATGGCTGTTGTTTATAAAGGTCTCATGGCTGTAGTTAATAAAGGTCTCATGACTTTTGTTTATAAAGGTCTTATGGCTGTAGTTTAGTTAGGCCAATGTCTGTAATTTATAAAGGTCATATGGCTGTAATTTATAAAAGTCTCAAGGCTGTAGTTTATAAAGGTCTCATGGCTGTTGTTTATAAAGGTCTCATGGCTGTAGTTTATAAAGGTCTCATGGCTGTAGTTTATTTAGGTCTCATGGCTGTAGTTTACAAAGGTCTCATGGTTGTAGTTTATTTAGGTCTCATGGCTGTAGTTTATAAATGTCTAATGGCTGTAGTTTATAAAGGTCTCATGGCTGTAGTTTATAAAGGTCTCATGGCTGTAGTTTATTTAGGTCTCATGGCTGTAGTTTATAAAGGTCTCATGGCTGTAGTTTACAAAGGTCTCATGGCTGTAGTTTATAAAGGTCTCATGGCTGTACTTTATTTAGATTTTGTGGCTGTAGTTAAAAAGTTCTGTTTTTTTTTCGCCATCATTCGGTTCATTTACATGGCATCCTTTCATTTTTACAGGTGTAACAATTTTAGATAACTCATGAATAAATAGTATAGTTTAGTTAACAATTTACTAATAAGATTTTGATGTCAATCCAACAAATATGATGTAAGACGACAGTATGACGTCAAGCTCACGTGACCAGAGTTCTCAAGATCTGGACTCTGTTATCAAGATGAGATACGAAGACATTGTGAAAAGTCTTCGAATATTTGAACTATTAACAGGCAACCACAGTTTTAAGGGGATCATTCCAGGTAACCCTAACCCTAACACTATCACTAACCACAGCTATAAGGGGATCATTCCAGGTAACCCTAAATCTAACACTAACCACAGTTTTAAGGGGATCATTCCAGGTAACCCTAACCCTAACCCTTATCACAGCTTTAAGGGGATCATTCCAGGTAACCCTAACCCTAACCTAACCCTAACCACACCTTTAAGGGGACCATTCCAGGTAACTAGACAGTTTTTAAGTTATAATTCCAGGTAATTAGACAGTTTTAAGGGGACCATTCCAGGTAACTAGACATTTTTAAGGGGACCATTCCAGGTAACTAGACAGTTTTAAGGAGAAAATTCCAGGTAACTAGACATTTTTAAGGGGACCATTCCAGGTAACTAGACAGTTTTAAGAAGACCATTCCATGTAACTAGACATTTTTAAGGGGATCATTCCAGGTAACCCTAACCCTAACCCTAACCTAACCCTAACCACACCTTTAAGGGGACCATTCCAGGTAACTAGACAGTTTTTAGGGGACCATTCCAGGTAACTAGACAGTTTTAAGGGGACCATTCCAGGTAACTAGACAGTTTTAAGGAGATCATTCCAGGTAACTAGACAGTTTTAAGGGGACCATTCCAGGTAACTAGACATTTTTAAGGGGATCATTCCGGGTAACCCTAACCCTAACCTAACCCTAACCACACCTTTAAGGGGACCATTCCAGGTAACTAGACAGTTTTAAGGGACCATTCCAGGTAACTAGACAGTTTTAAGGAGACCATTCCAGGTAACTAGACAGTTTTAAGGAGACCATTCCAGGTAACTAGACATTTTTAAGGGGACCATTCCAGGTAACTAGACAGTTTTAAGGAGACCATTCCAGGTAACTAGACAGTTTTAAGGAGACCATTCCAAGTAACTAGACAGTTATAAGGAGACCATTCCAGGTAACTAGACAGTTTTAAGGAGACCATTCGAGGTAACTAGACAGATTTAAGGGGACCATTCCAGGTAACTAGACAAATTTAAGGGGACCATTCCAGGTAACTAGACAGATTTAAGGTGACCATTCCAGGTAACTAGACAGATTTAAGGTACATTCCAGGTAACTAGACAGATTTAAGGGGACCATTCCAGGTAACTAGACATATTTAAGGGGACCATTCCAGGTAACTAGATAGATTTAAGGGGACCATTCCATAGTAGCTACACTATAAATTATATCAACTACATACATAGTAGCTACACTATAAATTATATCAATTACATACATAGTAGCTACACTATAAATTATATCAACTACATACATAGTAGCTACACTATAAATTATATCAACTTCATACAAAGTAACTACACTATAAATTATATCAATTACATACATAGTAGCTACACTATAAATTATATCAACTACATACATAGTAGCTACACTATAAATTATATCAACTACATACATAGTAGCTACACTATAAATTATAAATAAACTACATACATAGTAGCTACACTATAAATTATAAATAAACTACATGCTTAGTAGCTAAACTATAAATAATAACTCAACATCATACGTAATAGTTGCACTATAAACTATATCAACTACATTCATAGTAGTTGCACTATAAGTTATATCTCAACATCATACATAGTAGCTACACTATAAATTATAAATAAACTACTTAAATAGTAGTTTCATTATAAATTATATTAACTACATTTATAGTAGTTGCGCTATAAATTATATCTCAACATCATACATAGTTGTTACACTATAAATAATATCAACTACATTCATAGTAGTCACGCTTTATATTCATCACTCTTACTTAATACTAATTCCTAAACGTAAATTTAATGAACTCCTTGAGATGCCGTAACACTTTTCATAAACCAACAATTCTTGAACAGATAAACTGATCCCTGAACTTTTTGCCAAGGAGTTAGAGAGAAAACAAGCTGGTGCTGAAATGTTCATGAATGCTTTCCTGGCGTCAAAGGAAAGAACTAAAGGAATTGTTTTACAATCAGCGCTGGGAAATTCTGGTAACTTTGACTACGTACTATTCAACTTACTGTAAAAATCAAATGTTTGTACTGCGCTTTGAGAGAACTGATTCAAGATAAAATACTATCTGATGATCTGATAATCACGATACCCCAAATATTTAAGCAGCAGTGAGACATCTTTATTTTTATTTTAAAAAGGTCGGATTTAGACAAACCGAATGGATTTGTTCATGTTATAATTCAATCAGACATTTCGGGGAAACTTCATTTTATTAAAAATTCAATTTTCTAAAGATGACTTAATTGAAATTTATAGTTCTGATTATTTAAGTCATTTGGTCTCGGGGCACGAAAGGTCTTTAATTATGGTGAGAATATTTAGTCTTGCTTATAGCCAAACACCAGAAAGGTCTTTAATTATGGTGATGATATTTAGTGTTGCTTATAGCCAAATATCAGAAAGGTCTTTAATTAGGGTGAGAATATTTGATCTTGCTTATAGCCAAATACCAGAAAGGTTTCCCTAGTAGAAACACGTAGGACGCAATAATCTTCTGTACGGAAGGAGTGTCTGTAACATATAAGATAGTAGTTGTGTCCATTTTTTCATAGCTTTTTTTCTTTTAAAACAAACGTATAAATGTCAGGGTATTCGCTTTATATTGTAGATCCACCTAAGAAATCAAAGTTTCCAAAAGCTTATCAACCTCAGATAACTGATAGGGAACATTAGATACCCGGGGTAAGTGTTTAGGTTATAGGGAACTTAAGATACCCGTGGAAATTGTGTTTAGGCTATAGGGAACTTTAGATACCCGGGGTAAGTGTTTAGGTTATAGGGAACATTAGACACCCGGGGTAAGTGTTTAGGTTATAGGGAACTTTAGACACCCAGGGTAAGGGTTTAGGTTATGGGGAAATTTACATACCCGGGAAAAGTTTTTAGGTTAAAGGTAGCTTTACATACCCGGGATAAGTGTTTAGGTTATAGGTAACTTTAGATACTCGGGGTAAGTGTTTAGGTTATAGGTAACTTTAGATACTCGGGGTAAGTGTTTAGGTTATAGGTAACTTTAGATACTTGGGGTAAATGTTTAGGTTATAGGTAACATTAGATACCCGGGGTAAGTGTTTAGGTTATAATGAACTTTATATACTCGGGGTAAGTGTTTAGGTTATAGGTAACTTAAGATACTCGGGGTAAGTGTTTAGGTTATAAGTAACTTTAGATACCCGGGGTAAGTGTTTAGGTTATAGGTAACTTTAGATACTCGGGGTAAGTGTTTAGGTTATAATGAACTTCATATACTCGGGATAAGTGTTTAGGTTATAGGTAACTTTAGATACTCGGGGTAAGTTTTTAGGTTATAGGTAACTTTAGATACTCGGGGTAAATGTTTAGGTTATAGGTAACTTTAGATAATCGGGGTAAGTGTTTAGGTTATAGGTAACTTTAGATACTCTGGGTAAGTGTTTAGGTTATAGGGAACTTTAGATACCCGGGGTAAATGTTTAGGTTATAGGTAACTTTAGATACTCGGGGTAAGTGTTTAGGTTATAATGAACTTTAGATACCCGGGGTAAATGTTTAGGTATAAAGTAACTTTAGACACCCGGGGTAAGTGTTTAGGCTATAGGGAACTTGAGATACTCGGGGTAAATGTTTAGGTTTTAAGTAACTTTAGATACCCGGGGTAAGGGTTTAGGCTACAGGAAACTTTATTATCAAGTGTTCTGGTTTCAAGTTATATTCTTGCAGTATTTTTTGTTATGTGTCTATAGTTTAGTGGTCAGAGTAACAGTGACTTCTTCTAATACAAATTTGTGTTTGTGTGTAGCCCATGACCTGGTAAGGACGATCTTGTTTGACGGGTCATCTGACCAATTAGCTGCCCACTTCCATGACTGTGAAGTGTTGGACCATCATCGGGATTTGTTGGTCACAAGAATTGAGTGTGACGAGATGCTGGTCTCAAAGTTTTTAAGTAAAAAGCTGATCACTGAAGAAGAAGCTGCTGAGGTATGTACAACTGGCTGTTGGCTGAGGTAGACACAACCATGGCGCTGGCCTGTTGGCTGAGGTAGGTACAACCATGGGACTCACCTGTTGGCTGAGGTAGGTACAACCATGGGACTGGCTGTTGGCTGAGGTAGGTACAACCATGGGACTCACCTGTTGGCTGAGGTAGGTACAACCATGGGACTCACCTGTTGGCTGAGGTAGGTGCAACCATGGGACTCACCTGTCTGAAAGCTGCGCGGTGACTAGTTAGAGATCTGTTCGCCTAATTTGACTTATGACAAATGTTTTTTTCTAATTGACGCGTGTCAACTAGTCAACAAATGAAAGGCCTTCTATGTTCGACCATAATATTTAATTGTATATTTTGATGTCGATATCGCTTCATCAAAAATATTTTAATCATTTTGAAGTAATATTTTCATCCACTGGAAGATTTTTATTGTGTCATATATTATATCTAGACTCTACATGGTGTCAAAAACATCATATTGACTGTAGTATACACGCATTCACTACCAATAAACGCAACATATTGCCTGTAGTATACACGCATTCACTACCAATACACGCCAACATATTGCCTGTAGTATACACGCATTCACTACCAATACACGCCAGCAAATTGACTGTAGTATACACGCATTCACTACCAATACACGCCAGCATATTGACTGTAGTATACACGCATTAACTACCAATACACGCCAACATATTGCCTGTAGTATACACGCATTAACTTCCAATACACGCCAACATATTCACTGTAGTATACACGCTTTCACTACCAATACACGCCAACATATTGCCTGTAGTATACACGCATTCACTACCAATACACGCCAGCATATTGACTGTAGTATACACGCATTCACTACCAACACACGCCAACATATTGCCTGTAGTATACACGCATTCACTACCAATACACGCCGACATATCTGTTACCAACAAATAATCTAATCCATATAAATGACTTTTAATGTCCTCTCTCATACTAAATGCAGATTTATTGAATAAAAAAAAACAAAAAAAAACAAAAAAAACTTTTTGTGGACCAAACGCTGGTGTTACTTTTTACTTACTTCCTCTCGGTTATCTATCGATTATTTTGTGTGTATGTTATTGATAGTAACATTTCTTCAATCTACCCTACTACTTAAAGAAATATAAGATTATATTGTGTGTATGTTATTGATAGTAACATTTCTTTAATCAGCCCTACTACTTAAAGAAATATAAGTTTCAATGGACTTTTCGGTTTTTTAATGACTTTAGTTTTCGTGTCTAGAGGTATTATTGTGCAGACTCAATATTTAAATTTAGATTTCATTGATTCAGTACACAATCTAGTAACACTGTAACTTGTTACATCCCCACCATCTGGCAACACTGTAACTTGTTACACCCCCACCATCTGGTAACACTGTAACTTGTTACATCCCCACCATCTGGCAACACTGTAACTTGTTACATCCCCACCATCCGGCAACACTGTAACTTGTTACATCCCCATCATCTGGTAACACTGTAACTTGTTACATCCCCACTATCTGGTAACACTGTAACTTGATACATTCCCACCATCTGGTATCACTGCAACTTGTTACATCCCCACCTTCTGGCAACACTGTAACTTGTTACATCCCCATCATATGGTAACATTGTAACTTGTTACATCCCCCCATCTGGCAACACTGTAACTTGTTACATTCCCCCCATCTGGTAACACTGTAACTTGTTACATCCCCACCATCTGGCAACACTGTAACTTGTTACATCCCCATCATCTGGTAACACTGTAACTTGTTACATCCCCACTATCTGGTAACACTGTACCTTGTTACATTCCCCCATCTGGTAAAACTGTAACTAGTTACAACCCCAACATATGGCAACACTGTAACTTGTTACATCCCAACCATCTGGCAACACTGTAACTTGTTACATCCCCATCATCTGGTAACACTGTAACTTGTTACATCCCCACTATCTGGTAACACTGTAACTTGTTACATCCCTACCATCTGGTAACACTGTAACTTGTTACATCCCTACCATCTGGTAACACTGTAACTTGTTACATCCCAACTTTCTGGTAACACTGTAACTTGTTACATCCCCACCATCTGGTAACACTGTAACTTGTTACATCCCCACCATCTGGCAACACTGTAACTTGTCACATCCCTACCATCAGGTAAAACTGTAACTTGTTACATCCCCCATCTGGCAACACTGTAACTTGTTACATCCCCACCATCTGGTAACACTGTAACTTGTTACATCCCCACCATCTGGTAACTCTGTAACTTGTTACATCCCCACCATCTGGCAACACTGTAACTTGTTAAATCCCTATCATTTGGTAACACTGTAACTTTTTACATCCCCACCATCTGGTAACACTGTAACTTGTTACATCCCCACCATCTGGCAACACTGTAACTTGTAACATCCCCACCATCTGGCAACACTATAACTTGTTACATTCCCCCATCTGGCAAAACTTTAATTTGTTACATCCCCACCATCTGGCAACACTGTAACTTGTTACATCCCCAGCATCTGGCAACACTGTCACTTGTTAGATCCCCCATCTGGCAACACTGTAACTTCTTACATCCCCACCATCTGGTAACACTGTAACTTGTTACATCCCTACTATCTGGCAACACTGTAACTTGTTACTTCCCCAACATCTGGCAACACTGTAACTTGTTAAATTCCCCCATCTGGCAACACTGTAACTTGTTACATCCCCCATCTGGCAACACTGTAACTTGTTACATCCCCACCATCTGGCAACACTGTAACTTTTTACATCCCCACCATCTGGTAACACTGTAACTTGTTACATCCCCACCATCTGGCAACACTGTAACTTGTTACATCCCCTCCATCTGGAAACACTGTAACTTGTTACATCCCCACCATCTGGAAACACTGTAACTTGTTACATCCCCATCATCTGGTAACACTGTAACTTGTTACATCCCCACCATCTGTTAACACTGTAACTTGTTACATCTCCACCATCTGGTAACACTGTCACTTGTTACATCCCCACCATCTGGCAACATTGTAACTTGTTACATCCCCACCATCTGGTGACACCGTTTTAACTTGTTACATCCCCACCATCTGGCAACACTGTAATTTGTTACATCCCCACCATCTATCAACACTGTAACTTGTTACATCCCCATCATCTGGTAACACTGTAACTTGTTACATCCTTACCATCTGGGAACACTGTAACTTGTTACATCCCCACCATCTGGCAATACTGTAACTTGTTAAATCCCTATCATTTGGTAACACTGTAACTTTTTACATCCCCACCATCTGGCAACACTGTAACTTGTTACATCCCCACCATCTGGTAACACTGTAACTTGTTACATCCCCACATCTGGCAACACAGTAACTTGTTACATCCCTACCATCAGGTAAAACTGTAACTTGTTACATCCCCACTATCTGGCAACACTGTAACTTGTTACATTCCCCCATCTGGCAAAACTTTAATTTGTTACATCCCCACCATCTGGCAACACTGTAACTTGTTACATCCCCACCATCTGGCAACACTGTCACTTGTTAGATCCCCCATCTGGCCACACTGTAACTTCTTACATCCCCACCATCTGGTAACACTGTAACTTGTTACATCCCTACTATCTGGCAACACTGTAACTTGTTACATCCCCAACATCTGGCAACACTGTAACTTGTTAAATTCCCCCATCTGGCAAAACTGTAACTTGTTACATCCCCCATCTGGCAACACTGTAACTTGTTACATCCCCACCATCTGGCAACACTGTAACTTGTTACATCCCCATCATCTGGAAACACTGTAACTTGTTACATCCCCACCATCTGGAAACACTGTAACTGGTTACTTCCCCACCATCTGGTAACACTGTAACTTGTTAAATCCCCACCATCTGGTGACACCGTTTTAACTTGTTACATCCCCAATATCTGGTAACACTGTAACTTGTTACATCCCCACCATCTGGTAACACTGTAACTTAATACATCCCCACCATCTGGCAACCCTGTAACTTTTTACATCCCCACCATCTGGTGACACCGTTTTAACTTGTTACATCCCCACTATCTGGTAACACTGTAACTTGTTACATCCCCACCATCAAGCAACACTGTAACTTGTTACATCCCCACCATCTGGCAACACTGTAACTTGTTATATCCCCACCATCTGGTGACACCGTTTTAACTTGTTACATCCCTACTATCTGGTAACACTGTAACTTGTTACATCCCCACCATCTGGAAACACTGTAACTTGTTACATCCCCACCATCTGGAAACACTGTAACTTGTTACTTCCCCACCATCTGGTAACACTGTAACTTGTTAAATCCCCACCATCTGGTGACACCGTTTTAACTTGTTACATCCCCATTATCTGGTAACACTGTAACTTGTTACATCCCCACCATCTGGTAACACTGTAACCTATTACATCCCCACCATCTTATAACACTGTAACTCGTTACATCCCCACTATCTGGTAACACTGTAACTTAATACATCCCCACCATCTTTCAACACTGTAACTTTTTACATCCCCACCATCTGGTGACACCGTTTTAACTTGTTACATCCCCACTATCTGGTAACACTGTAACTTGTTACATCCCCACCATCTGGTAACACTGTAACTTGTTACATCCCCACCATCTGGTAACACTGTAACTTGTTAAATCCCCACCATCTGGTAACACTGTAACTTGTTTCATCCCCATCATCTGGTAACACTATAACTTGTGACATCCCCACCATCTGGTAACACTGTAACTTGTTACATCCCCACAATCTGGTAACACTGTAACTTGTTAAATCCCCACCATCTGGAAACACTGTACTTTGTTACATCCCCATCATCTGGTAACACTGTAACTTGTTACATCCCCACCATCTGTTAACACTGTAACCTGTTACATCTCCACCATCTGGTAACACTGTAACTTGTTACATCCCCACCATCTGGCAACACTGTAACTTGTTACATCCCCACCATTT
>MUZC01001626.1:0-10859 GCA_002072015.1 Radix auricularia
AAATCGGGACTGTCCCGCCTAAATCGGGACGTCTGGTCACCTTAAAAAGGGTGTTGTTAAATTTCCAGTGTGGGGACCGTCTGGTGGCTCTAATACTATTTTGTCCGTTTATGTGTACTTTGACTGCCTTATGGTCTGTGTATTTGAGTGTTTCTGCTATGTGTGTTACCTTGTATATGGCTGACGATGTTGGCACATACAGCCTGTCTAGCCTGGCGCTTGTGGTGTGAAGGCCGTTTCGGTGTGTCATTTCCCTCCCCTTGGGGTGTTTTTCCCTGTAGGCGTCGGTTAGGCTGTATGTGTCGGTAATGTATTTTATTATTTCTATTTGACTATTCTCCTCGTACTACTTGTCTAGTCCTATCCCGGTTGGTGGAGTCTAATGGGTCATTGATGTAGTTAAAATCCCCTCCCATTATAATATCCTCCCTGCCCTGAATATTTGCTACAAATTGTGTGAGTTTCCCGTAGAAGGTTGCTTTTTGATGCTTATATTTTTCGGCCGGTGCGTAAATGTTGATGAGAGTGTACGTTTGTTGGTTGTTAGTGATGTTGACTGTAGTTATCCGTCCTTCGTTGTCGTTTCCTTTGTTCGAGATCTGCCATCTGTCTGATGTTGATATGATGGCCGTTCCTTGTCCTTGTCCTAAGCGTTTCTTTCCGTTGCTGTAATGTGCGTGGGTGTGTTTAAAGCCTAAGTTTGTGGTGTATGTCTTGGCGTCGTGTTCCGAGTGTATGTTTGTTTCTTGAAGAAAAATAAAATCTGGTGTGTGCTCTTTAACAAGTTTAATGATGCAGTCTCCCTTTGTTCTGCATCCCCTAATGTTGAGGGAGATTATGGTGAGCCTGGTGTCTGCCATTTTTGTGTAACAAACGGGTGGTGTGTGTGTGATGTGTTATGGTGTGTTTGTTTAAAACTGTTTGTTGAAATTCCTGTTCAGGTCTCTCCTGAGTTGTTTCCTTTTCGCCTGTTCCAGGTTGCTGTTGCTATTTTGTCGCTTGTAGGAGGTGGGTCTGGCCGGGGAGGACGATAGACTCCTCCTTGCTACCACTTGAAAACCGTCTTCCTCCTGGTTTTCTTCCTCCACTACTTTCTCGCGACCTGCGTTCCGTGGAGATTCCTTTCGTTCCTGTTGTTGTTGCTCCTTTTGTTCCACCTTCTTCTTCTGTTTCCCCCCCTGGGATTTCTTCTTCCCGCCCGTAGATGAGGATGTCTTGGGTGGGGGTGAGGTTACAGGTGCGGGGCTAGTAGTGGGGTTTCCGCTGGTAGCAGCGGTATAGCTTCTAGTCGGGGATGATGCCGGTTTTGCCGTTGTGGCCGTTGGTTGGTTTTTTTCTTTTCCGTGTGTGCTTTCACAGTGAAAGCACTTTGCCCGGCGGCCAAGGATCTGGACCCAGATTTTCTGTTGCCTGAACACTCCGGCATTCACTAGGAGATAGTGAGGGATCTCCTTGCCGGGTGTTAGGTATATGGCCCACTTAGAGGCGTTGTAGGGGTGCCTCTCTATCCTGATCCGGGTGCCTGGTGCCGCGAGGTGTCTAGCAATCTCGCTCACCCCCATCTCACCGATCATGGTCGGCACCCAGTTCAGATAGATTTTTTTGTCTACCTTGTCCTCGTGGACAAGTAGGCCCACAAAACCCTTAGACTTTATGTCACCAATCTCGGCCTGGTGGAGCCACGCGTAGTGCTCCACCATGGCCGACTCTGTCAACTTTAGGTACCACGTGTAGATGACTCTAGGTTATACAGAGCTTCAATTTGCTCCCATTTTATTTTAAAGTGGGCCTCAAGCTCTGAAACGATTGCCTCTATCGAAAGATCATACGACGTTGGGCCCGTCAAAGCCAGAATCACGGTGCCTGGCTTGTTATAAGTTGCCGGCTTAATGGTGCTCAGGTTGATGGTAGGTGTGGCCATTGTACCTTGCAGATGTGATTGTTTTACCTTTAAATGAATTTAGCTACGGGGTTTTAACAAAATTTATTTCTACTTTAAACGTAATTATTGCTACTTACCGATTTCAGTGTGTTTTTTCTAAGTAGTAGTAGAATCAAGATAAATGTCGCTGAGTTGAGCTGCAAAAATTTGTTTCTTTTTGCTGAGCTGAGCTGAGTTGAGTTGATAATAAGTTTGATCAAAAACATCAGAAAATACGGTTACAAAAACAACAGATCCTAATTTTTTATCCTTCTTTCTGGGTTAATGTACAGAAGTTTTTTTTACTAGTTTCTTGTCTTCCTATTTTTTAGAACAATCATTCAGCGCCATTATGAACCTCATCATAACAAAACAAAGAAACTGGTTAGAAATTAGTGCTCGTGGGGTTGTTACTAATAAACATTTGGTCTGTCATAAATAAACTAATGAAATGTCATCACATTCATCATAGTCATAAATAGTTAAAGATTTTATTTTAAACAAAAGTTATAATTTCAATATTTCAATAAATACTTTTTTATTAAATAAATACTTCATAATTAAAGTGTTACTTTTTTGGATTTGTAATTTTTGTACTAAGCATTTATGTGTTTTTTTTTCACTTGGAGGTCAGTGGGCAAGTTTTGACTTTAGAAGGGGTCCGTGGGTCAAAAAGATTTGGGAGTCACTGTGCTAGACCAACATGATGGTTGTGCTTTAGGAAGTGAATAAAGATCTAAAACAAATCAGAATCACCGTTGCTATCAAGGGACATAAACGTTTGTAATTGTCAATACATATGTTCAACATTTCACTGCATTAATTCAGTATACTCTGCAGAAACAAGTTAATAACACTATAAGAAAACAAATAGAACTTTTTTTTACGAAGAAAAGTGTACATCCACCAAAACAATTTCGTGGAGCATTATTTATTTATTTATATGTAGCCTTCCTTATTTTTTTTTTTTTAATTTTACACAGAAAAGGAAAAATAAATGTTAAAAAACAATAAATTCTTATCTTATTTCTGGAATCTATGGGATAAAATGTTGAACGATAACTATAATCATTACTAATATTGTCTCACGCAGGAGTACAATTTATTGACATTAAGATTAATATATTGTTATAGTCTATGAAAAAACTCGACTTAAGTCATAGGTTAAAGTTGAAACATTGAAAAGTAATTTAATTTTTGAAATTGAAATTTTGAAAATACAAATCTTTGAAATGTGCATATTCATACTTGTAAAGATGTTCTATTTTACATAATGTAATATAACATTGAATATAACTTATAACATTATATTTTCATATTAAACTCCAAAACGTAAGTCTTTTAAGCAAGATTCACTACAACACAATGAGCGCATTCACTGTAATTTTAATAATAATGAACTAATATTTAAAATTCACAAGCTCACTTCTTGGTACCTCCGAAAGTTACCGAGTTATAAATAGTTTATATTAATAAAATTTCCTTTTAGAAATGACAAGCCCTATTTAAATTAAATAAACAGTAACAATGTGATGAAATACATATGTCTCATGACAAACCTTCACAATAAAAAAAGTGCTTTCAACAAAGATGCGTACCCGTATGCATACATGTAAGCATAGATCACACAACGTAAAGAATCTTAGTGAACTAAGTGTAACTTTAGGGGGAAATTGCGAAAACGTGAAGAACATTATCTATAGCAAACTTCTAGTAGAACAAATCTTCACAAAGTATACACATAATCTGTACACCAAAGAGGGTGTAATTAAATCTATCACACCTTTAAAAATATTTATATTTATATACTAGATGCAAGTACCCGGCTTCTCACGGGTTTTAAATGATGTTTTCTGTAGAAGCGTAGGCCTACATACTGTTTATTGACATGAAGTAAAAGGAAACATTTATATTGAAGCAGGTCAAATACAATTGCCTATCCGAAAAAGCATAGTGTCTTCAATTCTATACCAGCAATCCCAAGATTCTGGCACACCAGTTAAGACTGCACAATCGTGGTAGTGTAATTAACAACTTTCCAAATTCCCATAATTACAAATAGTAGAATTAAAGATTTTCAATTTGTATATAGCGTATATGAGTTTTAAAAAACAACACTATATTTGGGCACCAGGCTACCAAGAAGTGTTATAAATATTTTTTTCGCCTGTTACAATCGCAGAAGTCTACTCAAGAACTTCCGAAAATTTCATGCTTCTACCTACTCGAACATAGGAGAATTAGTGGTTTTTAAATTTTATAAAGCCCATGTAAGGAAAAAACGTATTTGGGCATCCGGCCCCCCATGAGCAGGAGTTTTAACATTTTTATTTGTTAATTTTCGTCGTGAGTGCCTCCTCAACAAATTTCCAAACTTTTATGCTTCTACCGTCACCTAAAATTAGAGAATACGTGATGAGTCTGTTTTTATATCAGAACAAATACATTTGGGCCCCGCCCCCAGGGGAGTGAGTTCTTTTTACTCCTCTTACCATTGCGGATATGTATTGCTCAACTTCCCAAAGTATCATGCTTCTACCTAAACGGGAAGTAGGAGAATAAGTAATTTTCACTTTTTATATCGCTCATATAAATAAGAAAACTACATTGGGCCCCGGCCCCCTTAGAGAGATAATTTATGTTTTCACCTGTTACCATTGGAGATGTGAAATAGAGCTTATTTAAGAAAATATATATATTTTGGCACAGCAGCCCCGGCCTGAGTGAGAATTTTAAGAGACTTTTTCTCCATTTTTGTTGGGAGAGAGAGAGTTTAAAAACTTCCAAAAGTTTCATGTCTGTACGTACACGGTAAATTTGAGAATTAGAGATAATACGGTTTTTAATATAAGAAAAAACTACATTTGGGACCTTAGCCCCCAAGAATGGGGATTCTAAAATTCTTTTTGCAAATTAGCGTTAGGAAAGTGTACTTTACAATTTCCCAAAGTTTCATTCTTTTACCTACACGGGAAATAGTCGAATGGGGGATTTTCAGTATTTATATAGCGTATTTAAGTAAAAAACAAAAACTACATATGGGCCCCCGGCTCCCCATGAGGGGGATATTTAAAAAATTGTCTTGTAAAATATCGTCAGGATAGCGTACTTAACAACTTGCCAAAGTTTCATACTTCTACTTACTAGGGAAAAAGGGGAATTAGTGATTTTCCATTTTTATATAGCTCATATAGGGAAAAAAGCATTTGGGCCCCTGGACCCCAGAAAGTGATAATTGAAATATATTTTCACCTGTGATAATTTAGGAAATGTACTAAACAATATCCTACAATTTCATGCTTCTGCCTAATCGGGAAATAGGAGAATTAGTTATTTTCAATTTTATATACCTCAAATAAAGCGGGGGAAAATGTTTTGGGCCCCCGGCCCCCATGAGTGGGAATTTATGTAACGATTGCTATTATTGACGGGAGAGTATGCTCAAGAATTTCCAAAAGTTTCATGGTTTTATCTACACGGTAAATTTGAGAATTAGTGATGAGTGAGTTTTTAATATAAGAAAAAACTACTTTTGGCCCGGCCCCTAATGAGTGGGAAGTTTAAAATTCTTTCTCGCAAAATATCGTCGGGGTAGCGTACTTAACAACTTGCCAAAGTTTCATACTTCTGTCTATCCGTAAAATAAGATAATTAGTGATTTTCAGTTTTTATATATAGTTCATATAAGTGAAAAAAACTACATTTGGGCCCCCAGCCCCCAGAAAGAGGTAATATAAATATATTTTTGCCTGTTACCATTGCAGAAGTGTACTCAACAATATCCTAAAATTTCATGCTTCTACCTCCTCGAGAAATAGAAAAATTGTTGATTTTCATTTTTGTATAGCTCAAATAAGGAAAAAAAGTTTTTGAGCCCCCGGCGCCCATGTGTGTGAATTTATGGAATGAAACCTATTTAAGAACCTTACCCATATGATTGTGTGTACGTTTACCAAATTTCACTTTACTGGGTTGTCTGGATCATGAGTTATTAGGGAACAGACAGACAGACAGACAACAAATATAAGAAAAAAAATTAATTGGGCCCGTGGCCCACAAATATGTGATAATTTAAATATTATATTCAATTTTTACCATCGTGGAAGTGTACTTAACAATTTACCAAAGTGTCATGCTTCTGCCTACGCGGAAAATAGGATAATTAGGGATTTTCATGTTTTATATAGTCCTAGTAAGGGAAAAAACGCTTTTGGGCCCCCGGCCCCCATGAGTGTGATATTTAAAATTATTTTTCGCCAATAATTGTCACAATAGGCTATTCAACAACTTTGCAAAGTTTCATGCTTCTACCTACACGGGAAATTGGAGAATAAGTGATGAGTCAGTTTTTATATAAGAAAAAATACATTTGGGCCCCGGCCCCCAATGAGTGATACTTTAAATATTTCTTTACATGTTACCATCGCGGAAGTGTACACAACAAATTCCAAAAGTTTCATGCTTCTATCTACACTGGAAAGTGGATAAGTAGCGATTTTCAGTATTTAAAAAAAATAGTTTTTGGGCCCCACTTTGTATGATTTTAATTTTTTTAACACCAATAATCGTTATGATAGGCTACTCAACAATTTACCAAAGTGTCATGCTTCTACCTACATGGAGAATTGGATAATTAGTGATGAGCCAGTTTTTAATATAAGAAAAAACTAAATTTGGACCCCCGGACCCCAGTAAGTGATAATATATAAATATTGTTTTCACCTGATACCATCGTAGAAGTATATTTAACAACTACCAAAAGTTTTATGCTATCACCTCTCGCAAAATAGGAGAATTAGTCATTTTCATTTTTTTATATAGCTCATATAAGGAAAAAGCAAAATAATGGGCCCCCAGACCCCAGGGGTGGTCACCTGGGGTTGAAACATAGCCTATGACCTTTTCCGGGTCAAATTGGGATTCAATGCAAAATTTC
The DNA here is from genome assembly GCA_002072015.1 of Radix auricularia. Classification (NCBI taxonomy): domain Eukaryota; kingdom Metazoa; phylum Mollusca; class Gastropoda; family Lymnaeidae; genus Radix; species Radix auricularia. The sequence goes on from MUZC01001626.1 coordinate 6,858, forward strand.
ACCACTCTGGGTCCAACTGTGTGGATTTGTATTGGTAACAAACAGACAAACTTTTAGCTTTATATATTAGATTTAGCTTGTAAAACTTTTTCTTTGGTATAATTATACGAGCAAAATACCCGTGCTACGCTACGGGGTAGGCACAATAAGAATAACTTTGTTTGGTTTCTTTTGGGTCTCAAATTCTCCTTAAAAATGAATGTAAACGCATCTGGAAATTAGGGTAGTGATAAATCAAACCCCTTCTTAATAAAAACAACGATATGTGTGTCGAGAAAAAATAAAAATATTATTAATTTAAATATTAGCCATCAATTTTGGTATTTCTGCTTTATATAGCATCATCATTAAAATCCTTGGCTCTACAGCCCAGGCTTGCTCCACCACATCCTTCCAGCTACAGCCCATGTAGGGCCCTGGCCTGCTCAACCACATCCTTCCATTCAGATCGATTGATGACTTTCTTTCACCATGCTCGAACCCCTTTAATAACGCATGCTATATACTCTACCAGAATAACAAATGTCGTTAACAGTTACGAAAATCTAACGGGCAAGGCTCACTTTCTTTTCACGTGAATCAAAACATGATAACAATATCTTTCCACACGATTCCTTTGGTTCTTAGAAAACACACATTTCATTTATAGTCTAAGCATGAAATTCGTTCAAGACGAATAGGATATTTTACCCAGATAATATTTATGAATATTGTGGCTTGGGGAGAGAGGAAAATTTGGTTTAAATTGTTATCAAGCACATGTTCCTTTAACGTGAATAAAAACATAAGAACACTGCTGCTTTTTAAGAAAATGGTGAGAAATTGATCTCCTTATAAATGTTATGTCAATCATATATTCCCGCACATTTTTTTTAATAGTAACAATTCACTTCATATCAATCTTTATTCCCGTTGTATACTATTCATCTAATAAACTCAAAACAGCTTGGCACAAAATGAGTTGTTGTCAGTGTGTTTTTTCGACATAACACGCACTTTTTTATGCTAGATCCTATTTATAAGTCATAATGCCCGTGATATTTCTTTACACTTGATATGTTTACACCTTTAAGAACAGTTTTTACCCAAAGCGTACGTCATGCAAACGCATTGTTCGAGAAATGTACCCAATTTTTCAAAATGGATGTTTCATCATTCGTTAGGTCTTAGAGTAAAATACATGTTATAAGATTACTTTTTTCATGGGAAAAGCTCTCCAAAACATTATTTCTATTTCTAGGCCAAGCATTGCCTTAGTCAAATTAATAGGATTTTTTAATAGGCCAGATATCAATTATGTGAATATTGATGCTAAATTAAGTTATCTATGAGTTAATTTGTTTTAAAGAAACACCTTAAATCGCAAGGTTTGAGCTTAAAATGTTCCCTGCTGGTTTACTTTAGTTGTGCAAAAAGTATTTTCTATTTGGTGGTTGGACACTTCGACCCCGGACGATTCGACCCTATGCGGTTCGACCCTGGCAGTTCGACCACAGTGCGTTTTGTCCCCAGGTCGATTCGACCCCGGGGCGTTTCGATCCCGGACAGTTCCACCAAGGGACTTTTCGACCCTAGGGTGTTTCGACCCCGGACGTTTCAACTCAGGGCTCGGCAATATTATAAACTCATGACCCAAGAAATGAAAAGCATCCTTCAAATAGTTCACAAAGTTGCCCCTCTTTATAAAAATTACAATTCCGCTATTTAACCCCACTCTTACAACAGTGTAAAAACGCTTAAACACGTATTATTTTATTATTTAAAATCCCTGAGCGTTTATTTTCAACACGAATTTCCTTAATGTCAGTTTATAATGAAATCGATCCAAAACACTTAGACATCTACTTGTATTAAGTAAGCACCTAAGAGAAATACATCTTCCTCCTAACAAATATCTGCAATTGTTTTTATGATAAATCACTCGTTGAATGCATTAAAAGCGGTTCCGTGTTAATTTTTCTATTAAGAAATTTCATTTTCTGTAATTTTGACTTGTTATAAGCCTGTATAAAATTTGCCACCATCCGAATATATACGTAGATGTAGAAAAGCTTATATTAAAATGTAAAATTGATATTTCGTCTGCAATGAAATAATTTCTTCATATTTATTTCTATATTTATTTAACAGTGACTTTTAGCAATCAATGAAATAAATAGTTATTTCACAACTAATACAATCACACAGTCACACGCACACACAGACGCACATACACACACACACCCATGAACACACTCGCACACATGCTTATTCACTCATAAAAAGTAACATCAAATAAATTAATATAATAAAAGCTTCATGACGCAACTTAATTTTTTTTTTACGGCGCGCAAAAACCCCACGCTCTGTTAATCTCAACAACAAAATCCTTATTATTTTACATCTATATTTTCAATTTAAAAAGAGTAATCAAGAGTTGCGGGTCATAGGGGATTCACACTGACGGACGGAAATGCGCCTTAGCACATTATATAATAGACGAGCAAAATACCCGTGCTATGCTACGGGGTAGGCACAATAAGAGTAACTTTATTTAGTTTTGGGTCTCAAATTCTCCTTTAAAATTAATATAAACGGATATGGAAATTAGGGTTGTGATAAATCAAAACCTTCTTAATAAAAACAAAGATAAGTGTGTCGAGAAAAATAAACATTATTAGTTTCAATATTATCCATCAGTTGTGGTATTTCTGCTTTAATATAGCAACATCATAATCATCCGTGGTTCTACAGCCCATGTAGGGCCCTGGCTTGCTCAACCACATCCTTCCATTCAAATCGATTGATGGCTTTCTTTCATCATGCTCGAACCCCTTTAATAACGCATGGTATATTCTCTACCAGAATAACAAATGTCGTTAACAGTTACAAAAAGATAACGGGCAAAGTTCACTTTCTTTTCACGTGAATCAAAACGTGAAAACAATATCTTTCCACAGGATTTCTTTGGTTCTTAGAAATAGCTCGCTAAACACCCATTTCATTTATAATCTAAGCATGAAATTAGTTTAAGACGAATAGGATATTTTTAGCCAGATAATATTTGTGAATATTGTGGCTTGGGGAGGGTAGAAAATATGGTTTAGTTGTTTTAAAGGCACATGTTCCTTTAACGTGAATAAAAACATAAGAACAATGCTGCTTTTTAAGAAAATGGTGAGAAATTGATCTTCTTATAAATTTAATGTCAATCATTATATATTCCCGCACATTTTGTCTATTCGTAATAATTCACTTTATATCAATTTTTTTCCCCTTTGTATACTATTCATCTAATAAACTCAAAACAGCTTGGCACAAAATGAATTATTGTCAGTGTGTTTTTCGACATAACACGCACTTCCTTATGTTAGATCCTAAGTATAAGTCGTAATATCCGTGATATTTCTTTACACTTGATATATTTACACCTTAAAGAACAGTTTTTACCCGAAGCGTATGTCATGCAACCGCATTGTTCGAGAAATGAACCCAATTTTTTAAATGGATTTTTCATCATTCGTTAGGTCTTAGAGTAAAATACATTTGTTAAGATTACTTTTTTCATTAGAAAAGCTCTCCAAAACATTATTTCTATTTCTAGGCTAAGCATGACCTTAGTCAATTGAATAGGATTTTTTTTTTTTGCGCCAGATACTTTACTCTAGTTATGCAAATAGTATTTTCTATTTGGTGGTTAGACACTTCGACCCCGGACGATTCGACTCCGGACGGTTCGACCCTGGCAGTTTGACCACAGGACTTTTGATCCGGTCGTTTCGACTCCGGTCGGTTCGACCATGGAAGGTTCGCCCCCAGGGTGATTCGATCCCGGACAATTCCGCAAAGGGACGTTTTGACCCCGAACGTTTCAACCCCTTTCTATCTATACCGTAGAAAATTATTATTATTTTTGTTTGTATATATAATTTTAAAAATACTGGTTGTCATGTTAGAGGCGCAACATTAGCAGACATAGAAATAACCAAATCACACACACATACGCACATAGCCCCTCCCCCC
>MUZC01001626.1:15863-26820 GCA_002072015.1 Radix auricularia
GCTCATTTCCAAATAGAAAATACCGCTTGTATGGGGGGGGGGGGCTTTGTCACGTCACAATGAGGAAGGGGTCTAAGTTTTCGTTTCGTGACACAGTACGGCGAGGGTTCAGGGGGTCAAAAATCAGCCGAAATCACGTGACGTCATTTATGGACGACACCTTAAGTCAATCATATGATGTTTTAATAATAAATTTATAATAATTAATAAATAATTGTAATTGAAACGAAGTACTTTATAAAAGACGGGAAACACTTTTCCCATTGCATGACCTATTTTTGTAAGCAGTAATAAAAGTGGCCGCATAGGATGATATTCCTAAAAAACACATTATAAAAATACAAGATAATTGTTTTGAAGGCCACAAGAAAGTTATAAGGGGTCGCAGGTCCCCTCACCCCCAAATGAGACGAAAGAAATTTACACACACAAAAAAAACAAAAAACAATTAATATGCTTTTATTTCTTATTAATAAATATATGATTTTTTTATAAAAAAGAAATTGTATGTAAACATTTTTAAAATTATTTATACATTTACTCATTTACCTAGCTTTCATACTAGAAAAAATCGTTTATTATGTTAGCAAATTTTTTTTTTAATAATTATTTGTAATATCTTGTCTATGGACAATATTGCAAGATTTTATCGCCTTAAATCACTTATTGTGGAGTGAATATAATTTTTTTTAAACTGCAGTTTGGAGAAGCTTTTTTTACAGCTAGATACACTGATAGCAATCGTTGAAAAAATTAAAAGCAAACTATAGTGTTAGGTAAAGATTTGTCCAATATTTACTGTTGAATTTATTTTAAATTATATCAAAGGGTCATTCCCCCCCACCTTTTTATTTAAACAGTATGCCTCTTCTTGAAGTGTAGGTACTGCCAGGGCTGTCCTTAGGCTTCTGCAACCTAAACGGTCGCAGTGGGTCCCGCGATTTCATAGGCCCAACCTATCTTAATTTCCACTTATTATCCTTATTAATAACCTATCCCTACCCAAACTGGGCCCCACGCAATCCTTTTCTTGTACTAAGCTGCATGGGGCCCCGCAATTGCTAAGACAGGCCCCGTGTACTGCCATAAAAACCTGGATCCTTTCTCTTTCAATCTCAAACAATTCTTTATCAATGTAAATAAAGAAATGTATATGATGTTCAAATTCTTAATTAGTAGGTTATATGGTATTATACGCGAATATTTTCTTGTAAGGACATGTAACGCATCATCGCGTTATTTTATTTTATTTTATAATTACATATATGGATAAAATCATTTCTCGTTGCTCTAAATATAGAACCACATCTTCTGAATTTTCCCCACTCATATTTTTTTTCTTATACTCGGTGTTCAGATGATATCTCCAACTTTCTGCAACGGCGTTCAATATTAACACATGAAACGGGTTTGCATAGTTTGCATTAATTTAAAAATTGTGATACCATAGAAAAGAAAAAGATTGCATTGAACTGAGTAAAATTCCAGCATCTGTTCTAATTTTACTAGTTACTTAAGATGTCAATTTTTCAAGACGCTTGAAATTTTTAAGTAGAACTATATCTTTTTCGGAATTATTTATGTTATTGGGGTGTTTATTAACGGAGAAATGAATAACAGTTCATTTTTAATGAATAACCGTATTTTAATGAAAAACACAAGCCCTATGTGATATTTCAATGCAATAAAAAAACAAAGTAAATTTAATTTTTAATAAGTAACCTTACAATAATTGTATGAACCTGAAACAGTAATAAAATTTACAACTTCCAAGTTAAACACAATATTTGAACCACCAAGTCATGTAGGTACTTGTTAGCGCATCATTCTGCGCATGTCGAAATTCCAAGCAAAAACTGTCATTGCGAAAATAATACGACATATTTTGCAACCAGCGGTGATGTATTGTCGTTTTTTTTGTTTAGTTTTCTTATAAAAGCTTACCGCTTAATTTTCCAAACAAATCGTTACCTTTTTTTGAGCGATTATAATTTGTTTTAACGTTTTTGCGTTAGTTATAACAACCACTATGTAATAAAACATATGTTGCATGAATCTGTTAATTAAAACTCAAAATTTAGATTCATTCTTTTTCACTGTGGTTTTCCCCCTTCAAAAGAAAAAAAGAATGGGAGGGGTTAGGGAAAATGCGTTAATTATTCAAATGCCCACAAATGCCGCCCTTTAAATGAGTGCCGCCCGGGGCGGACCGCCCCACCGCCCCTCCCTAGCTACGCCACTGGTTCCTAGTTATTATTTATAAAAAATTTATAGTCTTAATTGAAAAAATAATATTTTATTTGCATTGTATTTGTAGATGAATTTTAATTTAATTACTTTAATTACTTGATAACAATTATTATTTATTTCGTTTCTTGAAACTTAAAGGCACACAATTTCATTAAGAAATTTAGTTACATTTCCTTTGGAATATTCCTTTTTTTCCACAAAATATTTTTAAATTGTTAACTGCAGAGTTTATTTAAAAGCCGAAAACGGCCAAAATAATTTCAATGTAAAAATAGTCATAAAGCAGGACACCCACTTTTGTAAATGAGAAAATGATATTATGTCATTAAGAAATTTTTTTTAAATATTGAAGGAAAAAAACTTTTTTCACATTTCAAAAAGTAAAATATAGCTATTAAATCGAGCTATTTCAAATTTAATAATATAAACAATTTTATATTATAAGTTAGAAATAATTAAATTGACATATTATTTTCTATCTAGTTACATTTTGTTATTTTAGCAGTTTAGCACTTTTTGAGTGTTATAAATTTATTTTATAGTTTATATTATTCGATAAATCCTTAAGAGTATGAATCCTTGTATTGTTATCAAATTTAAATGATCATAAAGATATATTTATATATTGGCATATAAAATTCAGACACAAATGATTAGACGTGACGGATGCTCTTTAATTAAAAATAGAAGTTTATGATGGATGATGTAAACTCTTTATTAGACCATTTAATGAAGCGCAAATTAGCTATAACTTACAACTACAACGCTCTCTGATGATTTTCCATCACAATTCTTTTACCAGATATTTCCGGTAGGGGCAGAGTATGGCCATTCCCAAACTGCTCTGAAACTGAGTTAACCACCCTGTCGGCGCCATAAGGCACATTTGAGTTTAAGAAGCCACTCAGCCCAACATTGTGGTCAAACTGGGAACCAAAATGTTTGTAGCCCAGGCCACTCTTTTTCTGACTGTTCGCCATTCCGTTCAGTAAATTTGATTTTAAAACTTTTGAATTCTCCCTTAATATGCCACTGAAGTCATTCGTTGTCGGTTTGCTAACTGATGAGTATTTCGTGTCTTCACCACCGTAATTCGACATGCCGTTGTGTAGATAAGAAAAAAGAGCAAGACTCTTGTCATTATTGCTGTCAGTGGTATGCGCATCGCAATACGGTACTTTGCTATTGTAAGCGACAGCGGGATGATTAAACACATTTTCGGTTGATACGAAACGCTTCTGAGCGTTATATGTGGAATTTGAATGGACTTTGGGTTCACAAGTACGATTTTCAATCATTTTCTGCTGTGGCGTCAGTTTCTCTAAGGGTCTAAGTGTTGACTCTGTTCTTGAGAACGGTGTGATGGTGAACGGGTTGTTTTGAATTGTGTAAGGAGCTTGAAAATGCGGTGCGTTTTTGACCAGTAAACAATCCTCTTTGAATTTGCTTCTACCACTATTAATACGATTTTTACTGCTTATGTTAGGAGCACTTTCAACTCTGTGAAGATTGTGAAAAGCTTTAGCATTAACATCTACGGAAATGTTTTGAGATTTGAAACAATGATTAAAATCTACGTCTTCAATCTTTCCTGAGCTGTTTTTGTGGCGAAGTTCGTCATGTGGTTCGTGAAGAGGTTCAACATTGACCGTCTTATCCTCGGAGGAACTGGCATTACCAGAATGTGAGTGGCATTCGTGGTTCTGACCGAATGTCAAATCTAAATCTCTTTTCAGTGACTTTTGAAATTGTTTGATCTCATTATTTGACATGGAGCCTCTTTCTGGTTTCCGTGATCGTTTCGCGGTGACCCAGCTCCGACCAGTCGCAGAAAACTTAGTATTTCTATAACAGCCGTTGTTAACAATATACCTGTAAGTCCCCGGTTCTACGTTCGCTTTCCAAGCCGACTTGAAATGATCACAACTGAAGTCTTCATTGATGCAGCGTATTGCTATTTTCGTCTTGAGAACGTCCGAACTAAACGATTTGGAGAGTTTTCTCTTAGAGTGGTTGCGCCTTGAGGCAGAAGAAATGGACTTTGGGAAAAAGAAAGACCTTTCCCAGCCACATATTAGTTGTTCAAATTCATCATCTCTGTATTTTACTAACTTATCTTGGAGATATTGGTTTTCATCAACTTCAAGCAGTTTTTCAACAAGTATTCTAGTTTTACTCTCCAGCTCATAGTTACATTGAATAGCCTCGTCACTGGACACAGTCCGAACTATCTTAACGTCGCCTTCCAGCTTTCAGGATTTGTCTTAAGACAACTCTACATGTAGGCGTATCAGGCCTTGAGAAATGGCGTTTATAAATTTGTACACAATCTTCTCAAGCTGGACATTCTCAAACCACTTCTTATATTTATATATGAATGACCATTCATTTACTGCCGAGCTCTAAAACCGGTCAGCTGCTTCCTTATTATTCATTTAGTCACCATCACTTAGCCAATGAATAAAGGAATTTCTCTTACAAATACGAAAATGTGTTTAGCACACATTCAGAGGCAGCAACGAAAACATGCATTTTAAGGATCTGGTAGCCATTCCCAACCTGAAAAAAAAAAGTCTTTTAAAGAGTTGCAGTATATATGACTTCTTGACATGTATTTAAAAATACTTTTTACATGAGATAGTAAAAAGTGGAAGAGAATTTTTAAAAATGTGTTTTTATGATATAAGTAATATACCAAGTTAAGTAGAAAACATATTAATAATTATTAATCCTCTAAAATATTAATATGTAATTTCTATCATCAGCGTCAGGGATTCAAATGATCCCACATACAAATTTTTACTCACATTAACTATTAATAAAGGTTAGAATATAACAAATATATGTTACTGTGTGTGTTTTTAATAAACCAAAGTAGTGGTTATAATAAAAGTAAACTAGCTCATCTTGTAAATTAAATATATGTATTCTGTCATATAGACACATTTTTTAAAGGTATTACTTATCCCCCACACATTTTTGGTTATTTTAACCCTCTATTCATATAGTGCTATGCTAGGTGTACAGAACACTATTTCATATGAGTCTTTCCAAGCGCATGCTACCATCTTTAATCTAATTAATTTTTATAAAGGCTATTAAATTCTGAGTGGCCTAGTGAATGCAATGTTTAAAGATTATTTCTTTTTCTATCTCACATTGTCAGTAGGTTTGACCAAACTTGTTACAAAGAGGGCCATATCCCATGAAGTAAAAAACAATGAAGGCCAGTTTAAGATAAACAAAAGGACATTCGTTGAAAATGATTTTTTTAATAAATAAAAGTATGATATTTAAATCGATATCTCAAACTATCATTAGAAATAACTAAAGTTGGATAATTAAGAACCAAGATATAGAATTAAGATGTTTTATTTTTACAACAGCTATAAATAAACTGCGCTGAAAAGTTGAGCAAAAGATGTTTTGACAAAAATTGTAATCTAAAAACTGTTTCTAATTTTTTAGAAAATGCAAAATTCATATAACTCATTTCTGTATTGCATTTAAGTATGATCAACTATAGTCACTCTTATTAAGGAACGACTGATTCCTCTGGAACAATCTGTAAACAACCCAAACACTACTGTGCGTAGTATAATAAATCACCACAAGGCGCCCATGCGCAGTAATTTCTTTCCATTAACGTGAATTTAATAATTCTTTTCTAAAAAAGCCAAAAAGAGTCACGAATTGATTTTAGATAAATGGTCCTGGCTGCAAATAGAGTACACAAAAATATCTTAAAGCAAATAGTTTTATAACAAGAAAAACAACAACAAAACCAACAACAACAACAAAAAACTATTCGTTATTTTGAGGGGAGGGGATAAGAAATTAAAGTTTTCTCCGTGAATTGTGAATCGATCAGCATAATCCATAAGATGACTTAGCGCTTTCTTACGTTTTAGCTAAATATTATAAAACAGAGTCGCACTAATTACTAAATCTATTACGCTCTCTAACTACGCAGTGCAGTGAGCATTAACAATCGAATCTTTTGTTTTGATTTTTACTTCGCTTCGTTGATGTTGAAGAAGCTGACTTAAATTACAGTTGAATTAACACATGAATTCTCACAGTATACCCGGATATTTGATCAAACTGCTCCGACTGAACACTCTACATATTTATTATGTTGATGCGTTTCCGCTTTGATATGACAAAGCTTAAAACCCCGTATCGCTGATGAATTGAAAATGCAAGATTTGACTTAAACAATTGATACACGTAGGCTTCAATAATCTTCTGGATAACAAAAAGCATCTATAAAATAAGATGAGATAAGATTTTTTTAAAAAGATAGGAAACCGTAGTGAGCCGAATCCGCAGAAAGGAAAATTACTAGATGAATTTTTGCACATAGACTTGTGTCACTTAACAATGCATTGTATCAAAATTTCACATCGATCGAATGTACCGTAATCAAATTAATACACTTTTAGTTGATCTCTATATAAATGTATGGTAGCGTCTGTTTTTGACATTCACGTGTTTGCTGGAGCTCGCTCCAGCCATGGGTGACCACAACCCCACCAATCCGTCCCCTTTTTACACCAAGAGAGTTCAGCCATATTCAGTCTGTAAATGTTTGTTTGTCGCGCAGTGCATATTATTTTGAATATTATCAATACTTTTAGTTCTGTCTCATATATCAGGGATTTATAGTCGAAAACTTTGTTTTTACAGGTTGCTTTTATTACTTGCTGTTGTTGATTCAGTTTTAACAATAAACGAATTTTTTATTGATATATATATTTTTCAAATAAACTTCAACACTAAAAATATATAACTGCACTAATTCATCTGAAGCTGTAGCAGAGTTATAGGAAATGTAAGAAGAAACGTGGTGGCTGGATTTGAGAACTTACAGGAAAAGATCCTGAGCTAAAATACAAGAACTATGAATTGCTGTTGTTGTTACATATACATATGTATATGACTTTTCGATGAAGGCACTGTTTAATTTTAATGTCTTTCAGATTATTTACTTCAGGGCTTAAATGCTAGACACCAAAATCAAATCACGAGAAGAGCGTTCCCCACCTTCAAAAAATAGTTTCTTTTTAGATGAAGAAATCTGAGATGAATGGGTTTCATTGAAGGGTTGAGGTGTAAGGTTTTCAATATTTCAAAAAATAAAGCGATTGAGGGCATATCGTGTGACGTTATTTGCATATTTTTTGAATGAGGATTTTTTTAATATGTGAGATTCAAGTAGTATTCAAACGGCCATCTCTTCAATTAACCTAAGTACAGTCGAAACCGCTTAAGTCGACGGCGCTGGGGAATGAAAAATGGCATCGACATAACCGATGATCGAGTTAAAGCGAAAACCAATATGGCGGCAAAATATTAACATGCGCTTGAAATTTCAATATGTACGTGTTGTGCGTTAATTAGTGATGGGACGATTAATCAGAATGGTATCGGAATATCGGGACCCTATTTCTTCACTCTTTCTTAAGGTTGTTAAGACCGTTCGTTTTTAAAGACCGTTTAAGTTTAAATATAACACCGTTTTGCGGTGATTCCCAGATTGAGCGATACTGTGGCTTCGAAGCGACTTGCTTGATTTTCCTTACAAGCTACACAAATAAGTAACCTACACATCCCCTCATTGTCCCCGAACCATTCTCTTCTGGACTCGGAATGGTCTATCGTGACCTATATATGACTCATGACAAAGAACTCTTCTCTATATAAACGTACACAAATAAATTAGGTACTCCTTTTGAACATTCAACTTTGACATATTTTAATTAATTCTAACCAATTGTTAAATGGCTTTTGCACACGGCAAATTCTTATGAATGAAACAATGAGAACAAACCAGTAGTACAGTACATGTGTGGCAGTGTGCCTCGCATCTTACTATTTTTAGAACCATCGGTGTGCGTGCTCCTTGACCGTGGCCATGGGGCAGCGTACAGCCAATGGGCAGTGACCCGTGATGGGGGGAAGGGGCCGTTACGATTGTTTTTGAACGAAAAGTTGCACGAGGACTGTACTTAGGTTATTTATTTGAACACTGACCATTTGTGTCAATAATTTAAAATAACACACTGCCATGGCTGAGACAGCTAGAAAGAAAGCCAGTCAGCTAGAAAGAAAGCCAGTCAGCTAGAAAGAAAGCCAGTCAGCTAGAAAGAAAGCCAGTCAGCTAGAAAGAAAGCCAGAGTGTAGGGGAACGAAGAGAGTCCTTAGATAGAGGCCAAGAGTGAGAAGCCTAACATTTGTGATTTCCTTGGTTATCTTAAAACAAAAGTAGACTAAACTTACAACTATATAAATTAATAGATCTCTGAACATTTCTAATACACTGTTTCAACAATCAAAAGCTTCTAGAGTTGATAAAGATGAAGTCCTTATTTTGTGACTTGCTTTTACACTTTTATGATATGAGGAACAATACAATTGTGAGGAATGAGAAAACTTAATTATAACTAAATTCTATTCATCCACTATAGGGGCGCGGTGGTCAAAGTGTTAGTGCGCTGCGGCACCAAAAATTCAAAAAAAAATAAAAATAAAAATCGGTCACGGGTTCAAACCTTGGCTGGTAGTTCATCTAGGAGAAGGAAACTCCGAATACAAATCCTCCGCTGCCTTGCGGCTATACCTGCCTTGCGGGAAAGGCTAAGGGAGTTAACCCTGAAAGAAAATCAGGAATTGGAGCACCTACAGGCGGTAATAAGACTTATGTACATACCGGCAGCTCCTGCGATGCCAATGGCAGCCAAGCTGCAAGTCGTTCCCTTGGTTACACCATTGACGTGGAGAGGGGGGATATGCTGTATGGGCAGCAGCTAATTCTCCATAATACCCGCCCATGCTTGCATCACCTCTGGAGAAAACACACCAGCGTCGCCGCAAGGTGTCGACAAAACACGGGAAGCAGCAGTTACCGGTTATAAGCCAAAGCTCAATTGACGTAGAGCTAGGCGCCAGGGGCTGCTTCCGACGGTGGGAGAGACTACCAATGTCTCTCTGGATAGCTACCGCCCGCCTCAAACTGGGCAGCCCCCAGTCAAATAGGTGCTATCCCGTCATGGCCTGCCTTCTCCACTGGGTGCGTGGAGATTAGAGTACCACTCAACAAGTGGGCCACTAAGCCCTGCACCAAGAAATACAAAAAAGAAAAAGAAGACCCCAGCTCTTCGAATCGCTAGCTGGAACGTGAGGACTATGTGTCCCGGCATCACTGATGATCTGCAGTCCATAAACGACACACGGAAGACAGGAATAATCGATAGAGAACTTAAAAGGCTAAAGATTGACATAGCATGCCTTCAGGACAACGGTTCACTCAAAGAGGCCAATTACACCTTCTTCTGGCAAGGCAGACCGAAAGACGAACCTAGATAGCATGGTGTGGGATTCGCTGTTAAAAACACTCTTCTACCATCCATTGAACCACCGTCATCAGGCACGGAGAGGATCCTCACTCTAAGACTCAGAACAACTTTCTTAGTGTGTATGCCCCAACACTCTATTCAACTCCGGAAGAGAAGGACCAGTTCTATGGAGCGTTAGACCAGGCAATAGCCGGCATCCACAAAGACGAGGCAATCTATCTCCTAGGAGATTTCAATGCTAGAGTGGGGAGCGACCACGAAGCCTGGCCCACCTGCCTTGGACTATTTGGAAGAGGAAAGTTAAATGAAAATGGACAAAGGCTTCTGGAATTGTGCTGCTCACGAGGCTTGTGTGTGACCAACACTTTCTTCAAGTGCAAGGATATACATCAAGTATCTTGGAGACACCCTCGATCCCACCAATGGCACCAGCTGGACCTCATTATCACCAGGCGTGCACAACTAGCTAGCGTCCTACTCACTCGCAGCTATCACAGTGCCNAAAGAAAAAGAAGACCCCAGCTCTTCGAATCGCTAGCTGGAACGTGAGGACTATGTGTCCCGGCATCACTGATGATCTGCAGTCCATAAACGACACACGGAAGACAGGAATAATCGATAGAGAACTTAAAAGGCTAAAGATTGACATAGCATGCCTTCAGGAGACCAGGCTCCCAGACAACGGTTCACTCAAAGAGGCCAATTACACCTTCTTCTGGCAAGGCAGACCGAAAGACGAACCTAGACAGCATGGTGTGGGATTCGCTGTTAAAAACACTCTTCTACCATCCATTGAACCACCGTCATCAGGCACGGAGAGGATCCTCACTCTAAGACTCAGAACAACTGCGGGCCCAGCAAACATTCTTAGTGTGTATGCCCCAACACTCTATTCAACGTGAGGACTATGTGTCCCGGCATCACTATTTGGAAGAGGAAAATTAAATGAAAATGGACAAAGGCTTCTGGAATTGTGCTGCTCACGAGGCTTGTGTGTGACCAACACTTTCTTCAAGTGCAAGGATATACATCAAGTATCTTGGAGACACCCTCGATCCCACCAATGGCACCAGCTGGACCTCAGGCGTGCACAACTAGCTAGCGTCCTACTCACTCGCAGCTATCACAGTGCCGACTGTGACACGGATCATTCCCTCGTCGCCAGCAAAGTACGAATAATGAGGAAAAACTCGTACCACACAAAGAAAAAGGGAAGTCCACGCATCAATACCTCCTGCATGAAAGACTCTGCGATAGCGCAGCTGTTCAAAGACAAGGTGAAGGAAAGTCTCTCAAAGATGTCCCCATGCGTCACCATTGACTCCAAATGGACGCAACTGAGAGACACA
>MUZC01001626.1:28586-40502 GCA_002072015.1 Radix auricularia
GTCTGTCAAAGGGACATGAAAGCAGCCAAAATACATACAAGTGACTGGGAGTGTAAGGCAGAAGACCGATCTACGTGGCGCACAGTTGTCAAAGAGGGCGTCGTAGTAGCCGAGGAGCGAAGAATGGAGGAGGCTGCAGACAGAAGAGCTAGGAGAAAGGCCAAAACATTTGGAAGCACAGAACTCGTGTGTAAAAACTGTGGCAAAGACTGTCACTCAAGGATAGGACTGCACAGCCACTCGAGAAAATGCAACCCAACCCAACGGTGATGCACCATCGTCTCGCGAGACGGAAGGATGCCGGAATTCATCTCTTCAATTAAATTACTACAAAGATAAAGAGTGTTATTCTAAACTTGAAAAATAATATCTTGTGGTAAAAAGATGCTGAAACAAGGAATGTTTCAAAATACGCTACCTGGAAACAGATGGTCGAGTTAGATGAAACGTTTATGTAACCAGGCGTGACGTGTAGACATTGTCAAAGTCTTTTTTTTCCTTCTGGAAAAACAATTTCAACAAAGGGTAGCATACTATTTATATCGATATAGCCAGGTATGACGTAAAAATATATTAAAACTATCATTATTATATTATATTATATTATTAAAGTTTGTTTTGGAATTCATGACTGCATGGGAGTTCCTAGAATAACCCTCTTGTAATCTGTCTTAAAGTATTGAATAATTCTTATTATCTGTTCCTTTGTGTGATCATTGTTTTAAAATAAGCATTATGAAGAAAAGCTTTAGTTCTGACAAGGAGAGAAGACGTTCAGACCATGCTCTGCTATTAATTAATAGTGCTGTGTTAAAGGATATGTTAACATGTTTGCAGCTGTGAAGATAAACGAATGATTTTAAAACTTAACTTGATTTTAAAAACTTAAGTTGACATAACTTAACGTTGTAAAACATTTTCGCCATTCGACCGTTCACTATTTTATATTTCAAACAAAGGAATCCATGTGGCGGGGGGGGGGGGGGGTGTGACATGATGAGTTTACCGCACTGGGTGACACCAACACAAGCTACGCCACTGGTCTTAAGTAACTTGCCGTGTCGACAGTCAGATCTGTTGTAATGATCTGAACTTAATGAAGCATATCTTACGACACGTCCCCACGCCATGGCTTAAATGACAAATCGAATTTATTGACCGTTCCTTGACAGTCCGAACAAACGTGGACAACGGCCACGGAACATGACAATTTATTTTGTATTAATGACTGCTGCTACTGGTACACTATAGAGGTTAGCACGATTAGTATGAACGTTAATCCCACGTTGTTGTTGTTTTTTATTAAAAAAAGTAACGTTGGCACACTTCTGTTGTTTTGATATCTTGATCAGAGTTTGTTATTATTATAACAGTAGCTGTTATATGTTGTTAGTTATATTTGGTATGATGGCAAAGTTGTTTTTTTTTAAAATTATGTATCACATTTAAAAGAAATTACAGTAGATTTATTTATAAACAAGAATAATTTGGTAATCTAAAAGCAGTTTGGGGGCGTCCATAAAGTACGTCACGCTATTTTTGACAATTTTAACTACCCCTCCCCCTGTCACAAATTGTTACAAATTGCCCCCCCCCTTTTTAAAGTACGTCATACTTTGTACAAAAATATATTTTTTAATTAACAAAATATCTAAAATTTAACATAAAACACCGTGACGTCACACATGGCCGGAAACCCCCCTCTCCCCTGTCACAAACTGTCACACTTTCTTACACCCCTCCCCCCCTGTGAAGTGTGACGTACTTTAGTTCTCCCTCCAGTCAAATGTACGAAAGGAGGGAAATTTTAAGGGGACTTTAGATCAGTTTCATTTATTCTTTGCAATCACTGTGATTTTCACAAATAGAGGTAGATTACTTTATTTTTGGAATTTTCATTAATATTTTAAAACCATACCTAATTCATAAGAATGGCAAATTAAAAAATATATATTAATGACGTTTTCTTATCTAATCTTATCTGACAGACTCTCTTTCTATACAGAACATTATTGCGTCATACGTTTATCTGTGCTTTGTGTGTTGTCCTGAATTCTAATTAGAGTTTTTCAAAAAATTATCGGAATAAATTCTAATGAATATGTGGCAGAGTGCCCCAGGTTATTTGGACGGGTGTGAACGGATGACATTTATATAGCCGCAGAAATAAAGGCGTGGGGAAAAAAGGATAGGGGGGGGTAAAATACTTCTGATATGTTGTTGCGTTTTTTTTTAATGAAATGCACGTTTTGTCAAGTGCTTGTTTGTTTCGGGAGATGCATTTATTTCTACTTCATTTTTATGTATGGTAATGTTATTGTGAATTTTATAGTATAGGCGTGTAAAAAAAAGTTATGGTGAAGTATATGTGGGTGTGTCTCTAACTGGACGTATTGATATAAATAAATATGTATATTAAACTAAGAAAAGATATTTCAATAGAAAATAAATGCTTAACTCGTAAAGCGCAAATAGACATTGTTTATGACATTTTAATTAAATATTACAAATTATTTACTTCGTTGTAAACATAACCTGAATACCTATATATGTAATAATATGTATAATTGCAGTATTGTTGGTGAATATATTTACTTACTGTCGTAGGTAGTTATAAGTCAAATCGTCGACCCTCGAGAGTTAACGTTTCATAGAAAATATATCTATTGTTTATGGTTTTGCATCAGTTTAAAGAATATCTGAACTATGATAATCACGTTATCAGGTCTTATTACTTTGCATCCTGATGATTCTTAAAATGTTTTGTGGTGCTATATGGTTTGATGACGCGCATTGCGCCTTTTTGAAATCTGTTTCCACTTTTCAAGAGTGAAGTAATATTAACAAGGATGTAAATTAGACCGGATAATATAGAATTTTAAGACAAAAAGCGCTACTTCAACAATAAAATGTACTAGATCCGATCCACGGCGCTTTTATAGCATTCGCCGCAGAATTGCACATAGACAGCGCAAAGAGAGGGGAAAAGAAAGGGCACAAACTTCCCGCAGTGCGCATTATGGTAATTGTTTTGAATCATTACGTCCTTTCCTTTTGTTTGAGTGCAGTGTGCATAGTGCAGATCGGTGCTGACGCGTACACTGCTACATTTATATAAAACTAGTTCAAAAGCCTGCTGAAGCTGGCAGAACGAAATCCCACAGAAGGGATAACAAAGATATTACCAAATACTGCAATAGAAAAACCACGTGGCCTTTATTGCCATGAAAAGATTACGCTATGAACAGAAATAACAAAGAAATGTATGAAATATTGTAATAGAAAATAACATTTTGTCTATATTCCCATGAACACAATACGATATGAAAATAAATAACAAAGAGATGTACGAAATACTGAAATAGAAAAGAACTTTTATCTTTTATTGCCATTAACACAATACGATATTAACAGCTAAATATGAAAGATTTCCTTGTACACCACATTTTTAGTGTAGTAGGTGGAGCTGTCGTGGAGCATGGGATCCAAGTTGGGGGTCGAGAATGCTGATTCTTTGTGTTTTACTTGCGTGTGAAAATGTTTTGCAGTGTGTTAATGATGTCCCGTTCTAGAGGAGATTCTCCATCCGCATTTTGGAAGACGAAAGCCACTTCATTGGACCATTCAACATTGTAACGCCTTTGGTCATCGTTTCTATCATAAATGATGGCCAGTGACACAGTTGTAGGTAGTGTATTCCGTAAAGCTGCTTCCGCAAGACATTCTTGTTCCACTTCACACAGCATTTTGCATGCATCTGCAAATGGATTGTTGTCGGTCATGAATGAGCTCAAGAGCGCCATGAGATCGCGGTTGCATGTATAGTTAGGTCGCATTTGCATCCTTTGTTCCTAAGCTTCATCAGGATCAAGGATATACAGCTGAGCAAATTGACGACGATCATCATTGTCAGGATGCAGAGCCCCAGATCTGTGGTAAATCTGTCCGTGGATGCGAAAGCAGTAGGGCCCGTATCCGGGAGGAGGAGCGACTTTAGCACCCATTGACGCAAAGGCTAAGCGCTATTAATAGACCTGATGTTGTCTATGAAGTTTTGGGAGTGCTCGTGTTCCCCCGTCATGAGCGTCCTCGGTAAAGGTGATATGCGGATGTGATCTAGCGTCACTTTTCCTTTCTGGAAACACATGGTAAATAATTTGTCCGCAGGATGTTCGCCAGGAAAATGTTTGGCACCGCAGAATGTGCACAGCAATTATAAATTGCCACAGAAATGTTGCTGGACGTTGTCATTCATGAAGTCACTTCCGGTGGTTTCATCCAGATGAGGTGCAGGTACTTCCCGTCGTGTAGCTGACCGACGTCGTTTATTAGTGGCTGCTACTTCCCGTCTACGGGACCGTTGTTCGTCGATTTCACTTGCTCTTCGAATGCGATCTTGTTGGTTTCGCGTTTCTCGTCGCCGGTATGCCTCCTCGTGTGTTTCTGTTCTTCTTCGATTCCTGTTATGTTCGTTTCTGTGAAGTTTTCTATCGGCAATTTCGGCTTCATCGAATGTTTTTTTTCGAGGCATAGTTGTCTCGTGGCAACACGCGAAGGTTTGTAAATTTGAGGAGTTGAAGAAGAAATAATAAAGCAATGCGAACGTGACATTGACGATGGGTACAGGCGTAGGAGAATGGTGTCATACCTTGAATGCGGCGCAGCAATGCAGTTGGCAGGGGATCAAGAACCGAAGACCGACACACCGACATCAACCGGTAGGTAGTAACTTACATCATGATTTATAACGGGGACAAACACGCCTAGGCTGGTGGCCGATGTTAGACTTAACACAAATGTGTGTTTGTGTGTACACAAATGCTGACGTCACAGGTTCGTGCGTAGTTTTGGTAATTGACGTTCTGAGCTAAAACAATGACGTCATATAATTATTATTTTTACGGCGAAAATTTTAAATTTATTTATACTAATTTTGCGCGCCTTTTTTGCACGCCTTTCGAGCACCTTTTCGAGCGCCTTTGGACGGGGAGACACACGCATACTTAGGGCGATTATGTATTAGATGTGTCGACATGCTTGCTCTATCTTCTGGTGAATTATATATATACTAGCAACAAAGCCCGTCAAGGGACGGGAATAAGTGTAGGGGGACCTTTGAAGTTCATGGTAGGACATCACAAACTCTACATCAACTGACTCCAAAATGAAAATGAAACGTCATCAGTTGTCATTTCAACCAGAAGCATACCTCATCCCTTTACCTCGTTCTGGCCAGAGACCCTACCTCCCCCTGTCCCCCACACACACAATACGGTCAGTCCAGAGCCCTTACCTCCCCTCAACCGCAGTTTGTCGAGAGACCCTCTGTCTCGACCGGCCATACATGTGTATCATTTCAAATATACTATACATTATAGTTGTAATAAATAAACCGTAAAAACAGTTTTGGACTATAAATCCCAACGCGCACCACTCAAAATAAAGTCTTGGAAAAAATACTTTTGAAAGTCCGCGTAAATTTGTTCAAATAGGAAATGAGATTTATTTTCCTCCGCTAGTGATTGGCTAAAAGAGTCTATAGGAGTATAATGGAAAAGACGTAAACAAGGTAAGGGTTAGCCTGATCGGACGTAACAAAACAGCGAACGTTTCGGCAAAGAGCCTTTTTTCAACGAACATACAATACACAAATAAAACGAATATAAAAATAAAAAATAAAATTAAGAAACTTAGCTGCGGTGAAATCAAAAGATAACTGCCTTTTATTATTATAGATATGTAGAAGAAAGTATTGAACAATTCTCAAATTTGATCTTTTTTTCTAGGACCACATTTAAGAATCGGTCCCGTGGTATAAGTTAATACTCGGATCATGCACACAAATCAATATAAAAAATGTAGCATTTGATTCATGACTTTAAATAAAACTCGGTGTTTTCCCAAATATAAGCTATCTATTTCTCCAAGCTATAGAATGCCAATGACACACTGATATGAAATGAGTGAATAAAACGATGCTTTAAATTATTTTGCCACTTGCTAAAAGTAACCCCTATTAAATTGTACCAACTAATCATGAGAAAATAAATATATCGTGTCAGCTTCACGTGCTTTTTCGTTTATTAGCTTACAGTTACAGTTAGTACATTTGTGTTAATGGCACAGCGTATTAGATTATACACAATATAAATGGCATCTCACGGGCCATGAACCTCGAACAAAACAACCGTATCAGCTTGATTAAACGAGGAGCCACAAAACCTATAGTAACAATTGTTCCAAAGCTCGTGTAGGCGTTAGGCTGTGGTTGTTTTCAGGATCGATTTCGTCATAGCTAATTCAATTAAGTAACATTATTTTTGTGGTAGAGAAAAAAAGATCTGGAAACTCCTCTCACTGACATATTAATTAAATATTTAGACTCAAAGAATTTTTTTTTACTATTTATATATTTTAAACATAAACATAATTTAGGAATACATCCGTCTTCGTACATTAATTTTGTTAATAATTATAATGATTGATTATTATTTGTAGATTGGGCTCTGGTGTGGTAGTATTCAAATTTATTTCCAATCATTTCGGCTAAGGTTTTAAAGGTTTTAAATACATCAAAAATAATGCTTTATGAATGTGCGTGCGTGATGTTTAAATTATTTGCTTTATTTCCGTGTTTCAAGTCTCTTTCAATAAGTTGCCTAGGCATGGAAAATCTATTGCAGCCTCATTATTATGCCTAATGTAAGTATATTTAATAAATAGAGGGGGAGGGATGTAAAAAAATGTGACAGTTTGTGATGGGGGGTCCGGTTATGTGTGACGTCACGATGTTTTTCATTAAATTTTAATTATTTTGTTAATTAATACACACAAATTTTTTTCCAAAGCGTGAAGTTCTTAAGTTTTGTAACAGTTTGTGATGGGGGTGGGGGGGTAAAAATGTTCACAAATATAATGACATTCTTTATGGACGACGCCTAACAGATAATCCTTTAAATCTACAAAGTCGTTTATTGATTTAAAAAAAAAAAGTGGAATATACGAACAATAAAGAATTTCTCTTAGAGTCTTATCCTATCATACATAAACGCATTCATTGTAACATGAAAATAATTATTTTAGAATTTAAATTCATATTTCTTAATGTTTTATCGAGGCTAAATAAACCAGTGACTTTGTTTTAGCGCACCATCTATTACTATTATAGAAGGAGATTTGATTACAGCGTGGATATAGAACAATAATAAAGGTAGCAAAATATTAATCAGCCCAACAAAAGGTTAATTCACCATTTTAAAAAAAGGATCTATTCAGGCATACAGATTGAAAATACTCAGGTGTATTAAAAATATGTAGTTGACCATTTGCGTAATTTAAATAGGAGCACAGTGTTTCACAACTTTCAGTATCATTAAGTGTTGTGTTTCCCTTTGGAATTATTTGTGTACCTCACACTTAAACATTGTTGTTAACGGGGGCATACGTACATTTTAAACTACACAAACAATCTGTTGATAAAAGTTGTCATGGTCTGAAAATCACTATTCCAGTTATTTGTATCAACTTACTGATATCGATAGACACAATTCAAAGTTTGTCCATTGTGGTTTGAAAAGTATACGACCAAACACGAGAAGCCACCGTGCCTTAGTAAAACAACACATCTGTGTCCCTTACTACGGCTCTCTCAGGCTTGATAAGGTTCCTGCCTGTGTTTAATAGCAACAGAAAATGGGGCGGTCCAAGGGGTCTTCGTTCAGTAATCACCAACTATGGGAACTGATAGACCCAACACGCAAAGCGTGTATTATTTACACACTCAAAAAATCAATACAGCAACGCGTTCGCGGTGAGACTTTTTTTTTAAAAACTTTCTGTTATTGATCATTGGACCAAGAAACTTAAGTAAAGAAATCGTTTTCCAAATCAATTAGCTGCTAAGTATGAGTATTCATTTGAAGAGCCAAAGGGAAGAAGCGGTTATGACGAGTTATGAGACAATTTTGTAGTGTTAAGATATTCAAGTTTAAAAGTTCAAATACAGACTTATCTTTAGTTAACTTTATACCTTTTTAATTGTTCATAAAACCAGAGACGTTAATTTACTTTTTATAAAACCCATTCAAAATCCCATTCTAATTTAGAAATACACCACAAAGATAGTTTGGTAGAAAAATTGAAGATTTATAATTTAGAAGGCAAAAGAGATATCTATAAGTGAGAGGATGAGTGAACAGCATATGTAAAACCTAATAAGCCCCAGCCCCTTCGTTTTTAGTCATATTAAATCGATGTACTTGAACTTATAAGTTTTAATTTATTTTCCTCTTTTTAGTCCACTTATAAAAACCTGGTTTTAAAAAATCTTTTTTTACCTCTATTTTTATTATGACTGCTATTTCATGCTATTTCAGACGAGTATTTTTCTTCTTAACTTACTACATCAGTTCTTCAGTGGTAAATACGATTATTTTAGACGATTGCTATTGCTCTCGTATATTTCCACAATGGAAAATAAAGATTGAAAAGAAATTAGATTATGTATAGATCTAGTTCTAATATGCCCTAGGCATGCACATTTATTTCTAAATAGAGAGGCAAATTTGTGAAATTAAAAAAAAAAAAATTACTTTTCATTAGTAGTGGGGCTAAAAATTAAAAAATAAAAAATGAAACAAAAAATGATGGATTGATAGTGGCAGGTGTAAATAATATCAATGAACTCTGGGTACAAATTAATAAGATTAAACATAAATAAAAAGGGAAAAAATACTCAATCACTAATTGAAGAATATATCACGGGAAGTCATTTATTATTAATACAATTTTTTTTTATGAGAGAATCAATCTCTCAGCATTTCTTTTTTGATAAATGTTTTTTCATGTAAAAAGAACATGAGTCCTTGCTAATTAGAGTTACGGAACTGTAAATGACCTTTTTGTTTTATTCTGATGCGTTATCAAAGCAGAAACAACAAAATCGATAGGCATGTTTAAAAATAATCATGCTTTTTATTTTATGGATTACCCATGTTATTTTTTATGAAGAAAGGGTAGCTGTCTCGCTAACCAAATTTTGTGATGCGTTTATACTTATCGATAAATTTATATGATGAATAAATAAAACATAATATTGTTACTTTTATTGCGTTATACGTGGCTAAGCATGGGTATTGCGTTTGTATTATTACAGCCTTCCTTATACAATAGAAAATGAGAAGAGAATGAGTTTAATCTCACCTACCTCAACCCAAGCTAAAACACACTAACTACATGCAGGGTCACGATACAATTTAAAAAACAGACATAGGGATAACACAGCTTACTCTTTTCCCACTCAACACTAAGACTCATAGAAGCACGGAACAACAGATTATTAAACTAGTGAAAAAACACGGTATATAGATCTAGGTTATATT
Organism: Radix auricularia; assembly: GCA_002072015.1. Classification (NCBI taxonomy): domain Eukaryota; kingdom Metazoa; phylum Mollusca; class Gastropoda; family Lymnaeidae; genus Radix; species Radix auricularia. Next base: position 37,967 of record MUZC01001626.1, read on the forward strand.
TTTACAAGAAACAATCATAACCACGAAACGTCATGCCCAGATGTTTATAAAAACCTAAAAGTTAAAGGATAGAAAATCATTTTCTTTATCTTATGAAGATAGAGTTAGTACAGGGACATGATACAAAAGGACAAGTATAGAAATTAGAAAATGATGAATGGTAACGCTTAATACTACAGACAAGAAATGTAATTACACACTTGTAAATATAAAAGCGCAAAAGAAAAAACATTTTTCACAAGTTAAAATTACATTTTAATTATAGAACAAGCCATTTAGACACCAACAATCATAGTTAGAAGCAAACAAGTACTAGAAGGAACAGTATAGAAGATGTTAGTTTTACATTACATAACAAATTAGGCCTACTTATAAAATTACTGATGCGTGAAGACATTTCACACAAAAAGTTAAAGAAAATTTAAGAACAACGTTTTAACACTCATTCAGGATTTAAAAGATATGAATAAACCAAAGAAGACACAATCAATGAAGCGAAGCACATTCGAGCAAAATTAAACTTTAAAAATCACAAGGAGTGCAGGATTTACATATAAGCTACACAAGGTATAGTACTCTTTAAAAAACATTCGGGCCTCAATTTCCTTGGATAAGGGAAATTTATAAGTGACGTTACGCATCTTTGGTTGATTTTACACTACTTCTCCCATTGTCGCACGTCGTCACAAAAACTTAGACCCGTCCCTCAATTATGACGTCAAAAATGAGCATGTTTCAAATTTTTTTTTTTTTTTCTTTTTTTTTTTTTGATGGTCATTTAAGTATGAATTTAGTGTAAGGCTGCACTGTAATATCTAACACACGTAAAGTCATTGAAAAAGTCATTATATAAATTGTAAACAATCAAATATTTTAGTGGACTTTTTTTTATTAACAGTTACGCGTTTTGATGTGACGCCACATTTCTTAAACACTCCCTCCGCCTCTTCACAAATGTGTAGCCCCCGGCCCCTCCCCCAAACATGTGCGTGACGTCATTTATGGACGACCCTTTATTCGAACTTACACGAAATTTTATCATTTTCTAGCAAGAAATATAAAAAAAAGTTTTTAAAAAATAATCAGGCGTCACGTCTTAATATTTCCAAAAGAATTATGTGATGAGTTCGTCACCGAAGTGTTCAATAAAATATATACTGAAGATTAATACATGTGTATTCCATGTATTGACAACTCCCTGAATCTTTTTGATAGAGCAGTGCTTGTATTTTGTTCACATGCCCTTAAAAAAGTGGAATTGTTCAAGAAAAATGTCATTTCTTTTCGTCGTCTACACACAGATGGACAGTATTGTTGTCATTCTTCAAAGAGGGATCGAAAATTTCAAAGTCTTTCTCAAAGACTAGGGGGGAAGCATATTCAATGACCGCAAGTGAAACACTGGATATTTATGATCCAATAATTTCTGCATTGCATCAGCTGCATTTTGATTCTACAGGGAGAGGCGAAACGAGAAATCAAGACCAAAAGCTTTTTGAAGAAAAATAATGAGTTTAATTTATGTTAATTATACACTTGTGGAGTTACTTGCTGGATGCATTTCACAAGACTTGTATTGGCTGCATGACCTTCAAATTTGTCTAGATGTATGTTGGAAATTTTCATCGTATATGTTCGATCGTCTTGAAGAAAAGCTAGGGGTTAACTGTCTGGTTTTGTTTACATGAAAAGCAGATGAAGGCATATTGATATTGCTGGAGATATGATTTACAGAATCAAAACATAATACCTGTGATGGATGCTTAACAGTCGAGTCTTGCACAAAGGGCCCACCGTATATAATGATGCAGCCAAAAATTTGTCATTCATAACAAAATGAAAAGCCACAGAAGAAGATATTCGTGCAGGAGTTAGTGCTTTAAGCCAAACGTACCCTGAAGATGTGGACATGAATCTTTTAGATGTCAAGCGTTTCACCAATATGTTAGAAATAGTCAAACCCATGATTTAACGGAATATGATAGTCTGGCCCATCTGGATCTGTATGGGGTAATATTTAACGATTGTGTCCAATCACCATTCCCTAATTTAGATGCAATTTTTATATTGTTACTTTTTATGATTTACATAATTGCAAATAGCCCTGGAGAAAAAAAATGATCTTGCTGAAGATGATAAAAAATGAATTTAGATCATTGACTCAAGTTAAAGTATGGTCCCTCAGTCTCATGTGCTTAGAGCGCGACAAACAACACCGTTTATCATTTGATGATGTCATCAGTGACTTTACTCTACAAGTGCGCAGAAAGTAAATATTTTAGTTTAATATAATTATTTAGTATTTGTAACATTTACTAAGGCTTTCTAAATTTGGCCATTTTAAATAAGTTTTGCATTTTAAAATTAATTTTTAATCAAAATGATTATATTTTTTCTTCACCATCTATGTATATATATATATATATATATATATATTAGGGCTGCGGAAATTACCGATTAATTTCTCGATTAATCGGTAAATGTTTTTATCGATTAAAATTATTTTAATCGATAAAATAGTGATTAAAATTTAAGA
>MUZC01001627.1:11150-23215 GCA_002072015.1 Radix auricularia
GACATTACCTAGTCATATCTGACATTACCTAGTCCCAACTGACATTACCTAGTCCCAACTGACATTACCTAGTCATATCTGACATTACCTTGTCCCAACAGACATTACCTAGACATATCTGACATTACCTAGTCCCAACTGACATTACCTAGTCCCAACTGACATTACCTAGTCCCAACAGACATTACCTAGTCCTAACAGACAACACCCAGTCATATCTGACATTACCTAGTCAAATCTGAATTTATTTTTTAAGTTCCAACCAACTAGCATTAATTAGCCCCGCGTGATTTTACTTTGGCTAACCGAGATTACATTGTTTTAACTAAACCGCTAAAGTTATCTATCAGTTATGGCCCTTACTTCGTGTGTTATCTAAGGTCTCGTTGTTTACTCTGGTCTTTTATGTTTACCGCTACTTTTTTTTAAGAACACAATTACCTTTACCAGTCTTGGGTGCTTAAAATTCTAACACTTTGATAACCGTAAAACATATACGTCTTATAATATTTGCATTTTTTTTAAATTTATTTTTTCTCTGCTTTCTGTCCATGTTTATTTAGATTGATTAATGGGAATTAAGAGATACTTTTTAAATTCAAATAGAATGGTAACTTGAAAAAGAATGGAATATAAATACGTATTGTGTTCACTTACAAGTCTCACTATCACAGTTACAAGTCTCGCTATTACAGTTACAAGTCTCACTATCACAGATACAAGTCTCACTATCACAGTTACAAGTCTCACTATCACAGTTACAAGTCTCACTATCACAGTTGCAAGTGTCACTATCACAGTTACAAGTCTCACTATCACAGTTACAAGTCTCACTATCAACTTAAGCTTTTGACCTCGGCGTTTGATGACAATTAAGAATAAAAATACCTGAAATTATTGGAGCATACGTAACCAGAGGGAAGTGAATTCTGGGATAGGGCACAAGATTGGTCTGGAACTCTGTGAGATCAACGTTTAGGGCTCCATCAAATCGAAGTGACGCCGTAATGGAAGACACGATCTGGCCAATCAAACGATTGAGATTGACATAGGAAGGACGCTCAATGTCCAAATTGCGCCTAAATATGAAGAAAACAGTTGCAAACGTTCATTAAATGTTACATGAATGTTCTACCTAAAGAAATAAATTGTATATGGTTTTATAAATTCTATGACACATAAAGTTTTTTTTCTTTATTGCTTTTTGTTTTGTTTGTTTGCTTGTTTGTTTTCAACGAAACATTTAGGACACAAGAATATTAAAAAAAATAGTTGTAAATGAATATATTGATCTTTACGTTCAAATAATAAAGTAAAATTGACTTCAATGTTAAATCATGACGTACATTTTTAAGGCAGTTGGGATATTAAAGTTTGTGGTATTTACTTTAGAAAAAACAACAAGATCACTCTATATCTAAAGTGTTGTTCGCCGTCTATTTGGTATTTAAACTAGGACTATGTTAGCACTGCAATTTCAGCTTGCAAATTTCCCTAAAATCATAATGTTAGCAATGTTAATTAAAAATAGCATATTATTTTTTTCTAAACCAATAAAAATCATTGTGCCATAATGAATGAGGATTTTGTTTTCAAGTTTTCATCTGATATACATATGGTTAGTTTTATTTTTAATGTTTTCTATATATTTATTTATTGTTTAGATTGTTCAGTTTGAAATTAATCACGATCATTCGCAAACGAAATGAGATAGCATGTTAAAAAATAAAGTTACAAACAATTCTAATAGAGGTAAGTCAGTCAAAGGTACCTGCAAATGTCATAGATGGCTTCATTGTCCACCATAAAAGCACAATCTGAATGTTCTAGGGTCGTGTGTGTGGTTAGGATAGAATTGTATGGCTCGACAACAGCCGTGGATACCTTGAGATACAAGCAATCTTAGTTAGAATAGAATTGTATGTCCTGGATACCTTGAGATACAAGAAACCTTTGTTAGGATAGAATTGTATGGCTCGATAACAGCCATGGATACCTTGAGATACAAGCAATCTTAGTTAGAATAGAAGTGTATGTCCTGGATACCTTGATATACAAGCAATCTTTGTTAGGATAGAGTTGTATGGCTCTACAACAGCTATTTATACATTCAGATAATAGAAATGTTAACTAAGACTTGGTTGTATACATTGTGATTTATTAAATTAAAAACAAAAACATTTAGTTGACAATTAAAGTTCTTTTAAACCTTAAGTTTAAGACGGAATGAGATTGGCGACTGATTTTCAATATATATTTATAATATATATTATTTTATGTCATTGCCAGCAATTTGCACGAAGAACAATTGGTTTACAACTTACGAGTGAGTAATCAAGTAAATAAAAAATAATAAAATATGATTTTACAAAAAATTTAAGGTCAAAATAGCTCTAAGTAACATAATACGATAAAGTCTACATTAAATACTGAGACATTTACATTTTGTAGCTTACATATTTTGTGTGGTCAACTGCAAATTTTTAAGTTAGATGTGTACGTGTGTAGAATTGATTACAACAATCTTAGTTGAGGTTTTAATTGAATTTTTAATTTCCAACTTATACGAAACAATTAGTGTCCATTATTATAGGCCGTATTAGTGTGTTTGTTATTGATGCTGCAGCAGTGAAAGTTTTTCTAGAGAAGACCCAGGTGAAAACCGACGAAAATGTGTAGCTAAAGAAATTTTTGTTATATTAAAATCAAAATAATTCTTATGTTGAAATTCGAAAGTCAGACTTAATGTTACATAGAAAATTTACAACATTTACTTCTGTACGGGTTTTTTCATTTAAATACCCATTGAAACTTTTCCATTGTTAATTATCGCCCCTGTTTATGTTGTTCTTTCAGGTCTTATGTTATTAAAACTATAACAACCTCAGGTTATTTTGACACCGGAGCGGCGGTTGCTATGAGCGGCTTTTTAGAAATAGTAACTAAACCCAGACAAAAGTAAACCTGCAGAGATTCTCCTGTGTATTGTAGGCTTTACTTCCAGCTCTAACTTCTAGCTATAAAGGAAGAAGTTGATTCTAGCTATAGCTTCTTGAGATTATAAAGGAAGGTGAAAACAGTTAACTCTCGATGTAATCTCTACAGACCTGCGGGGCGGGGTAGACGGCGAATTCTAACTTTGATTTCTTGCCGTAGTCCACACTTAGTCGTTCCATCAGCAGGGACGAGAACCCGGACCCAGTACCGCCTCCAAAACTGTGGAAGACGAGAAATCCTTGAAGTCCAGTGCATGGGTCAGCCTGAAATGTAAATGTCATGGGTTAGTCTGGAACAAATATGTTAATCGTTCGGTCTTGAAAAATGTCTGTTTATGTTATTTCGGGCTTCTATTACTTACTAAGGTCATGCAAATGTGACCCTTGTAGTAAATTATAGTTATTACGTATTATGTTTGGAAAAATAATTCTGTCTTCACAATTTAAAACAGGTTTTGATTTTTTAAATTAAAAAAAACACCAACAAAAACAGTACCAAAATGAACAATACGTTTGAGTTGACTGGACATACATAAGTGTCCCTCAGTATTACCATTTTTCTAATTCTATCCAAAACAAGGTCGACAATTTCTTTTCCGACTGTGTAATGGCCCCTGGCATAGTTGTTGGCTGCGTCCTCCTTGCCGTTGACCAGTTGCTCAGGGTGAAAGAGTTGGCGATACGCCCCTGTACGAACTTCATCTGGGAAGGAATAATTGGACACATAAGCGTCAGCTGAAAGGAGCTATGTGCGGCAGTGATAGATTGAAAAGACATTTATATTGCCCGTTAAATATAACAAATGTTTTATGAACCTAAATTTTTGAACATGATGCATACGCTGGCTAATGATTTTAGTCTTTTGGAAGTAAACAAAATATTACTAATACTTTAAAAATATTTGGTTACCTAAGCTTAAATCTAACTTTTACCATAACATTGACTCTGCAAATGATACAATTCAGTAAACTTTTAGAGTTTTAATTTTTAAACAGTTTTTTTGTTGTTACAAAAGACATCTTGTGCGTATTATCTATTAAAATTTACTGCTCCTTGTATGGGCATTAAACTGCTTCCGGTTGTTTTTAGACAAAGCATCACCCCAAACTTCATGTTATTTTCTACTTTTGTTGGGGGAAGAGGTGGTCATAGTGTTAGATTCAAGTGGGAGCTTTTAAACACAGATAAATTGAGTTTTTTCTTGAAGCAAATTAATAGACAATTTTGATTTGATTTTTTTAAATAGAAAAATAAATACGGATTTTTTAGGGAATTTTAGGGCACAAGTTCATAATGATAAAAATTACTGAACACCATTATAAAGTAGAATTCTAGGGCTTCAATGAATTTTTGCTCCATTTAAATATTTAAAAAACAATTGGATACATGTTCACGTTGGAAGTAGAGGACGTTGTCTGGTGACATTTAATGCAGTAAATGTAGCTGTGGAGAAGCTAACACTTAAAAGCGATTAAAGTTTGCAGATTATGTATGGCTTCTAATGTCCTATAAATAGATGAAAATGTATGTTAAATATTTCACATTCTGACTCAAACGTAATTGTTTTTTGTTTTTTAAATGTATGCTTCCATTAATTGAAATTTTAATGAAGTTAATTGTTTTCCTTCTTTTCTTTTTAAAACAAATATCGATTATAAGTAAATTAAATATTCTGCTTAAAAGCAACAACAATATCATTAAGAATTCTTTTCTTACTGAAAAAGTTACTAGTTTGAAATAGATGAAATCAAACTTTGTTTTTGATGTCATGTATTTCTAGTAAAATTAAAATAAAAATGAAAATTTCTTCTTCTCACTGACGTTCACTATGACATCAGAATGAAGAATAATACAATCTTTAAGTCAGATTTACTTATTTAGATATACATTTTTTATAAGTCATCAAAATTGACCTATCTTAAAGACTTCTAAAGCATCTTGTCTGTAACTTTTAAATAGCTAATGCCTTATAACGCCATGCACTCCATATATAAATTAGCGTGTCACAGTGTTGAATAAGAAAATCTTAGTTTTTTAAACACAGAAGTAACTGAAATTCTGATGTAAACCGAAAATTACCTCAGACCAAATAATTACTACTTGCTTTCAGTAAAATTTGAGACAAATTATCCAACAAACGGTTACAGAGAGACAGAGTTACTTCAGAGCCTATCATTTACTAACGTTTGTTGACATACCATTGTTAGCCCCAAGCTATCCTATTATTAATACCGCCTCAAAGCTGACAGAATTGTAGCCCAATGGTATGACTCCACCCACATAATTTCTCGATGACTTTTAATGACAGCTCCACGAAGTGTTGATCATGGAACGTGACATTAAACTTAAACAGTGTCTCATTAAATTATCTGTCAAATTATCTGTGAGAATTTTTTTTGGCACAGTTGAGGACTTTTTTTTTCGATTATTAACGATTTTGTTCAATTTTTACATTCAGTGGAGCTATAATTATATCATTGAACGTAATTTTTAATTTTTCGACATAAAATTTTAGATAAAATTTTCTTTCAAATTTTATACAATTTAAAAGTCTATTTTAAATGCTTAATGCGTTTAAAACTAGAAACAATCTTATTTAATACGTTGTATAACGATTTTTTAACATAAAAAGGCGTTTCACTATAGATGTTACAGTTATTTTTACAATAACCTTTTTAATTATTATTTTGCCATAATGTTAAGTCTTTTTACCGTTTAGTTTGAACACAAAGATTTTAATGCCATGTAAAATATAAATATGTAATACAACTTCTAAACCTTTTCTGACCAACATAAATTTAGAATTAACCTTAGAATTAAAGATAATGTACAATTTATGCAAATATACAGATGTTATTTCATTAGTGGTGGAAATATATAAAGATTGAATTCTGTAACAACAATTAGGCCACGTATTTGGCTCAAAACCTTCCAACGATTTAAAGCCGCATTGATAAATTGTTATTTTAGCTCATACATTTAATCTATTTCTAGACATAGATTAAAGTAAAATGAAATACGAATAAAGTTATCATATCTAAAGACACGTCCGGTACATTATGTACAATAAAGTTGTATTTTTGATACGATAGATGGAATTGATTGTATTAAAGCTAAAATATCAGCTACTATAATACATTAATCTTCAGATCGTTCATACTAAAGTAAGTCTGAAGCGATCCAAATCATTTTATAAATTGCTTTTTATCAGAATAGATGTAAGAGACAGAAAGTAATTAAGCCATGACTTTGGACGTTAATAATTCCATCACAATGAATTTCTACAACAACATGTCCACTGAAACGAGTGACAATGGTGACGTCAGGGACACGATGATGAGTCCAGGACTGGTTTCAGATGGAACAAGAGAAGCCATTGAAATCTTAATAGTTCGAATCCTTCAGCCTATCACATTGACATTCGGAATTTGTGTGAACTTAATTAACCTCTACGTGTTCACGAAGACTGGACTAAAAGAAAGTGTCAACATCAGTTTCTTCACTTTGACTTTTTCTGACTTGTGGTTTCTCTTGATGCACTTTTGCTCAAACGTGGGAAACTTCATTATTACGCTCACCAAAATGTATGGCGCCCACTTGGATTACGTTTTCAATGGCTTTGAATTTTCATTTGTAATGACGTGGTACGCAAGTATCCCGTACAACATATCAGTTTTGACAACGGCGTTCATAGCTCTCCAGAAGTGTCTGTGCGTGGCACTTCCCTTCCAGTTCAAGAGCATGTTCAACAAGACTAAAACGGTAATCATTCTGATAACCATTTACGCCTTCATTATTTCCACGTTTATTCCGATTCTCAACACTTTTGGATTCCGCGCTACCGTAAACTCTCAAATAAACGCCACGGTGTTTAGCCTTTACTTCGTCGATGGCAGGGCGATTATTGAGGAGGTCTACTACCTTATGACCAGAGTGATGTTCAACGCATGTGAAGTCATCATTTTTGTCTCTGCCATCACACTTTCAGTTTGTCTAAGCAAAGCCTCTACATTCAGACAATCTGCTACTGCATCCAATGTCCCGAAATACACAGCAGTTATTGGTGATCAATCAAAAAGTTTGAAGGACTCCAAACTCACAAGTAAGCTAAGCGACGTTCAAAACTTCAATCTTTCTGGATCAGTTTCTTCTTTCCGAGATAAAAACACATCTGCCAAAGTTCATGAAATATCTCTTCCAATGGAGTATCAGCTGCCCAGTAACTCTGGGGGTGGGAAACTATCTGGGCGTGAGTTGCAAGTGGTCAAGTCTGTCATGCTGGTGTCCTTCTTGTTCTTGTTGAGTAACCTCCCTGAGAATGTCCTGTATTATGTCGCCATGTACGTGCCAGAGTTCGGTTTCGGCAAAGTTCAATATAATATTTTTTTAATCACATACATGATCCGCAGTGAGGTGGAGTTTTTCAATGCGTCCATTTATATTTTTGTCTACTACAAGTTCAATTCAAAATTTCGAGGGATTTTAAATGCACTTTGGGCTAATTTTCGGGGCAGACTTTGGTTCAAGTGATACTAGTGTTAATTTATAAACCACATCACAGACAGCCAACGTTATAACAATGTATATATATTTTAGTTAAATCAGTTTGGTCAAGTAGCTGGGGCGGATCAAGATTGCACGGGGGGCCCCTGACTGCAATCCCGCCTGGTGCCCAGTTAAGCCCCCCTTTTTTACAATATAATAATTTTGTGGCCTTTAAATCACATTTAATGACTTTGACTGAAGAATATTATTGATTGCTTAACTATATTTATTTTGGGGACCAATAGCCAAGTAGCTATAAAAAGAAAAATGTTGTTACAGTTGATCACAGTTTTGAACTGCCTCAGACTTTTAGAATATGACTTTAGGATATAATGACTTAAGAATATAATGACTTTAGGATATAATGACTTTAGGATATAGTTACTTAAGATATAATGACTTTAGGCTATAATGAATTTAGGATACAATGACTTTTGGATACAATAATGGTAAGGCGCATCGACTTTGACTGAAGAATATTATTGATTGCTGAACTGTATTTATTTTTGGGACTAATGTTTTTAATGCATCAATAAAACAATCAATAAAACAACGATCTGCAGTCCATAAATGACACACGGAAGACAGGAATAATCGATAGAGAACTTAAAAGGCTAAAGATTGACATAGCATGCCTTCAGGAGACCAGGCTCCCAGACAACGGTTCACTCAAAGAGGCCAATTACACCTTCTTCTGGCAAGGCAGACCGAAAGACGAACCTAGACAGCATGGTGTGGGTTTCGCTGTTAAAAACACTCTTCTACCATCCATTGAACCACCGTCATCAGGCACGGAGAGGATCCTCACTCTAAGACTCAGAACAACTGCGGGCCCAGCAAACATTCTTAGTGTGTATGCCCCAACACTCTATTCAACTCCGGAAGAGAAGGACCAGTTCTATGGAGCTTTAGACCAGGCAATAGCCGGCATCCACAAAGACGAGGCAATCTATCTCCTAGGAGATTTCAATGCTAGAGTGGGGAGCGACCACGAAGCCTGGCCCACCTGCCTTGGACTATTTGGAAGAGGAAAGTTAAATGAAAATGGACAAAGGCTTCTGGAATTGTGCTGCCCACGAGGCTTGTGTGTGACCAACACTTTCTTCAAGTGCAAGGATATACATCAAGTATCTTGGAGACACCCTCGATCCCACCAATGGCACCAGCTGGACCACATTATCACCAGGCGTGCACAACTAGCTAGCGTCCTACTCACTCGCAGCTATCACAGTGCCGACTGTGACACGGATCATTCCCTTGTCGCCAGCAAAGTACGAATAATGAGGAAAAACTCGTACCACACAAAGAAAAAGGGAAGATCAGTTTCTTCACTTTGACGCATGAAAGACCCTGCGATAGCGCAGCTGTTCAAAGACAAGGTGAAGGAAAGTCTCTCAAAGATGTCCCCATGCGTCACCATTGACTCCAAATGGACGCAACTGAGAGACACAATCTATACATCCGCAATACAAGCCTTTGGCAAAAAATCTCACAAAAACACGGACTGGTTTGATGAACATTGGGACGAGATGAAACCCGTCACTGAAGCAAAAAGGAAAGCTCTTATGGCTTACAAGGAAAAGCCTACACCTGACAATTTGCATGCTTTAAAAACAGCTAAGTCACTTGCCCAAAAGGTTGCACGTAAATGTGTCAATACCTACTGGCTTAAGCTCTGTTCCAGTATACAATCAGCTGCAGACATGGGCAATGCAAAAGTCATGTACGAAAACATCAAAAAGGCAACGGGCCCCTTGACGTCAAAAGCTGCTCCCCTAAAGTCCAAAAATGGAGAAATTATTCAAGACCAGGCAGCACAGCTAAAACGGTGGGTTGAGCATTATCTGGAATTGTATTCAACAGTTACCACAGTCTCCAGCACCGCTCTAGATGACATCCCAGATATGCCACTCATGGAAGAACTTGATGTCGTGCCCACACAGGAAGAGCTGAGCAAAGCAATTGACAGTCTAGCTTGTGGAAAAGCGCCTGGGAATGATGGAATACCACCAGAGGTTCTAAAGAGTGGCAAGACAGCTTTACTCCAACCATTGCACGAGATTCTGTCCCTCTGCTGGGAACAGGGCTACATCCCCCAAGACCTAAAGGATGCAAATATAGTGACACTATATAAAAACAAAGGTGATAGGAGTGATTGCAATAATTATCGCGGCATTTCACTCCTTAGTATTGTAGGAAAGACCTTTGCCCGCGTTATACTAAAACGTTTACAAAGCCTAGCATCCCGCGTCTATCCAGAATCTCAGTGTGGTTTCCGGTCCGGTCGGTCTACCATAGACATGGTGTTCTCCATACGACAGCTCCAGGAAAAATGCAGAGAGCAGCAGATGCCACTATACATTGCATTTGTGGACCTTACAAAAGCCTTCGACTTAGTCAGTCGCAACGGGCTATTCCAAATACTGGCAAAAATTGGATGTCCCCCTCACCTACTTGCCATCATCAGACAGTTCCATGAAAATATGCTTGGCACAGTACAGTTCGATGGAGCTAAGTCAGAGGCCTTCCCTGTCAGCAGCGGAGTTAAACAAGGTTGTGTACTCGCACCAACACTCTTCGCAATATTCTTCTCTGTACTTCTTCGATACGCATTCAAGGATAGCAGTGAGGGAATCTGGTTACATACCAGAGCTGATGGAGGACTTTTCAACACTGCCCGCCTCCGAGCCAAGACCAAAACGACGGATGTCCTAATTCGAGAGCTACTATTTGCGGATGATGCGGCACTAACAGCACATACAGAATCTGGTTTGCAACAACTCGTGTCAAGCTTCTCCAATGCCTGCAAAGAATTTGGTCTGCAAATCAGCTTGAAAAAGACAAACATCATGGCCCAAGACACTCGACCTCCTCCTACCATAAATATCGATAATGAAAACTTGGAGGTTGTGGACAGCTTCACCTACTTGGGATCCAAGGTCTCCAATACACTGTCCATTGAAGAAGAAATAAACAGCAGAATTGGCAAGGCAGCCGCAACAATGGCTAAACTAAATAAGCGGGTCTGGCAAAACACCAAGCTAACGGAGAAAACCAAACTGTGCGTCTATCGAGCCTGTGTCATCAGTACACTACTATATGGGAGCGAGACATGGACCACTTATACATCACAAGAGCGTAAGCTTAACAGCTTCCATTTGAGATGCTTGCGCCGCATCCTTGGTATTAAATGGCAAGAAAAAGTGCCTAATAGTGAGGTACTAACGCGTGCCAATACCCAAAGCATGTTCTCAATTCTTAGTGAAAGACGCCTGAGGTGGCTAGGACATGTCAAAAGAATGAGCCCCGGCCGCATCCCGAAGGACCTCCTATATGGTGAACTTGCTTCAGGAAAGAGGAAAACAGGTCGCCCACGCTTGCGATTTAAAGATGTCTGTCAAAGGGACATGAAAGCAGCCAAAATACATACAAGTGACTGGGAGTGTAAGGCAGAAGACCGATCTACGTGGCGCACAGTTGTCAAAGAGGGCGTCATAGTAGCCGAGGAGCGAAGAATGGAGGAGGCTGCAGACAGAAGAGCTAGGAGAAAGGCCAAAACATTTGGAAGCACAGAACTCGTGTGTAAAAACTGTGGCAAAGACTGTCACTCAAGGATAGGACTGCCCAGTCACTCGAGGAAATGCAACCCAACCCAACGGTGATGCACCATCGTCTCGCGAGACGGAAGGATGCCGGATATAATAAAACAAAACGTTATAGCCATGTTCTTACAAAGCTTAACGATGAAATTCAAATAAGGATTATTTCTTTGAAATATTTATATTAAAAAATACAATTATGAACAATTAATTTAAACTTTAACTTAGTTTAAGCAACAGACTTTTATTCACATGTATTTACTGCCCCCTTCTTTTCATTCACGTACGTTGTCTAATTTTATTAGGGAACTGACGGGAAGGGGAGTTCATCTTGTTTTCTCTTGTAGAGTTGTTTTAATCGTTATGTTCTTAACATTTGTTTGAAATGTAAATAAATTTACCCTTGTGCACAGTGAAAGAAAACAAGTGTTAAAATTAACTTAAGAATCAACAACAATAACAATTATATTTAAAATAAAAAGATGTTCAGTTCCACCTTACAAAAAAAAACTTTAAAAAAAAAAAAAATTGTTAAGGCCTAATCTTCCCATAAGGAATATAATCTCTGTGCCAATCTCTTCCCTCATTGCTTTTTCTGGTTTTGGATAACACCGGAGCTAAGATTTCATTTTATTTTGTTTATTGGTTTTATTTGTTTTTGTCTATTCATTCGTTGAGGAAGACTTTTTGCCACGACGTTCGTTGTTTTGTGACGTCCTGTCAGGCCTATGCCTAAATAACATATTAATTTCTTTTCATATATATTACAATTTCTAAACAAATGTATTACACGAAGTATTCTGTGAAGCATTGTGATAAATAATAAGAATGATTTAAATTTTTTAATGCTTTTAAAAATAATTTAATTCAAAATATTTCATCGGACACATTTAATAGTCCTGTGACAAAATCGAATTAAAAAGAT
>MUZC01001627.1:27493-42380 GCA_002072015.1 Radix auricularia
TTCTACCCCCTCCCCCCGCTTGACAATACATATATTTAAATGAGAATTTATCATGTATTACTATTACTGCTAGTCATTTATAATTTATGTAGCATTGCTTCCTTATTTGACAGCTATAGATGTGGAGGGTATAAAAATAGATATGCCTGGGGGAAATTAATAAATATCATCATAGCATAAGTAATAAAAACTCATTGTGGTTTACAAATATAATAATTTGTTGTTGTTTTTTTAATTAAAAAAAAAAAGAAAGAAGAAAAGGAAAAACTATGCGCCACCTCATGGATTCGATCCACCTCCACCTCAAAAATAAAACACACTGGTTCTGACCATTCCTCTAGCGACGCTCATGAAAATTTAGCGTTTTTTAAGGTCATAACTTTTTAGCGTTCAAATGGACACCAGTGCGCATGCGTCATTGTGTCTATAACGCAAACGTTATTCCCACAGCTGTGTGAATAATCACTCCGTTTTTAAAATGTACAATAACAATACTTTTGGTTTTAAACCTTTCACAGAAGTGTATAATTAATATGACTAATGGTGACTTCAATATTTTATTTTTGCTTATTTAAAATTTCTGAAGATAGATTTTAAAGGTTAATAAGAGAATTAAATAGAGATAGTATTTTTATTTAAATAACTAGATTGTGCCGGGGCGCCGAACGCCTACGGCGCCCCCCCCCCTTTTTTAGGGCGCCTACGGCGCCAACCTTTTACAAAAGCCCAACTAACTTGTCCTTTTTTGATAAATACGAAATATTAAACTTTCTGAAATGCATGCAAAGTATTTAATAATAGGGGTTGTATTTTGCGCACCGATGCACACCAAACAATGACGTCATCATATTGAATATTTTTACAGCGCTAATCACCACACGATTTTTCAACTAACTGCTGTAGACTGTCGTACATCGCTCCTCAGCGTTCCAGATCCAGTGAGTGACTTGGACTATTATATTATTTATGATTCACAAATAAACCACTAAACCACAGGTTGAAAACTTAAGAGAAATGCTTAAACTTAGCTTTCTATAACCAATGTTCATCTCATGTTCGTTGGTCCATGTGCAATGTAAAACATCCCGTGTGCAAAGTTGCACAGCATACATTTGTTGTGCAATGTTTACCAAACTTGCTGCGCGATAATCCTAAGAAGCTGCGCGGCGACGACTAGATACTTGCGAGATAGGGATGTAACATAGTGTCTATCTTCCAGCTAATAACTTTAGTTTCTTGTTGAATTCCTCAGGGTATGCAAACAAGACGGGATATTTCATTCAACATTTTCACATTTCATACAGTGTCCTTGCGCCAGCTGAATCTCAGGATCCAAGCATTCCCAAATAATTCAACGTCATTCCTTTTGTCGATGTTCGTCGTGTATCCCAATCCCCCATTTCGTTATTACCCATTGCTTTACGCTTTTCTCAATATCGATTCATTATTAAGCAAAACTGTCTTATTAACTAATGTTCTGTAACATTCTACTTGATCTCCTCTATAAGGTTATTAAATGGAAGTTTTCATACATATTGTTTCTTTCTTTTGTTCAAGAAGAACGATTTATTTATGTTAAAAAAATGCCTGCGACGTAAATAAAATAGCCCCTGTTGTAAAACACGTCGATGTGAAGAGAATTGAGATGGGCTCCGTGATAACAGCAGGCTGTTCACAGTAGGTAAGGTAAATAATTATACAAATCCTGTGGAGAAATGCTGTTCGGCGAATTCTTTTGTTTGTAAAGTTCCAACCACTTAATATAAGCTGTTACATATTAGTTACAGGCCAGGATGGCTAAAGTTTTTTTTTGGAAATTTATAAAAGAAATGTGTAGTGTAGTGTGGAGATTGGAAGCTAAACGAGAACAGAAATATTTATTTTTTAAAAGAAATATTCGAGACAAATGGTCTTCCTCTGGGGCAACAAGTATTTAAAAAAACTGAAATAAATAAAGCACGATTTAAATCTTTCCCTTGTATTAAAATTTGAAACGTTTCAAAGTATTAGCTGTTCATCTCACCTGAAGAGTGTAATTTCTTTTTAGTAATTCTAATTTGTATACACTTAAAATGTTATCAACCCTAAATATTTTGGGAGAAATGATTGTTTTATGTTGAAAGAACTGATTAAATATTTAACGATTATCATTGGAAAAAAATCAGATAAGAATGTTTTAAACTGCCAAGAAACATTATTCAATCGTTAAAAACTTTTGATGATTATTGAAGATAAATTTTAATATCCTGAACTAGGTACTGGATATTCTCTATTGCCACACTTAACTTACAAATTCCTAGCAAGTTAATTTTTAGCTTAGAGAGTATCCAAAGCAGTGATCTCCAATTTCTGTTCTTTTTTCTTTATTTTGATTTTTTTTTTAAACAGAGCACCTGATATTTGATGATTGTTTTTAAAACTTAAAATATTTTGTTTTAACACCATAGTTTTGTTATTATTTAGCCAGCTTTAACTCCTGACAACTCGTAAGTTTTAAAAAGTACACGTATCGAATGCTTTCATTAAAGTATCATTTTCGTTGTTGAAGTAAACAAATATATTTAAAAACTGTATTGAGTATTACCAGGAAAAATGATATCCAGATATTACTAGAGACAATAGTGATGAGTTCAGTAACACTAGAACTGGTTGTTCTAATACTTATTTTAGCTGTAAATGAACTCAAGAGTTACAGTTTGAATGCTCTAAGAAGACTCGTTATGAAGGCTGGACATTACTAGATCAAATATATATTTCTTTGGTAAATTAACTAATCATTATTAATTTGTCTTGTATGTTTTTAATCATTGTGTGTTCAAATGAATTTGTTAGCAGTTAAAATACAAATGTTGAATGGGTTTAAAGTGTAACTGATCTTTAAAAATGTTATGATTATATCAAGAAACGCTCTAAACATGTTGGCTATTGCATTACTCATTTTCAAAGATTTTCTATCAACAAAACTTCAGTCAGTGGAAGATTAAGATTATCATTAAGTTCAATCGATTATGGAAAACTTCTTTTTTTAAATGTAAGAACTTAATTGATTGATGTATGGGAATTTAGATGATATTGATCTTAAACAATGACATTTCTACTGGTGAGGCGTTTGGAAAAGGTTAAATGTACTTGTACCTCAGCTCGACTTTCTTCGAAGATTGTTAGACTCAAATTTTCTTGATCCTGATATTGTTTATACTTATTTCCTGCACTCATATATTAACCCATGGCCTGATTTAAACGTATCTCAAGGTGCTAACAGATTTGTGTCATCCGTTGCTAAAAATGACCCCTCCCAAGGTCATATTGTTTCAGCCATTGTTTTACTTTAAACCATCATTATCCACAATCTGTATCCAACAGGAAAGATAAGATGGGTCAAGGGTTATCAATGTCTGTGTGGCGTTCAATTGGACAGATGAACTTTTCAACGCTGCTGAGCAAACCGGTCAATGTCTGACAGAATTTCCAATGCCAGAGTCCAAGATTACAGTCGACACATTGCGTGGTAACGGAAATGGTTTTTATTCAATGATGGGTTAGCAGGTTAACTTGAGTCATGTGATAATAATCAATAACTTGGTTATGTCTGCTCATTTATTTCTTGATTTTACGATGAGTATAGGGTGGCTTGATAGCGAAGTCAATAGTGCGCTCGCCTCACAAGTTGAGGGGCCTGGGATCGAGCCCACGTTAAAGCCACTGAAAATGTTGATGAATGACTTTAGCTATTGCTAAAAAAGTCCTCCGCTGACCTCAAGCGGAAATGGGCACCGCCAAAGTCTACCAAGCCCCGAGAAAGCTCTAATGGAAACATTAGAACCCCCTCCGACCACGAGGTTATGGGACACACACAAAAGTGTGTGTGTGGGAGGGGGGTTGTCATCGTGCTCAAAATCGACGTCGAGATTTTGGCTCTAGAACATTTCACTTACCTTAGTTTTGAAAACTCAGTTTTTCAATCTAGTCTGTAGGAGCTTGTGTAATACGATACATTGAGTAATATTTCAGTTCATATGCACGTAGATTTCTATGAACTTTTGAGCGCTTTCCGGTAAACGTAGCTAGTACTTAAATCCACACAAATTGTCCACCCATTTTTCATTTTGCATATTTTCGACTGGAGTTACTTTTGTTTATGTCGAACTATAGCTTGTATGCCGTTAGGAAAATACTAATACTGTCTTTTAGTCCACGCATATTTATAGTTTCCTGTTCGTCTCAAAAAATATGTCAGTATAAAGTTTATTTATAGAATTCATAAAACCTAAAATGTTATTCAAAGCTAATTTAAGATGTTATAGAACTTGTACAGAGGAAATGAAATGAGGCCTTGATACCTTCTAATGCATTCAGGAGTTCAATCCGCAAATTATATAATAAAAGGGGTCATCAAGGTATTCTGTACTCTGTTTGGTCTAAATTTAGATTATTAATTTAACATTCCGATTAAGATAACACATTGGCTTAAACAGACAAATTAATGTATTCAGACGTCACAGCCAATGGCCAATCAATGGTGGAAGACATAGGCCTAGAATTTCGATCATTTAATTCAATCATGTTTAAAATTTGAGCAGTTCGTTCTTGGTGGTTAATAAGTTCTTTTCAAAATTGAAATAACTTTTATAAAATCGTCTCAGAGTAAATATTTCTATTTTTTTTATTTTCTTAGCAGGAATTCTTCTAAAGTCCTCTTGTACTTTTTCGAATGCAAACACATAATACAAAGTTTTAAAATTTGTAACATTAAAATAATTTATTTTCCGTAGCAAAATGTTTGAGTCGTAACTTTAAGAAACTTATTCAAAAAGTGTCTTCCGTTCTGTATGATGTGAAACAAAAACAACAGCGGCATGATGAAAACAAGAGCATTCATTCTCTCCGACTTAACAAAGGAGCTCGACCATTTTTGTTTAGCAAAGAAATCACTTCTGTAGTTTAAGCGCCACGTTTAGGATTTTCCCACAAGTCAATATCAAATGACGCTTGGAGAGATGATGATGAGGAACTTGTGTCCCCTCAAAGGCGTGAACACCTCATCAACTGTTGGTGGCGGTAACGGCACTCTAGCTCATAGTCGTCACCCTGATCACGGGATGTCATGCGGGCACGAAATATGGCTAGAGGGCAAGATCCCTTCACGGGTGGTTGTCCAAAACGTCATTCTCAGCATCTCCCTGCTGCTCAACAGCACCATCCTGGTCGCGGTCTGCAGCAACAAGAAACTGAGATCCGTCACTAACATCCTCCTGTCCGCCATGGCCACCAGTGACATCGTGTTTGCGACGACCAGTAACCTCTACGGGTATCGCATTGTTCAGGTGTGGTACCCGAGTACGAAAACCTGTGAACACGTGACCCAGGTCCTAATGTATTGCTGGATGTTCAGCACCTTCTCGGACTACGTCTTTCTATTGTTGATTTCATTGGAACGTTGGATGTACATTGCTCGCCCTTTTCTCCACCAAAGAATCATATCTATGAAGGCAACAGCAATCGCTGTGGTATCGGTTTGGGTATTCTCTTCAATAGCGAATATCGATATTTTGATATATCATAAGATCTACACGGTGGTCTCTATGCCGGAAAGATTCGGAATCACATATCCAAGTATTCACGTGTTTTGGTCTATTCTGATCATTGCCATCTACAGCCACATTGCGATAATAACAAGGCAGCAGCTTAAGAAGATCGGCAAGACGCGTCCCCTGCCTTACATCGGCCCGCCACAACAGAACGTTCCGTCTCAGAAACTCTTTGAAAACGGCTTCAGGTGTGTGAGAGACAAACTAAGACGAGTCCGCATGTTGGTCTTGGTGTTTGGGGCATTCTTTATCATGTTGACTCCAGCTGTGTTCGGAAACGCTTACATGGCGACTTCATGTGATGACTCTTTGGAAGTCTTACATATCCTACGAGTTCTTCTTTACTCTCATGTTTGTTCAAACTTCTTCGTCTACGCGCTACAGGATCGAGATTTCAGGAGGGTCTTGACGGACTTCGTGTGCAGGCTGCGGTGTTACGGTCTGAGGGGAAGAAGTGACGCCACACCCACGCGAAACAGTGTTTATAGCGTAACTCTAGAAGGTCAAGGACGAGTGGTAAATAAGGCCTCACCGAGACATCATAGTTCAGAGGACAGCGTGAGCAGCAGCAGAACTGAGATTGTTCAAGATTTCAATACATGCGACCTGCCCTAAAATACTGAGGTCAACAGTACGCCGAAAGTATGTCAAACTAAAGTTTTTATTATTTGCTAAAAATGTGACATTTGTTCCTATCATGAAGTTGAAGACTTTCCAAACTATTTAGTGGAGAAAAGTTGACATTTACTTTTTCTAAAATGTTAAATTAAATGTGCCGTTGCTTTATTAATTTTTGAATAACCCAGCAGTTCAGTTCAACATTTTTACAAAGGTCTCTTCGAGTAGCCCTGTTATATAGTAATCAATTTTATTGGAGTTTCACCGGCTGTTTTTCATTGGACTTCAGTAAACGTTTTACTATAAGAATGTTTCCTCGGGGAAAAACAAACGATAGGCGATATTTCATTGGTTAAAATTTCATTATGATTGGGTTTTTTTTTTTAATTACTTATTTTTATAAAATCAACACTAGAAAAAAAGATGGGTGCATATTTGAAACTTGTAATGATTATTTGGTTTAAACTTTGATCCTAAGGAGCAAAGTATTTTCATTTTTAAAATCTAAAATTGTTGCAGAGCTATAGATCTACAGTGGCGAAGAGTTTGTTTAAAAATTTTAACTATTGATTTTAATACAATTTAGGAATACCAGCATAAAACTTTTATAAAGTTATCACAGTGCTACTCAAAATGGTTGTCCGCATTATTTATCAAGAAAAAGAAAAAAAAAAGTAATAAAAACTCGAATAAGTATTTAAACGCAATTTCCAACAAAGAATTTCCTATTTATTTTTTGTTGTGTTGATATACATCGCTCTATACATTGTTCTAGAATCTATTTGTGAACAGTTTTTTTTATATTTTTATTTGTTTGTGTGTGTGTTGATATCGAATACATTGTTATATTTCTGAATAGTTTTTTGTGTGTGTTGATATACATTGTTCTATTTGTGAATAGTTTTTCTCACCTCCCTAAGGATTTTCCTTGTCTACTCATCTGCCCCCCCCCCCCTCACACTTCAGCATCCGTACTTGGAGAAATGTGTTGCCATCACTTAGGGAATTCCAAACGTTCACACCTGGCCTGTACTCACCGAGTCAGTCCAAGTCTGCTCGGTACAAACTAACATTTCACCGTCAGGGTTACAATAACAAGCTACAAGTACGGTAAAATTCTGATTTTCTACTCTCTGTGAAAGAGTAAATAATTTTTTCATTTAAAATTATATTAATTGATCTTAGAAATAAATAGTAATTCCACCACTAAAAAAAAACAAAAAACAACACAATGTCCATTTGAACTAACAAAACTAAATTTTTCAAGTATTAAATCCGATTGGTAAAACTAGTCCTTAATGCAAAAATACAATAAATACAATTCAGGACACGTTCAAACTTTCTCTAACTGTAACTGTTAAAAAAAATTATTTAAAAAAATAATTAAAAAAAAAAAAAAGAAAATTAAAAGAAAATTTGGCTATGATTGGAATTTTTTAGAAATGGATAAAGATTTTTTAATAACAAATTTTAAAAATACGATGGCTGCTGTCCTACTATCACGTTCTTCTCGCCCAAGCACGATCTTATTTCAGTTCAATTCTTCCACCCGTAGGTGTGTCTGCTAGGAATATTCCAACACTTTCTGCCCCCAAAAAGTGATTTAACTTTAAACGAATAACCAAATAATGAAACATTAGAAACTCGAGACTTGTAGCTGACGAGAATATTGTAAAAGTATTAACTTATTCTTTAGTACGTTCACGTTTAGACAGAGGCGTAACTGGGTTTTGGCACCCTTGGGTAATTTATTTTGGGCGCTATTTATTTAAATAAAAATTAAAAAATTAAAGGTTTAGTTGCGCCTATTTGAACTGGCGCAATCGGCGCCCTTGGCAACTGCTCAAATGCCAAGCCTTTGTTACGCCACTGCGTTTAGAGGTGCAACATAGATGAAATATCTCTTCTAACGTTTTGTTCTAAACCCCCTCCCTTAACACAAACTCTTCTAACGTCTTTTTCTAAACCCCCTCCCTTAATACAACCTTACAATATACCCCACTCGCAAAGACCCGAAGTTTACACCTTTGTCTCAATGAAAGATGTTTAGGGGGTCGGGGGGTCGGGGCGTACTTTCCTTGTCTACAATACGTGTTTTATTTCATTGTGTTGTTCGTGTTTCATCCTTTACCTTCACCAGTCTCTAGCCTGTACACGTTAATTACGCGGGCGTGGAAAGAGGTGATCTTTAACATGTCAGTTGGCACGTTCTAGATATTCATATCAACACTTTATATGTTGCCATCTGATCATATTTTAACATTTCGAGGTGGCATGCATATGTTATCATCTATTGCTTTGCATTTTTTTGGGGGTGCTTTTTGTTCAAACTTTTCCGTGTATGTTTTCATTGCAAGTTATTTTGACCACTGGATTCTACAAATACAATGACGTCAAAAACATCCATTCATTTGAATTTTTATCTTAGAGATTTTCCGAATGCCCACTTTCCCATCTACATCTCACATCTTAAAAAAATAGATTTGTACAATTCTGCTTTAGTGTTATCAACACGGTGGTTTGATCTTCTATGATTAAAGGCTAATAACTTCTCGAAATGGTACATCATATCAAGGGGCCAAGAAGAAGAAAAAGAGAAGGTGACAAATGAGGGTGAAATGTAAGAAAATTAAAGAGAGGCTGGGCGTGGTATCGTTCCAGATCTAAAAAAAAGTTACTGCTACTAATGTTATACTCTACAGAGATAACAAAAAAAAATAAATAAATAAATGAATAAATAAATAATTAATTATAAAAATAAAAAATCAAACACAAATCTCATAATAAGGGGCCGTCCGAAAAGTACGTCACGCTATTTTGGACAATTTTTAACTCCCCCCTCCCCCTGTCACAAATCTCGGAAATCCCCCCTCCCCTAAAGTACGTCACACTTTTGGACTAAGATATATATTTTTGTTAACAAAATAATTAAAATTTAACATAAAATACCGTGACGTCACACATGGCCGGACACCCCCTCCCCCTTTCATAAACTGTCACACTTTCTTACACCCCCTCCCCCCTCTGGAGTGTGACGCACTTAATGAACGGCCCCTAATTATAACAATCAAAGTCAATCGAAACAACTTACAATATTCAAAATGTTGCTGCTAATAAAACACGAGATCAGAGCGCCATCAAATGATTTTATTCCAAACAAAAACAACAACAAAAGTTCATTGATTTAAACTATCGTCTTACAAAACTCTATGCAAGATTAGACATAAGCTATGGATAAGTATAGGACATATTACTTTTATGTATAGAAGAAGCGTTTCTAAAGGAGATGAAAAGATAAGATGGATTTTTAAATTTGATTTTGTTGTTGAGCCATTTCTTGATTTCGTTTTTTTTTTTAAAACTGATCGATTAAAATTGATTTCGATTTTGTTGGGCCACATTATATTAACCAATTTTCTTTGATCAAATTTATTTTAAATCAATTGCATCAACCACACAACATTAAAATGTATATTAAATAATGCATTACTTTGTTTCATATTTATTTGCACCGTAAATACATGTTTGGGGAAGGCTGTGATATGTGACATATAGAAGAGACCAAAACTGGATAGCGAAGTCGATAGTGCGCTCGCTCCACAAGCTGAGGGGCGTGGGATCGAGCCCACGTTAAAGGCACCAAAAGATGCTGATGAATGATTATCGCTAAGGAAAAGTCCCCCGCTGACCTGGAGAGGTGTTGGGCGCCGCCAAGGTCTTCCAATCCCGCAGAAAGTTCTAATGGAAACATTAGAAAACTCCTACGACCACGAGGTTATGAGACACAAAAAAAAAACAGAAAAGAAAAAGAAAAAAACCTCTTAGTATATAATAAAAAAACTGGAGCACACAATGAAAATGAAATGAGCAGGTGAGAAAAGGTCGCAGTACTGAGGAGAGGGTAATATCATCCGTTTGGGAATGAGGCTGGAGGTAAACGAACCCACACAAAGGTGAGACTCGTGAAAATCAAGTCCCAAGTTCTGCCAGACTCGTGCCTAGGTGATAGATATAGATATCCATCTTGTCTCAATAGTGTCTGCTGGAGTTGAAACCAAGACTCATCCCCCCCTTCTTTATACACGGTTTAAAAAATAAAATAAAACCAAACCCATGAGTTCGTGAAGGAACAACTTAAAACATAAATTAGCAAACATAGTCTTTTAGGTAAAATCGGAAAACCAAATCTATTGTGTGTAAAATCAGCAAACTTAGTCTTTTGTGTAAAATCAGCAAACTTAGTCTATTGTGTAAAATCAGCAAACTTAGTCTATTGTGTAAAATCAGCAAACTTAGTCTATTGTATAAAATCAGCAAACCAAGTCTATTTTGTGTACAATCAGAAAACTTAGTCTTTTTTGTAAAATCAGAAAACTTAGTCTATTGTCTAAAATCAGCAAACTTAGTCTATTGTGTAAGATCAGCCAACTTAGTCTATTGTGTAAGATCAGCAAACGTAGTCTATTGTGTTATCTAAGCAAACTTATTCTATTGTTTAAAATCAGCAAATGAAGTATCTTTTGTGAAAACAGTAACTTATCCACAGAATTAACACAATAACTGTATTCCACAGTGTTTTAAATAAATCACAGTAATTTAACTTTGCTCAAACTGTAACTTCAGTATTAACACAGATGAAAGAAGATAGGTTGTTGATTATCTTCTTTTCCCAGTCATTGACATGGTGCCAAGGGGGCGTGCGTGTTGCTACTATGATCTCGACAAATAAATAAGTCAAGCCATAATAAATAAGTTTGTTTGTAATGTCTCAGTATTTGCACTATCTATAAGACTACCAGTTCCATCAGTTACAACTGTGTTTTTTTTTTCCATAACTTAATTCAACAATTTGCCAAGCTAATTGTGAACTAAATTAAACCCATTTCTTTAATATCAAGAGATTTGTACCTGGCTACCTCTCTCTGATGACAATTGATGATAACCAGAAAAATAAAGATTAAAGCCCACATGGTGAAACTAGATTTGAAATAAACTTTCTCAGCATCCTGGCCAACACATCCCTGCAGATGTACTCAATTTTTTTAACTTATCGATCTGTGATAAACTCATCGATCTGTGATAAACTCATCGATCTGTAATAAACTCATCGATCTGTAATAAACTCATCGATCTGTAATAAACTCATTGATCTGTAATAAACTCATCGATCTGTAATAAACTCATCGATCTGTAATAAACTCATCAACCTATCTGGCCGTTGTTCACGCAAGCAAAGTGATTGGCGTATGTTCTAACGGTAGATGGTTTTAGGAAAAATTTCGATATTTATTTAAGAGCTGAAATCAGTTTTATTTTTAGTCCAATTATCTCTTTTTTTTCGAGGTTGTAGGGGGTTTTAATGTTTCCATTATAACATTCTCGGGCTTGGTAGACACTGGCGGCGCCCATCCCTCTCCAGGTCAGCGGAGGACTTCTTGGCGTTAGTCATTTCTCAACATTTTTATAGTGGCTTTTACGTGGGCTCGATCCCACGCCCCTCAGCTTGTGAGGCGAGTGCATTATTGACTTCCTATTAGATTCCTAAAAATGGATGTATTTGCCGAATGATCTTGTTTTATAAGAAGAAGGAAGAGCACCAGGAAGAGCACCAGGAAGAGCACCAGGAAGAGCACCAGGAAGAGCACCAGGAAGAGCACCAGGAAGAGCACCAGGAAGAGCATCAGGAAGAGCATCAGGAAGAGCACCAGGAAGAGCACCAGGAAGAGCACCAGGAAGAGCACCAGGAAGAGCACAAGGAAGAGCACCAGCTCGAAGTCACTTCATGCACTGACTTACTTGTTTTATAATTTGATTCCTTAATTGAGAGTTCCCATCTAATGATTGAAACAATTTTGATGGTTGAAATATGAATTGTCTTTGGTTAGCACAAAAATGAACTGCTAAATAAAATGATACAAAAATATGGTTTGTTTCAAAAAGAAACTTATTTCTTTATAAAGTCAGATTTTTTTTTTTTAAATGCTGGCTTTGCCTATTATAAGAAAGAGAAACCAGTAATTTTTTTAAAAAAGAAGTTTTTTAGATTGCAAAGAAATTTTGTTCAAGATGGCAGGAAAGGTGTAATGCAGTTAATAGAGGGGGCGGGGGATATGGCGTAGGTGGGGCACTGCCGTTATATAGCATTACTAACAATCTTCAAGTAATTTTTCTAAGGGGTCTGCCAAAGTATTCCCTGAAATTTTATGCGTTAACCAGTTGTGAGAGTTTTGCCTCAAGGAGTAACGTGATCAGCGTAGAGAAGAGAAGAGAAAAGGAAAAAGAGGCAGTGGAGGGGGCAAAGAGGGAAATTCACCTCAAGTGGATTTATGTAATTGGGGTGGGGCGTGGGTGGGTGCGGTAGGTAAAATAACAATCAGGTAAACGCATAACATCTGCGGTGTCTCAACTAAACTGACAGGGACTGATGTCTGTGTTCAGATTTATGGGGAAAAGTTGAGATTATTGGGGAGAAGATTAGGTTATTGGGAAAAAAGTTGAGGTTATTGGGGAGAAGATATTAATGGGGAAATGTTGAGATTATTGGGGAAAAGTTTATAGATTATTGAGGAAAAGTTGAGATTATTGGGGAAAAAAGTTGAGATTATTGAGGAAAAGTTGAGATTATTGGGGAAAGTTGAGATTGTTGGGGAAAAGTTGGGATTATTGAGGAAAAGTTTAGAACGTTGAGATTATTGGGAAAATGTGAGATTATTGAGGAGAAGTTGAGATTATTGGGGGAAAGTTGAGATTATTGAGGAAAAGTTAGGATTATTCGGAAAAACTTTGAAAACTCCCGACAATATAACTGTTAGTGGGACGAGGGGAATGGGTTCAATGTTAAAAGGTTTTTAATATTTTTCTTACCATCTTATATCAAACAATAGGTTGTACTTTATTAAATTTTAAAAATATATCTTTATACGAAACTTTTATTGGTATGGTCATCACTGGAGGTTTAGCTAATATCTAACAAGCGTAGGCAACTCTTCCGTGTACTTTGTTTCCTGAACTGTCATCATAATGACGCTGCATCTTATTATCTCTGATACTTTAGCCCAATTCTGGAAGTACCCATTTCTAGTCCACTTTTAAGTATTTCTTTGTGCATCGACAAAGAAACTTTCATCATCTTCTTCCTGCTTCCTCGTTAGATGGTAGTGCCTCTCACCACGCCTCTGCCTTCGTTACTCCAATTATCACCACGAACTTAAGCCTACATAAAAGTGGGTTGCAGCTCAAATCTAGACAGAATAATGGGGAATACTAGTCAATGACCTTGCAGCTGCGCGTGCTGAGATTATGACCGTGAACTTTGGAATGACATGCGCGCCCGCTTTACTTTTTTTAAATACTCTTTTCTGATTGGTACGCTTGTCTACATCATTTACCCTTACGGATTTCATCTTAGTTGTTATAACTTTACCTTACCTGAAGTACACAGATATCTAAAATAGCAACTGTTACATCAATCTTGACTAATGGCGTGAATTCAAAACTGACTGACTGATGATTGATTAATTTACTGGCCTGCCGACTAAGTGACTAAGTTTAGAGCCCATGACTAAGCAAATATTGAAGTATTTGAATGACCAGGGTTCACAACAAAACGACAGGATTTTTAGAGTAATGTCTAGAATCAAACACGTACATTGGTTTTCTGCGCCCTTGAAGTATTCATTTTTGGCGCCCTTGAGAAATTGTGAAAGTAAAAAAATTATTCAGAATAAATTGATTATTGAAGGGTTATCCCTCGGCGCCCTTGGCAACCACCCGATGCCAAGTCGTTGTTACGCCTCTGTCTATAACCCCTAAGCAATGGTAAAGAGCACAATGTTCAACTTTCTGTGTAGGGTTTGAAAAGTACACACTTATGCCTTTCAATAAAATATGTCTAATGCCACGTGACATTTTCGTCTATGAGCCGAAATCTTTAAAAAATGAATGAGTGCTCGTGAACTCTACGTTATGTAATAGCCACACCAAGGGATTTGATCAATACAGCGAAGATGACGTCACCAGTTAGGGCGAACACACAATCGCATGCAGCCACAAACACACACACACACACACACACACACACACACACACACACACTCATACACACAGCGTAAATCATTCCCTCAAAGTTTCCCCTCAATGTCAGAGTGAACTTACTTCAAACAGATAAGGAGGTAATAGAATTATAAACATGTCAGAGTTCACCTGTCTCATATAGTTGCTAAACTTGAAGCACCTATGCCAGTGCGAGCGAATGTGTTAGTCTGAGTGAGTGAGAGTGTACGTTTGTGCATCTGTGAGTGTGTGTTGGGGAACGTCAATGTGTGTTAGAGTTAAGGAGTCGGTAAGCCTCTGTGAGTGAGTTGGCGTGAGCTTAAACGTGTGAATTTAGTTGGTTTGAATATGCATATACCTGTGTGCATATTTCAGTGCGTGTGTGAGTTTATGTGTTACTCCCGTTTCTCCGTGTGTGTATGTGTCTCTATGAAAGTGGTTTTTGTGTGTAAGGTTGCCTACGAGAGTGTACATGTGTCTCTATCAAAGTGTTTTTGTGTGTAAGGTTGCCTACGAGAGTGTACATGTGTCTCTATGTAAGTGGTTTTTGTGTGTAAGGTTGCCTACGAGAGTGTACATGTGTAATACAAGAGGTTTCATTGTCTCGAATTCAATGTATCTGTGTGAAG
>MUZC01001627.1:45104-55164 GCA_002072015.1 Radix auricularia
GGGCTGTAGCTGGAAGGATGTGGTGGAGCAAGCCACGGATGATAATAATGATGCTATATTAAAGCAGATATACCAAAATTGATGGGTAATATTTAAATTAATAATATTGTTATTTTTTTCGACACACATAACGTTGTTTTTATTAAAAATGGGTTCGATTTATCACTACCCTACTTTCCAGATGCGTTTACATTCATTTTAAAGTTGAATTTGAGACCCAAAACCAAAATAAAGTTATTCCTATTGTGCCTACCCCGTAGCGTAGCACGGGTATTTTGCTCGTATATATATATATAGCTCCACCATTTGTATTATAAATCCGAATCTTTGTTACACTTTCGGTATCCGGGCGATAATTTTAAATGCTGTCAAAGGCATTGCTGGCCTTGCAAGACTTATAAGTATATTTGGAAGCTTAAAGGGTAATGTTTTAAGTCAAAGGCCGATATCATTTACCCAATAGTATGAAATGTACTTTGACTGATACGTACAATACCTTCATGATCTTCCAGTATCGATTTTTGTAAAAAGATTAACACTGAAATGAAGTTAAACCGGAGGAATCGACTCCGCAACTGTCAATACCATAGAGTTCTAGTGTCAAAATGTGAACGTTTTGCCTGTTTGTATTCAACCCACGCCTCCAGATAAATGCCGTACCGTTTGTTTAATCTGATGGTATCCCCGTTTTGTCACGTGACTGTATCCCTACCTGAGTTCTCACGTTTGTTTACTAACTAAATTACCCTGAAGTCCCATGATACCCGAGGTAAGGACGCCGTTTCCGTTAGCTGGAGCAGACGAGATGATTCAGATCCGCATTTAACTTTCCGTGTCTCACGTGTGAGAAGGGCTTCTATAACTGTTGCCAATGAACGGTGGGGTTGGGGTGGGGGAGGCATGGGAAAACTGTACACCCGCACCAGGCAAAAATCTCATAGAATCAGTCACATCAAAATAAAACGTGGATATTCGTTGGTAATACGAAATGACTTTAAAAACAAAGTGGCCACTTATATGTTTCTCTGTTTAAGGCCTACATGAGACTTACGGCCAGTCATCCATGAGGCCCAGATTCGGCCCTCCGTGATGCCTAGAGAGGGTCCTCGATGAGGCATAGGGTCGGCCATGAGGCCTTGGGTCGGCCCTCCATGAGGCCTAGGGTTGGCCCTTCATGAGGTAAGGTTGGCCCTCCATGAGGCCTCGGGTCTGCCATCCATGAGGCCTAGGGTTGGCCCTTCATGAGGCCTCGGGTCGGCCCTCCATGAGGCCTAGGGTTGGCCCTTCATGAGGCCTCGGGTCTGCCATCCATGAGGCCTTGGGTCGGTCCTCTATGAGGCCTAGGCTCGGCCCTCCATGATGCCTAGGGTAGGCCATGAGGCATAGGCTCCACCCTCCATGAGGCCTAGGGTTGGCCATGAAGCCTAGGGTCAGCCCTTCGTGAGGCCTAGGCTCGGCCCTCCATGATGCCTAGGGTAGGCCATGAGGCATAGGCTCCACCCTCCATGAGGCCTAGGGGCGGCTCTCCAAGAGGCCAAAAGTCGGCCCTCAAAAAATCCTATATCCAGTCATCCCTGAGACATAGAACCAGTCCACCAATCGAATACCGAAAGAGTTGTGCTAAAAATAAAAGACGCCACGAGAGTTCGTTGGTCTAAGGGACACAACACATGAAACAAATGCACTTTCAAAGACAGCACCATTGGCACTGACACATTCACAGACACTACCATTGGTACTGACACATTCACAGACAGTACCATTGGTACTGACACATTCACAGACACTACCATTGGCACTGACACATTTACATACAGTACCATTGGCACTGACACATTCACAGACACTACCATTGGCACTGACACATTCACAGACAGTACCATAGGCACTGTCACATTCACAGACACTACCATTGGCACTGACACATTCACAGACACTACCATTGGCACTGACACATTCACAGACACTACCATGGGCACTGACACATTCACAGACAGTACCATTGGCACTGACACATTCACAGACAGTACCATTGGCACTGAAAAATTCACAGACAGTACCATTGGCACTGTCACATTCACAGACACTGCCATTGGCACTGACACATTCACAGACACTGCCATTGGCACTGTCACATTCACAGACACTACCATTGGCACTGACACATTCACAGACACTACCATTGGCACTGACACATTCACAGACAGTACCATTGGCACTGACACATTCACAGACTGTACCATTGGCACTGACACATTCACACAGACACTACCATTGGCAATGACACATTCACACAGACACTACCATTGGCAATGACACATTCACACAGACACTACCATTGGCAATGACACATTTACACAGACACTACCATTTGCACTGACACATTCACCGTTGATGTACATTCCTCAAGTAATTATTGTTCATAAACGAATAACACCCCATTACCCACCCTCCTCCCTTTTAAACAAAACAAATTAGTTTACCCCAGTGTAATGAGAAAAAATTAAGGTTGCGAATGTCAATGTTATTAAAAGGGAAATAAAGTGGTCGTTTATAAATTATGTTCAAAATGCTCAACAGTACCATTTGATAGATTTCAATATTTGAAACTGTTTAAAAACAAAGTGTAAGTCTTCAGGCATCCTCGTTTATTTAATGTGTCTATAGCTTTAAAAAAAATGCATTTGATAGATAAGTTTTGTTTAAATATCTGTTTAATTCTAGAATGTAGCTGCTCGGAAGCATATAAAAATGTCATGTTAAATATAAACGTTTTTCTACACGCTGATTGGACCTCACTTTTAGCAAGGAAGGACTATGTTGATGCATATAAGGCACAAACTTTTTTTAGCGCATTTTCGAGAAGTCGAATGCGCTATTGCACCCGTTTTGTCCGTCCGTCCGTCCGTCTGTCATCACCCTAGATCTCAGCATCCATAAGTCCTAGACCCATGATGTATATATGTTTTTTGTATGTCCTGACCTGCCATTTGTGCATCAACACTCAGTTACTCGATCCGTTAAAAAACCCCGTACCAAAAAACATTGCGAATCGAGAGATAACACTGGCGCAGGCAACGGCCGCCATTGTCGGAAGTCTTAGTATTATCAAAAGTATTAGTTTTTTTTTTGTTGACGTCATTAGAATATGTGTAAAAGTTTAGAGAGTTTTGCGTCATCATTTGTGGTGACTTCAATCAAGATCTTAGCGGCCCTTTTTCGAAACAAGCTTCAACATTCAACTACTTTCACCAAGATTGGCAACTACGATCTATCAAACAACAATTGACGGAGTATTTGGGCGATTAGCTGATTACAATTTAGAATGTTTCATTTATGAGTACTATTTCAGTGACCACAAACCACTTGTAGTTGGATTAAAGAGAAAATAAAAAATTTTAAAATGTCAAGAAATGACTTTTAAATAAATTTTTTTCAGGTATATTCATTACACAAGAAAATTCATAAAAATATGTCTAAAATCTAAACACAATTACTGATAACTACATAATGCTGATATCTAACATAAGTACTGATACATAATACGAAAATGCGCTAACACGTCCTGAGTTCCAAAAGGGACCAGGCTTAACATGATTTTTTTATCACTACCCAATATCTCGCTGAACACTATGTAAGGCTTTTTTAAATCATTGGAATTTATTCAAGTAAATTCATACTGAGTCTGGAAGAAACTGAAAAAGATGGAAGAGGTGGATTTCGGATAGAAAAACTAAAATTTTAAGCTCGTTCCTTAATTGTGACTTTGACCAGATGGCAAATAACAACACTTCAAATGACAATATTTTATTTAATAGCTATTGGACTACATAACTTCGTATCGACAATGTGACTAAACATCAGGATACATGATGTGTGTTTTGTAAACCAATGGGCATTTAACCAAGAAAATAAAACCATGGCTGTATAACAAAGCCAATAAAAAATCATTCTATGGATAGATGTAGATAGATAACATGCTAACAGGGTATGAGTGAGCCTGACAAGACGTTATAAGTGATCTTAACAAGACGTTATAAGTGATCTTAACAAGACGTTATAAGTGATCTTAACAAGACGTTATAAGTGATCTTAACAAGACGTTATGAGTGATCTTAACAAGACGTTATAAGTGATCTTAACAAGACGTTATGAGTGATCTTAACAAGACGTTATAAGTGATCTTTACAAGACGTTATAAATGATCTTGACAAGACGTTATAAATGATCTTGACAAGACGTTATAAGTGAGCCTGACAAGATGTTATAAGTGAGCCTGACAAGACGTTATAAGTGAGCCTGACAAGACGTTATAAGTGATCTTGACAAGACGTTATAAGTGATCTTGATAACACGTTATAAGTGATCTTGATAACACGTTATAAGTGATCTTGACAAGCCGTTATAAGTGATCTTAACAAGACGTTATGAGTGATCTTGACAAGACGTTATCAGTGATCTTGACAAGACGTTATAAATGATCTTGACAAGACGTTATGAGTGATCTTGACAAGACGTTATAAATGATCTTGACAAGACGTTATGAGTGATCTTGACAAGACGTTATAAGTGATCTTGACAAGACGTTATAAGTGATCTTGACAAGACGTTATAAATGATCTTGACAAGACGTTATAAATGATCTTGACAAGACGTTATGAGTGAGCCTGACAAGACGGTACAAAACGATGTGTCATGCCAGGCTCACCCATTCCCTGCTTGCATGTTATCAATCTACTAAACTATAAGCCTGACTGCGGTCTCGTCCATATCTTTGTGTGTGGATGTAACCACACCTACGTATTATCAACTATCACACGTTTGTGTGTTGCCTTGCCAATGTAAATCTACGTGTTTATAAAGCCATCCAATGTAAGAGAAAAAATATAAAGTGTTATACTTACCATTGTAAGTCTTTCAAATCTGTTTGTCGTGACGAGTCGTGAAATCAGCAGCTGCTCGGAGGACGTGTTTCTTTAAATGGGATTCAACTTATAATGTCTCACAGCAGGTGTCGAAACTTTGATATAGAGCAATGATTTTTTTCAAAACTTGTATAGTTATAATTAAGATATTTGTTCAACAAAGATTGGAACTCACTGCTGAGGTCGTATTACGAGATGGTAGTTTTAAGGTATCGAACTCTGATCAACAGCCAAATCGGTACAAGTCTCAATTAAGCATCTGATGAGAAAGGGGACGGCACGGACACAATGACTCACTGTGGTTGGGGGGGGGCCAGTTCTAACGATATGTTCACACAGGTAAAAGTCGAATGTAGAAGAAATCACAGTTCGCAATAACAGGCGGCGAGTTTTTACACGCTGTCTTCTCTGCACGAACCTGGGGCCGGCCACGAGGAGAAGGCTGATTGATGCACGGTTGAGTTACGCACCCCGCACAAAATAGTTATGACTAAGACCAGGGGTGAGGAGACTGTTTTAAAGATACCTGACTAGGGGTGCCGGGGAAGGGGGTCCGGGGAGAGGCTTAAGGGGTTTTCACATGGGGTTCTAGAATACATTCGTGACGTCATGCTTTTTTTAAACGTGTAGGTCAGGAAGCACGATTATTGTCAGATGGATCCAAATAGGATGACGTCATTTCCTGGAATCTAAGTGGGTTAAATATAATTGTGTTAGGTGATACCAAAACATGTTTTCAGACACATGATTAAAATCATAATGAAATCGGTCGAACTGAATAACACTCCGATATTTCTATTAATGATTCTTAACCATGAAATGTCCTGGCCTCCGCGCTAAAATGACTTAAGTTTAAAATGATTGGTGTCAAACTGCCATGAATCAGTATAACTTTTGACATGAACATTTGTGTGAAGCGCTCTTGAAGAGTTTTACCTTCTGAGTAGTTTTTCCTCCTCATCTTTTACCTTATGTAATAGACAAAGATGGCATTTTAAAAAGTGAGTGAGGAGCAAAAGTGCGAATAGGGGAGGGCATGGTTGCCACATATAGGTAAGATAAGGTAAATCTGGGGTGGGGGAGGAGGAGGTACAGGGAGAGCAATGGAAACAACGCATTAGAGTAACGTGTGATTCAACGGGGGGGGGGGGTGGTACATGCCGGGGAGTGAGGGATGGGTTGTGCGGGACGGGGTGAGGGGGCAAGAATGGTCGACTGGTCGGAACGAGAGAACGTGTGGATGGATGTAAATAATATGCTGAGATAGAAAGAAAAAAAATTGTACATGGAATTTATATGCGGGGAGAGAGAGAGAGAGAGGGGGGGGATAAAGTAAGAAAGAAAAAAAAAGAGAGAAAGGGAGAGAATTTTATATTTATCTATTAAGATCCAGGGGTAAGGGGATGTAGTATTAGAGGAATATGTTACTGTTGAGTAATAGGAGGAATATGTTACTGTTTATTTATAGGAGGAATATGTTAGTGTTTAGTTATAGGAGGAATATGTTACTGTTTAGTTATAGGATGAATATGTTATTGTTTAGTTATAGGAGGAATATGTTATTGTTTAATTATAGGAGGAATATGTTACTGTTTAGTAATAGGAGGAAATAAGTTACTGTTTAATTATAGGAGGCATTCATTATCGTAGCACCAGGTTGGTGATCTTATGTTGTCAATAGGGAGTAACGCGGAGAGGGGGAAATCGTGTTGAGGAGGTGAAAGGAAGACCGAATGCCCTAGAAGCAAAAAGGCGTATCTGACAAGTAACAAGCGAGCTTTTTGAAATCGTATTGAACAATATATTGCGTGATTACATTTGAGATAAGAGACAGAAGAATGGCTTTGCCACGAGGAACTCACAAGGGGAACAAATTTTGGAGGCGGTTAAAGAGATAGCCTAGAGTGAAACTTGGAGGATAGAGTTGAAAGAGAGATAAGAAGAAAACGAAATAGAAGTTTTTAAAACTCTCTTTTAGTTGATACAATGGAAGATAATAAAAAAATGTATCTAAACGTGTTAGTTACATCGATCTAAATACGTGACATGTCATTGTTGGTGTTCAATTTGATTTGGTTTAAATTATTTAATTGAGACATCTATACGATTTTAAAAATTAGACGTCATTGACATTGTATTATCGTTTTGAGAGAGTTTTGTATTTTAGATATGGCTGCATATCTTAGATAGAGTGATGTACTTTATAAAGAGCTGTAAAGTTGGGACAGAGTAATGTAATTTGAAACATGTAAAGTAGTATTTAAAAATTAGGTTGCTTTAGATTGATGTATGAGAGTCTTTTGTCGGGCGAAAAACTGTTTGTCCAGTAATTGAGTGTTGAGTATAGGCCGACCATACGTCTGCCCGAAGTTATGCCCCAACCCAGTCGACAGGACGGTGAGTTATGAAACTTAGTCTCCAATGCCACATATTTGTGGCTCGTGTTATAAAACTACCCAACCGACTCTAAACAGGCGGGACCAAAACTGAGACTCGAACTGCCTGCCTCCTAGTCTGCCCCTAGAAATCGTCGTGCATCGTTTGACTTCATGCACATTGTTGGACAAAACTGGGGGGGGGGGGCAAGAGAGGTTGTAGAAACTATCCCGGGTTTTCCGAGCCTGGATAAATATAGATAGAACCTTGAATTGTAAACCACGACTGAAGAAAACAAACTAATATATTGAAACGGGAAACCCTGAAATTCATTGTGATATATAAGAGATGGAACAGGTTGAAAAGAGTTAGTAAGCAATAACTTATGAGGATCAGGGAAACAAGGAAATTGTAACTTAAAGAGCGAACGTGGGTAATGAAATAAAACTAGAACGGGGAAATATTAGAATTTTGGTGAAGTAAAGCCTGAGTGTATCAACTTATTTCTAAAAGGTTTTAGGTGGAGTACTGAGGAAAGAATATGACGGAGCGTCCAGTTTGGAAGATATCAATGATTTGTTAAATGAAACATCAAAAATGGCGTCCAAGGTCTGACTGATTCACTAATACAAACATGAAAAAACACAGTTTCCCCAGTGTTCACAATTTCCTATCCTAATCAGAATTTGTTTATAGAGTCTACATTCTACATCTCTTGTTATAAATAACTCTCCAGTGGAATCCAGAAGATTTCTATGTGATATATTGAAAGGCTCTATAATACTACACTTGCCAAAGAGAATTATGTTGTTTTCATTCTTACCTAAAGATCGCCTGTCACTCTATCGCTATTGTGATATATTACCTGGACTGGCTACGAAAGGGAGTTAACATCCGCTGTCTTAATTGTGCGCTATATTGAATGGTTTTGAGCCTTATATTTTTTCAAAGATGTGTTATAGTTCTTCAAATCAAACGTGATTAGTGTACGTTCAAGCAAAATTTTGTGTTAAAAACAAATTCAATGCTCATCCTTTCTATACATAGTACGTATATATTTTCAAAACATTTAACTAACAATATAAATTGTACTTCCCAGGCAAAATTGCGGTCACAATGGAAATGCACATGCACATTGTATATTAATCAATTGCAAATTCTATAGCGGATGACTGTGTCCCATAACGTAATAATTATTCCGATGAATTGGGTAGCTTCATCGGAATACCAATAAACATAGATAGGGCTATAACCCTAAACACTATCCCTAAATCATATAATACAACGCAACATGTCATCAGCCTACGACTGCTGGCGGAATATAGAAAGCACATTTGGCAGTGCAGAACTAACGTAGCCTTCAATAGACACAACTACACGGAACCTCTAATAGAGAAAATATTTAGAGCAAAAATTCAAAATCTAATAGAGCAAATATAATAACAAATAATAACATAATAACAAAATAACTAAAACCAAATACACAGCATAATCTAAATTATACTTAAAAATTAATAATATACTATATTCTCCTGATGTAAATAGATGTAAATAAAGTATCTACAATGCATAACTATAATGTAAGGGCCATAACCCCGGACAGTGTCTGCGCTCAGAAATCTGCTCTTTTCCTTTCAGAGAGGAATCGGTAGAATCAAAAGGAACAGGCACGGACAAGTCCACTGGAGGAACAGCCATCACCCATCACCCCTTCTCTTATATTATATGTNTCACACCATGCCATTTTTCGTCCCTCTCACTCTCACATTTCACTTCACGGGGCATATCACTCACACCACCATGTCTGTATAGTCTGTATAAGTATGGGTCGAGAGGTTTGCCGGGTGTGTTTGTTGTTTAGCTCTTATGAGGCACGCTCGCCTCAGACAGGCCGGTCTGGATGTAGTATCGTCAATGTATCTGTCCATCATCCAATTTTGAAAAACCACAAAAAAAAAAATAATAATAATAAAAATAAAAATCTTTCCATTGTAAGGCCTTCAGCCAAATATTTCCTAAAAACTATGTACATTTAAAATAAATAAAGTAAACGCTATGTCCAAAAAGGGACTGCAGCGGAGATCGATGAGAGAAGTTTGAGGTTTCCGCTGCAACCCCCCTTTTAAAAAAAAAATAAATAAATAAAACAAAAAAAATATAAAAAATTTAAAAAAAATTCCGATGAATTCTAACAGATTAGAGGAGAAATATTGTTTTCATCTGTCAATAATGATTCGAAGGAAAGAATACAGTGGCGTAACTAGTGGGGCGGTCCGCCCTGGGTGGCACATATAAAGAGTGCGGCATTTGTGGGCACTTGAAAAGCAAAACCATTTCCCACAACCATCCTTTTTGCTTTGAAGGGGGAAAACCAAGGTGAAACAAAAATAGTCTTAATTAAGGGATTCGGGCAACATTTGTTGGATTACATAGTGGTTGTTATAACTAACGCAAAACCATTCAAAAATTTAAAATTGCTAAAAAAAAAAAGGTATCGAGTTATTTGGAAAATTATGCAGTATACACCACAGATGGTGATTTTATAAGAAAACTGCACGCACACACAAACATACATAAATCGCCGCTGGGTCGAAGAATATGTGCTATTACTTTCGCCACGACAATTTCTTGTGTGGAATTTCGACATGCACAGAATGATGCGCTAACAATTACCTACTTGATATGGTGGTTCATATTTTGTGTTTAACTTGCAAGTAATCTATATAATAATGCGCCTAAGCACATTTCCGTCCGTGTGT
>MUZC01001628.1:0-34179 GCA_002072015.1 Radix auricularia
GGTGTTATTGTTGTCTGAGTCTCCTGGTGTTATTGTTGTCTGAGTCTCCCGGTGTCAATTTACAATATTTATTTTCATTGACTCTTTCTAGCTGACAATAATAATAATAAACTGATAATTTATATAGTGCTGCACCCAGGTAAGGAACTGGGCTCACAGCACTTTACATCAAGATAATAACATACATATAGGTATTAAATAGACATTCATATTATAGCAATCACAGAAATGACAGTATGTTAAACATTAGCTACGTTTATCATTAGAAGAAATTTTGTTTCATTAAATTTGAAAATAAATTGTTGAAAAGATGTGTCTTGAGTGCAGTCTTGAAGGACTTGGTAGTTGAAATACTAGAGAATTATTGTTTGGCTGCACAAAAACAGAAAGACAGAAAGACTTACTTTCTAGCTTGGCTGGTAGTCTGGAAAGTTCCAGTGTCATATGGATGTTTGGTGTATGCATTGTTTTGAGACAAGTTCAGTTGTCGCTCTCTCCTAAAAGCCTTTGTCTCCTCTTCTTCACATTTGATCACTACCAGTTTTTTAAAATCATTCTGCCAATGGACCAAACAATTAATTTTTTTTTAAAAAGGCTTTAAAATGATTAATTGTATTTTTTTAAAGATGATTTTAGTTTATCTGAATTTTAAATTAGAAACTTATTTATTTTTACATTTAAAAAAAAACAACCCATTAATCAGGAACAGACTATGCCGTCTGTTGGTAAGTGACGAAGCAAGCGCTACAGGATATTGATATGGGAGAATAATTTGGCACAATGCCCAGCCACCTTTAATTTCCTAACAACGACATGTACTTATTCCTAGCTGGGTGGACTCAGTCAGAGGCGTCACTAGGTTTGGTGTCACCCAGGGCGGTAGCTCATGGTGTCACCCCTCATGATTTAACCCATAGAAATCCTCCGAGTTTTCCAGTGCCAAATAACGGGAATATATAGAATTTTACGGTCTGGTGTCACCCCCCTGATGGTGTCATCCGGGGCGGCCCACCCCCTACGCACCCCCCTAGCGACGCCATTGGACTTAGTTACACCCTTAGCTCCAGGAACAAATCATTTCTCTCAGAGATTTGATTCCATGAATCTCTTTACATCAGCTCAGCATGCATGCAGCCCTACCACTATGCTCCTACAATTGTTTTTTGTATTACGGCTCATATTATATAAAGAAATTCTGTAACAACATTAGAATTTTTTCTTTCTAAAAAAATAAAAGATAGTAGCCACGTGTATGGGCAGATAACTCTACAGTATCATGCTCCACATGGAATTAGTCTAATAAAAAGTAGTAACAGAAAAAAAATCTGGAGCATTGCTGTCTTCCACTTATGTATAACAGAACAAGGAAGTTAATTGTTTCAAATAATTTCTCAACATCTTAACAAAATAATATTAATCAATGAAACCATAAGAATTTTTTTTGTTTTCCACAACATGAATACAAAGTCAAAATTTACTATTGTGTGAGGGTTATCTGGCAAGTCAGTGGTAAGCTGTTCAAAAGTCAACTCTTCTTGATTTGATAGAGTTTCTGATACTGCACGGGTTGGGAGTAGGTAAATGCTGGCATTAGGCCTCTCCCTCTTCAGGTTCTCAATACACTGAGCAGTTTCTTGGTTCCCTGTAGGTGTAAATAGTGACATCATTTTCACAAGAAAAAATTATTTATCTTATATTTAATTAAGGTTGTTAACGGTTAATCGGTTAGCCGGTTAACCGGTCCTCAGATCAGGATCGGTCCACTTTATTGAGGACCGTAGGACCGCTTAACCAAAGAGGAAAAAAACCCAAACAAATAAACTAGCGGTAACGTAGTAAAAAAAAACAACACAAGCGGTAACGAGCCTTGTGCCTCTCCCTCTCGCTCAGTCACAGTGAGTAAAAGCAATACCACGGTCCAGCTGACAAATAGGTTGGCATTCAAGCCTTCAGTCTCCTAGCTGTAAGCATGCGTACATGACGCGTTATAGCCTGGCTTCACTGAAGTTCACAACTAATAGCACTGGCGGGATTCAGCTGTAGACTGATGCGTATGCGATGAGCGCATGCACCTTAGTAATAAAAAAAATACATGGTACTAATACGATAGAGACTCAACTCACCCCCTCCCCCATAATAATTTCAGAATTAAGCTTGCTAACGGTTAACCGCCTACCGTAGGACCGTGTAACCCAAAAAAAAAACCCCAAAAAAACCTAACGTAGTAAAAAAAAAACTAGTGAAAATAACAACACGCGATAACGCGCCTCACACCTCTCCCACTCGCTTTGTCGCGGTGAGTAAAAGCGAAAGCTAAAATCCAGCTGATTAGCTGGCGAGCGACTGTGACGAGATCTAACACAGTGGCGTTTGATGTCAACAACGGTCAAGGCCGAAACTGTTTCTATTTTTATTAATTATAGTCTGTTTATTCTAAAGACAAAGAAAGCTATAAAAGCATATGACCCCGTGACCTATCCGCATTTTATGATCAGCGGTTTATAGTCTGTTTCAGTTCAGGCATTCAAAAACTTATCGGCGCACGCCGCTTAGTGAAGTACATGTCTCTATATTACGAGAGGTATTTGAAAGACGTAGCAAAGATACCGGGCGATTAATCGGCCCACAAATTCGAGTTCGGTCTTTTAGTGACAGTTTTCCTGTTAGTCAAAGGCATTTGATTACCACATTAATAGGAAGCCAAGTGTAACTCAAACCCTATTTGAACAGAAAAAACGGGGAGGGGGAACGTGTGCATTGCAAAATTCAATTATTCTGGCGAGTTGACCATTAAAAAATAAAGTTTTTAAAAATAAATTCCATTTTATCATCGTTTACTCCGTAGCTTTATAATTTTATTATAATATTAATTTTAATACGCGAGTTGACCGGCATCACACACAAGAGAGGTAAACATGACGTCAAAACGGACGGGGCGAGGCGTTAGTTTTTGAAACTAATGAAAAATACCTCGCTAACTTTAACGAACGATTGAACCAGTCCTCTTATTTAGACCGGTGAACTACGAGTCCTCAAAATAAAATATAAAAAAGACAATTAACCATCACTGTTTAGTTCATTTTTTGGATTAAAAATTATGCAATGCTATGAATTGAGGGCAATGCGGAAAGAGCTGAACGCAAGTTTGGGGGGGAAGCGGGCTTTGATGCCATCAGACGACGCGAGGCGACAACAGTCTCTTAATAGTTCTCAAAACATTAGGGATATAAGGACGAGCGGTTAACCGGTCTTTTTTTGAATGGTTAGCTGGTCCTCAAAAACGAGCGGTCTTAACAACCTTATATTTAATTATTAGTGGTAAAGGTGACATGGAATAAAAAGGAATCTCAAGGCCAAACTAT
Organism: Radix auricularia; assembly: GCA_002072015.1. NCBI lineage: Eukaryota > Metazoa > Mollusca > Gastropoda > Lymnaeidae > Radix > Radix auricularia. The sequence continues at coordinate 3,363 of MUZC01001628.1, forward strand.
GATATGGGGAAGGTAGTGCTGCACAGAATGTGTACATTGAGACTTCTAAGAGGAACTTCTTTGTTGAGAAACTGCTACATACATCAATGATCTTGTTTAATGATTTATGTTTGGTCTTTATAACAGATGTAATGAGGCAGTCTTTATAGTCTCAGGAAGTTAAATTTCAAAGTAAGCTGCATAACTACATTGAAAACATGATAACAGAAATCAACTATTTGTTACCATAAAGAAATATTGAACCATCAATAATACAGTGAGTACCAAGACAAGTGACTTAACAATGACCTACCAGTAATTACTACAATCTTTTGGTCATCATCGTATTGTTCAAACACCTCTTTCATTTTACTGATGTGATCCTTAGTGAAGATGTTCTTGACCTAGCAATAGATTTTCAAGCAAAATATCTGAAACTTTTTAAATCATTAATGAAAATGCAAGCTGGAAAATAATGTACTAAAATACAGAAATAATATTTAATTAACTACAATTGTCCCCTGGAGAGAAATGTTTAATTTTGGCCTTTTTATCAAATCAGACTCATTTCTTTTGACTTTCAAATTGATTTTCATTTTAGTTACTACTGATCTTCTTTTTCTTTATCAGAGGACCAATATCAAGTCTATTATTGAAAGTTAATAGGGTTTTATGCTGTTAGAATGTTCATGCTGGTTTGACTTATTCATACCCAAATGTCCCGAGAGTAGTGAATCATGAAAAAAACCACCCAATAATTTATCCATTTTATTGTTCAAAATGTAAAGGAATGGATTTTAAATCTTGTTATTCATCTGCTTTATATAGTTACAAAGGCAATCATTCTAAGAGATCATTATCTTGTTTCACTTACCACAGAGCTAAATGACTGGCCCGCCCCCTCAACTTTTGTGTTGTCAATTAAAGCCAATGTTTCTTTCATTTTGCAGTTAGTGCATAAACAGTCAATGGCTCTCTTTGCTATGTGTAAAGCATTCTTGTTTTGTGGTGTCTCACAACTCTCATTTGTCATGTCCCATATAAAAATACCTTCAGCTGTTCTTGACTGTGTCAGAGGAAGAGTTTCCAAAGCTGAAAATTTTTTAAATAGAATCTTCAAAAAGACTTGACCAAAAATATGAAACTAGTTGTCATACTCATTAAGTGAACTTTCAGTGGCGTAGTGTGAATATGTGTCGTGAAGGGCATAACCCAGATCCCCCCCCCCCCTTGTCAAAAAATGTTATGCTATGAAGAAAATATATTTTTAATTACAAAGTAATAATTAGGAAACTTTACATTATGATGTTAGAAACAAAAACTGATAGAAAATCAATTCAATAAAATTAAAGTATTCTGCTTTTTCTCAAGGCACTATATTTGATGTATCATTACTATCAGCATTGCCATGCTCAATAGCCAAAATAACTAGAGATTAGTCAATCTTTATGTATTGTTAATCGGAATTAACATCTCTTTAATTTAAATTTAATTTTAGAGATGCCTCTCTCACAGCTGGATAGTTTTTAAAATAGTTGTAAGCACTGTTCAAATTAATGATATAGCAGGATAACTTTGAGCGTAAATATCTTAATAAACTTCAATAAATCAAAGTTGCCTTAATGCATCATCGAGTCATTTTTTTTACCCATGAGGTAAAATTATCTTTGCTTGAAAATGAAATGTCAGATACTTTGAATTTGATTACTCTAATTTGAAAGCAAAATTTTAAAGTCCAGTATGTTAGCTGGCGTACGAAAGTCATATCCATTTTCCTAATTTTGTAACTGCCAAAACTTCACATAAATTTCTAAAGTATCTTATGAAAAATACAACTTTCTTCATACAACTGTTTTCTCCGTCATTCTTTGACTGGAAGGTTCATTTGTCTACCATTACACATTCGCAGTATTCCAATTACCAAGTCCTTCAAGACTGCACTTAAGTGGCATCTTTTCAACATTTACTTTCAAAATTAGTGAAACAAAAAAAATTTTATGATAAAAGTAGCTTATATGTAACGTACTGTCATTTATGCGGTTGTTTTTTTGTAGTCCCATAACCTCTTTTTGTTTGAGGTTGTAGGGGATTCTAATGTTTCCATTAGAACATTCTCGGGCTTAATAGACACTGGCGGCGCCCATCCCTCTCCAGGTCAGCGGAGGACTTTATTAGCGTTAGTTATTTCTCAACATTTTTATAGTGCTTTTCGTGGGCTCGATCCCATGCCCCTCAACTTGTGAGGCAAGACCACTATTGACTTCGCTACCCAGCCGCCAATGTGGTTGTTATGGTAAGAATTTTTATTTTACATATACATATGTTATTATCTTCATGTAAAGCACTGTGAGCCCAATTTCTAACAGGGATACAGCACTTTATAAATTATCAATTTATTATTATTTTTATTATAATTATTAAGGTCTACACATACAATTTTATCAAAAGTAAATACCCCTTATAAGTCAGTGGAGTAACAACGGCTTGGCATTGGGGCAGTTACCAAGGGCACCAACCTGGGCCTGTTCAAAAGGAAGCAGCTAAATCTCCAAATTTCAAATTTTTATTAAAATATTTCTCTTTTATCCTTCATAACGTATAATGGTTTAAATGCAATATATTTAGATTTAATTGGGTAAATGATGCTCATTAAAACCTTGGCTGGTAGTTCATCCAGGAGAAGCAAAACTCCAACTACAAATCCTCCGCTGCCTTGCGGCTATACCCGCCTTGCGGGAAAGGCTAAGGGAGTAAACCCTAAAAGAAAATCAGGAAATGGAGCACCTACAGGCGGTCTATGTATAAGACTTATGTACAGTTTGGACAGTAGCAATATTCACGTATTTTAATAAAGTTCCTCCCTAATGCGCTCTTTGGCGATGTCAGTCTTCCTGTATGGTTGTGAGAATGGGACGCTCCAAAAAAGAATTAATGCGTTAGAGATGAGATGTTTTTGAAAGGTTCCAAACATCTCCTACATAGCGCACATCACAAACGAAGCTGTCATTGGCCCTTAAGAGGACCTTCTCACCTCAATTAGAAAGAGGAAATTATATTGGTACAGACCCGTGACAAGATCTGGAGGTCTCTCAAAGACGATATTGCAAGGCACAGTCATGGGAAGAAGGAAAAGAGGCAGACCAAGGAAGAGATGGGAGGACAATATCAAAGAGTGGACCGGCCTGTCATTTAGCCCTTTCAGAATGAAGCTCAGAACCGTGACACATGGCATGAGATAGTGTGCCACTCAAAATGTTGCCCCAACAACCCAGTGTCAGGTTAAGGGACAATTCAGTTCCTTCCTTTCTTTTGTTAAAATTTATTTTTAAAATTCTTCATTTATGGAAGCTAATTATTAACAATGAACTTTAACGACCCCACTAATTGCCACCTTGTGTATTGGATGGTTCACATTTGAAATTGATAGGATATAAATATTTTTTGCTTCTACAAATTTGAATAATCATTTAAGTTACTAGCCGATAGTGTCACACTCTCATACTACTTAAGCCTCAAGAAACTAATTTACGACAAGGACTTTGTTGACACCCTGGACATTTCACCCCCCCTCCCCGCTCCTATCGTCCCTCACGACGCCACTGTGCATTCATGCTGTTTTTTACAACTTTAGAAAATTTAAAAATATAAACTGCAAATATATTGGGTAATATAACAATATTAAAAATAATATTTTTAGAATTTAAACCAAAAAAAGGACACTAAAAGACTCTAAAAAATTATAAAAAGATTTTAATATATCAAATAGTTTGTCTTAAAATAAATAATTATGTCAGTTATCTAATTAGCTTCTAACTTTAAATTTATTTATTTATCCAATTTATTTGATTTACTTTTAAAAATATAAAAGGGCTATCCTGAAATAAAAACCTTAAAAATTATAATTTCAAATGTTGATTGCAATTGCATAAGTGCTAAAGAAACTAAAGCCTGAAAGCTGAAGGAAGAACCCAATGTACTCCCAATTAAAAACTTACGAGAGTCACAGCTTAAGATGGTCACATACTGCTGGATCTTTAATATATCACTATAAAAAAAAATTTAATATACTTTTTAAACAAATATAATAAAACCACATTTCATTAATTGATTAACGTAGCTGATGTATTGAGTATACCGTATTGTCATTTATGTAGTTAATATGCTATGAATGTTTCTTTTTATTTATATATGTATTGTTGTTTCCATGTAAAGCGCTGTGAGCCTGGCTCCTTGCTGGGATACAGCGCTATATAAATTATCATTTTATTATTATTATTATTATTATTATTATTATTATTATTATNTATATATATAAATATATATATATATTGAAATTGTAAAAACATGCTATATAAGCTGTGTAGAAATGAAAAATATTTATCCTAGGTTAAGCATGGGTGTGTAGGTTTAGACCAGGGTTTGGCAACCTGCTGCTCTTTTGATGTCAAGATGCGGCTCAACTGTTCCATGCGCAAATATTAATAATTATATTGTGTAATTTTCAAAACTGGTGTTAAAGGCTCATTAAAAATTTGGAAATTTTGCACATAGTAATTTTTTGCTCTTCTGTCTAAAATGTTGCCTACCAGAGTTTCACAAAATGGTGCCAACTACATAACAAACCAGGAGATACAGAAAAACTGTGAGGCTTTACATAATATTGGCCAGGAATGGGATCTTTAACATTCCTAGTCCATTGTTTATTACACTTTGTCTGATTAAAATCTAACAACATCAAATTTTATGGAGACTTGGGACCACAATGTAATTTTTTTCTTTTATAACCTTTATAAATAAAATTTTAGATGAAAATGACTTAACTATATAAATATATGTAATTGACCAGCACAAGGCCACAAGCGAGCACTGAGCAAATGAGCATAACTAATGACCCTCGCTGGGATAAAACAATCAATGTTCCATCACAGAAATGCCATGTTGTTCATAGTGTAGTGGTTATCATGCCCACCTTACATGTAGGAGGTACTGGGTTCAAGCCTCAGCGGAAACATAATTTTTTCATTTTAAAAATGTTTGTTTGTGCATGCTATTTTCTTGTTTTGAAAACATAGCTGACCCTCGGTAGGGTTGGCCAATCAAAGTTTATGGTTGGCAAGCTAGGTCAGTGCAGGTAGCTAATTGCAGTGCACATATCTTGAGACTATCAATACCCTTACCCCCACGTTCATTCAGTTGTTCTGAATCCTTCATGTTGTAGTTTGTGTCCGTTCTTTCCCCCTTTTCTTTTTCACTATCTATGAGCAAGTCTGCTGTGTATGCTACGCCACAGGTTTTATCAAGTTGATAATATTAAATATAAACTATTTGTGGATTAAAAAGTAGTCTTATTACATTAATTTTATTTGGAGTAAATATTTCTAGAAAATTCTATGCACACATGATCACTATGGCACATCTTTCAAAGTTCCAATACACGACTGATTTTAAGCATTAAAATTTTTAAAGATTAATTTGTATCTGTCTATACTTTAAATTAGTTTTCTTTAATAATAAATATCAGTAGTTAATTTTTCCCGTAACTTCTGCTAGATTTTATTTAAATAATGTCTTTAATTTTTTAGCAGTACTTTATCTGGTATCAAAATCTTTACATTAAGCATTAAAAATTTAGCTACATTATTTTATAATTCATTTTTTGATGATTGTTTAAAGGTTGCAAATGTTTGTTTTTTTCAAAATGCCATCTCAATAGCACCTTTATTTTGGCTAATATTTATTATTATTTTCTTTAACTAAAATATAATTGAAAATAGATTGTCATCATTATTTCTAAGGTGATTCTACTAAAACTGTACCTGCCAAATGTGAAAATATTATCTTTGTCTTTTTCTATGTGGTTGAAGATCTTAGTTTCATCAGGAATAGTTGTCATTGTTTGATTATGCTTGCAGAAAATCAAGTTTGTTTCAAAGTCTTTGTTCTCCTCATTGATTAGCAGGTAGCTTAGTTGCTGTTTGATCTAAATCAAAGAATTAATATTGAAATTTGTAAATAAATTTTAAAATATAAAAAATAATATTAATAACAAATTATTATTACCATAAAAAAAAAATTTTTTTTAGATAAAGGGGGATAACTCCAACCATACCATAAATAGGTCAAGTTAGTTTTTAATTTAATAACTTGTATTTAAAAGTAAATAGATAAATTAAAATGACGTTTAAACATAATTAATTGCTGTGTGTGTTGTTTAACAATATTTCCGAAAGGCTTTGTAGTAAAAATTCTTTAAAATGCTATTTACAATTAAATAACAGAGTAATAATTGTTAAAATGATTTTTAGATCTACTATTTGCAAATTCAATGTTGTAAGATATAACTTCCTTGGTTTCATTTTTTATGAATTCTATTTGTACAGCTTATCAACACTTTCTATTAAAGATTGTGTTAACAACAATGATCAAAAAGATCAACCAGATTTGTATTTATAAAGTGAAAGGGTATTTAACTCTATTGCTCGGGAATTATTTTCCTCATTCAGACGGAATTATCTATTATGGATATTGGTGGCGGGCTACGATGCTATCTTAAAATTTTAATGACTTTTTTATTATGTAACAGTTAATGATACATTTGGTATTGAATAAAAGGGGAAACAATGATGTTTTCAGGGAACAGAGAAATTCATGACTTAATTTTCATAAAATAATATTATTTTGTTTTAGTGAAAATAATTTTTGTTTTTAAAACATCCCCTTTTTTTAACATAACCCAATTTACAAAAATTTAGATTTTTTTCCAAAATGTAATAAAATGAAGTTTTTCCTGAACTATATTCATTTACAGCAAACAGAAATAATTTCACATTGAAAAAAATTAACAAAACATTAGAGCTTCTTATCCATGGACGCCAATGCAAGGAAATGACACGAAAATTGAACTGTTTACGATGGAATCTGAAATAATACTATGTACTGCAACTAGAAATTAGTTTAAACTCTAGCTAATATTGAATTGAAAAAGATTAGCAGCTTTCAAATAGACTATATATTGTTTTTATTATTTTTGTAGTATAAATATTATCATTTCATAAAGGCTTGTGAGGCTTGATGTTCATCAACAGATGACTTTTCAACTTAACTGTCAGATTCACAACAACTACAAGCACTAAGTGTATGATTCGTCGATAATGTAAAATTACTATCTGAATCATCATTAAAAACTAATATTTTTTCTTGTTAATCAAAGTAGTATTTTAAATAATATTAGATTGATAAACAGCTGTGCTGGTTGAATATCCATGTTTGTAAACAAACATTAAGCCTTTCAAACGCTTCTTTTGCTGTGAAAACACATTCAAACAAAGCATTTTTGACTTTTTAATCAAGGGAAATCATTCCAGATTACATTAAAACTAATTTCAGTTACATATATCTTATCTTATCTCTACAGACTGCTCCCAAGAAAAATAGTTAAATTCTGTGGAGAAAGGTTTTTGAAAACATAAAACCTGCTCTATTATGGTATATGGTTCTTTCCCTCTTGAATCAATATGGATGTATTAGTCAAGTATTGGTGTCATTGTGCAGCTATATGTGTTATTATGATAGAGGGTGTCTGGTGTTATCATTTGGTTAATGAGATTGAGACTCGCTGATGTGACTTTTAACTATTTTTTATAGCCTTGGGGTAAGGTTTACATGACAAAAGTTACTTCAAGCCATGGATTGAAGATGTGTTTTTTAATTTGGGTGGCACAAAAAAGAGAAAGACCTTATACAAATGTTTGAATGTATCTCTTAGGAACAGAGAAAACAAGCCAAGTGTACCTATTGTTTTATCAGTTGCCCTGCTAATATTTGAGCAAGTCAGTAGATGACATGTTATATAAGTAACAAGCCCTGTTTTATGTTTTAACTTTCAAACAACCAGCTGATAGGGAGCCTCATTTGGTAGTTTAGTTGTTGTTTTAATGGTACTTGTGTTCTGTTGATCAGATTATGACACAGGAACAAATGTGACAAGTGAACTGATCTGTCAATGGAATTTTGTGAATAGATTTTATTGTTGACATTCAGGATTAATGCGATGACAAGTCAATTGTGACATGGTTTCAAATGCTCAGATCTAGGTTTAAAGCACTGAGACAAATCAACCTGTATTGTCAACCCTAAATTGAAGTCATCAGTCATAAAATAATAAAGACTTACAAGTCCCATGGTGTCCCAAGGATATACTTCAAGTTCTTCCTCCTGGCTGAAAAATTTGACCTTGACTTTGAAATTCTCAGTAATGTCACCCGATGATGCTATAATATTGATATTTATTGTTTGATTTATGAAATAATTTTGATGTGGGATTAATGACAAAATATTGTTATTCTGATTAATGACATTTTGATTGTGTGATTAATATAATGATATTGATTGTGTGATTAATGACATAATATTGATTGCATGATTAATGACATAATATTGATTGTGTGATTAATGACATGATATTGATTGTGTGATTAATATAATGATATTGATTGTGTAATTAATGACATAAAATTGATGCATGATTAATGACATAATATTGATTGAGTGATTAATGGCATATTGATTGTGTGATTAATATAATGATATTGATTGTGTGATTAATGACAAAATATTGATTGTCTGATGAACATAATGATATTGATTGTGTGATTAATAACATAATATTGATTGTGAGATTAATGACATGATATTGATTGTGTGATTAATGACAAAATTTCTAACTTTTTAAAAGGTATTTCCAAAATCATAGCTACACTTTAAACTGTTAAACTATAGATTCACAAGATAAAGTACTCTCTTTAAATATCCGGGGTTGACAAGAGTGTTAGGGTCAAAGTTTCAAGTAACAGCAGTTAAATTCTGAGATATTACTTTTGATCCATATGTGAACCTCCTCAGTTTCTAATGGCAAAGTCATGGATGAAAAATGCATGACTTCTTGCAGGTCAACAACAGAAAACCATTTTTTAAAAACTCATTTTTATCTTAATAAAAAATTAAATTCAAAATGAGAATATATTGGTGATAACTCTAGAATAACTTAAGCTTTAAGTACTTCTGAATATCTCATCTTAGATTTTATTCTTCAGATGCTAAAATGATTAAACAGTGACATGGACTAATCTCAGTATGGGGTCATCCACATATAACATACGCACAAAAGTCGTATTTTCATACCCCTCTCACCCCTGCTGCATGTGGTACATTTTGAGGATCCGCTCCGCAGTGCATATGTACAATTTTAAAATTTAATTGTAAGCCAGAGTCAAAAGATCTTGGTTTTACTCTTTGAATTCGCTTATAAATGACATCACTTGCCTAAAAAAAGGGGGGAGGGGGTCGCATGTTTATGACGATGTGTGACGATGGGAAGTGGTTTTAAAGAAATGTATTGTCACATCAAATTGTGCAACTTTAAATGAAAGTTCCCCTGGATTCACACATGTTACAATATAAGAGTGCAGCCTTACACTAAATAAGATGAAGTCTATGAGTTAAAAGCAGAAACTTATGACCTTACCAGAAAAGCCTTCAGCTTGTGGAATATCTAAGCCTGTTTCATATTCCTGTTTCATTCAGTAAACAATAATTATTACAGTCATCTTAAATATTTTATATTTGAAATAAAATTTTAATTATTTTCTTTTTTCATAAACTAACCATATTTGTTTTAGAAACTACTAAGGATTTTTTTATATAAAAAAAGTTATATTTATAAAAAAAAATTAAAAAACACCTACCATGTGATGGTTCCACTTGGGATGAACATTACATTCATCATGGCTGTTACATGGGCGACCATCTTGGTGATCTAGATTAATACCAAAAGTCAAAGACTAAAAATCTCATGACCAAAAGACACTGTTTAATTCATTAATTTATTCTTATATTTTATCAAAGATTCAGAAAGAAATCATTATAAAATTCAAATTGACTTGTATTTCTCACTGAATCCAGTGAAACAAATTTATCATACTAACGAGATGTGAACTAACTTTTGGACAGAATTGTAGAAATGAGGAAGAGTTGTTGGTCAAAAGATTGCACTAGCAAACATTCTATTATTGAGTGTGTGCTATTTCTGTCACATCTGAAGACTTTTTTATTTATAATTATATTTTTTTAAAGTGGGGAAAATATCATTTAGATGTAATCTTGGGTACTAGCAAGTGGTGACATAAAATTTAGATTTTAGATTTTAAAGCACCAAAGTTTGGTATCTTTAACAAATAATTTAAGAATTATTCACATGATTTTTCATTTCCATTGGATTATTGGAAAACAACAATGTGCCACCATGGTATTTATTAAGTTATTGTCTCTTTAACACAGAACCTTTCCTGGGGCATAATTTTTTCTTACTTCAATAGGCCTATGTGTGAAAAAGAATAGAGGAGAGAGATAAAAACGAATGGCACATCAAGCCATAATATTTTCAAGATAAAATATTTTGGGTAGTCTGTAGAACTATTCAGAATCTATGAAATGACAGAATATTTGAATTTAATTATTTCTTATTTCCTATAAAGAATTACTATTCTTTTATAATTAAAGAAAGTTGGTCACATAACCAGCTAATATTTTTGTAATTAAAGCATAATTTGAATTGGACTATAAAGAGTCAGGTGATTGTAATGTTATTTCAATAATGTAATCACTGACTGATATCTGTCTCTCATTGTCTGACAACAACTCTATCAATATCACCATAAATGTTTATTCTAAAACAAAGGAATACTGTCAGTGTCAGATATAATAAATGTTCACCTTCATTATTTCCTAAGTTCAAATCATCGTTAGTCGTGTCTTCACTTGCTTCTTGGATTGTGTCAGTACTTGAAATTATACAAAATGATAAATAGTAGTCAATATACCACCGTATGTATATACTCACATATAAGCCTACATCACATATAAGCTGACCCCCTAAAACTGCCTTAAAATGACCATTTTTTTGCAAATACCCACATATAAGCTGACCATGCAATTTTCTAATTTTACTCCATAATTTTGGTTCATAGAAATTCATCTCTGTAAAGATATAGAATGTTTACTTTTGCTGTGACATCCCAGTTTGTTTACCTTTTGGAAGGACACAAGAACATGTTCTGCTCTTTCCACATTGTATGCTACAATAAAATCTGAACATTAGCTCATAAATTGTTCACAACTGATGATAAATGAAGTATATATTTATAAAACAATTCTACACTTTAGTGTCTGTCCTTGTGTCCATTTTGATCTATGAGTATATAATGTCAGCCAACCCCCTCATTTTAGAATTGTATTGTATGGTCCTTAACTTGGCTTATATGTGGGAGTGGTGGTCGAGAGGTAGCGCTCTCGACTGTCATACCGATGGTCACGAGTTCGAATCCACACGAAAGTGAGGATTTGTTCTCGGGGCCTGAGGAGTCCCCGAGTCACACAGCTCCGAATGGGTACCTAACTAGACAATAGTTAGGCGGCTGGGGTAATGCGTGGAACCCCTATAGCCGTGGCCTGTGACCGCTGCATCACTTGCCAACAGATCATCTCTCATGGTCTGTGGACGCAATTATCTTCTGCATAGAAGGAGCGTCTGTATATCTAAGATAAGATAAGAATATATATAATAATAATATTAAAGTAATTTTTATAGTGCTATGTAACCGACATACCTTTTAGTTAATGGGTACATTCCAAATTTCATACCAGTGCAAATTAAGTGCTATGAATCAAATATCTTAAACAATTAAGATATTTAGAAAGATGGCACAGATTGAAAATAAATACAAAAACAAAAGCTTTTTTTTTCCCCCAGATTATTAGTATCTACAAATTAATATTATATAAATTTCGGCCTACATTGGTATTGTAAGCTGCTAATGATAAAGTATGACAATAAACATGAGATGACTATTTATAAATCAAAAATTTACCAGTCTTCTACTTTGAATCTGTTATTGGATGCTTTTCTATTAATCTTTCCTCTCGTCTCACCAATTTTTATCTGAGAACATGTATGTTGAAATCATGAATTCAAAAGAATATGTACTAATTATGTTTCTTGTAGTACAATTTTAAATTTGCAATATGATTTCAAGCATAATGTTTAATAAAAAAAATTTTACTATTAAATTATTATTTTAATATTTAATCAACCCATTACTTACAAATTATTGGAATTCAAAAAGTAAAAACATAAATAAGCAAAAAATAGCGCCAAAAATAATCAATTACCTGACAAGTACATGAACATTTTGATTTTAAACAATTGACTGACAGGACTATTCAAAATGTTGATAAAGTTTGCCTACCATGGTTCTAACACTTCATCTACTTATGGAATTACGGACACTTCAACCCCGGACGATTCGACCCCGGACGGTTCGACCCTGCCAGTTCGACGCCAGGACGTTTCGACCCCGGACGATTTGACCCCGGTCGATTCGACCCTGGACAGTTCGACCCCAGGACGTTTCGACCCTAGGGTGTTTCGACCCCGGACGATTCGACCCCTTTCTCTTTAAAGCGTGAAATGTTTTGGTTTTTAAAAATTTATTTTCAATTCTTTTTTAATTAGAAATAAATAGTTTAAGTTTAATAGTATCTCTTTAAAAATAAAAACAGTAGGAAATAGTTATTTATAACGGTTTTTTTTAAAATGATAGTATGATTGAACAAATAATATAGTTTTATATTAATATGTCTTAAAAATTAAAAATAGAATGAGATGTTATTTTTAATAATTAAAAATAGTACAATGTAAAAAATAAAATAGTCTAATTTAAATTAATAGCTCTTAAAAATTAAAAATATAATGAGATATTTTTAATAATTCGTTTAAAATAGACAATATATAAAAGTCTAATATATATTAAAACAATGTTTCAACCCCGGACGAATCGATCCTTTCCTTTTTAAGGCGTGAATTTTTTTTTTTAAAATTCTTTGTTTTTATTTTATTTTTGCATTTTAAAAATATTTTTTGGTTTAAAAATAATTAGTTTAATAATATTATCTTTTTAAAAATAAAACACAGTCTGAAAAAGTTATTCTGAACGTTAAATTTACGACATTTTGGAAAAAAAATATATACACTGATTACCAGTCAACATTCAAAGCGAAATCATGATTGTGATCAATACGCTATCGGTCTGAGGTAAAAAGTACGATTCCACCACAACCCCGATCCGATGTAATTGGACAATAAAAAAAAGGCAATGTGGGCAATCACCTACAGTATCTCTGCCCATACTCCATTTATTTACCTTCTCAATAACCCTCGCTAGCACATCAAGTTCTGTGGTCGTCGCTTAGTTTCGTCTTCGTAACTAGTCGTTCATTATATAACCACCGGACAGTTCGAAATCCAGACGTTTCGCCTAGGGTGCTGTCAATATTGTTGTAAAAGCTGCCCTGTTACCCTTTCAAACGCCGCATTATTTTTGCCATCATGACCGCTTTATAATACAAACTAGCCACCACCCATGCACCTCATTTTACAACGGCATGCTTCCAGTAAAACGATGGTAAACTGAACATTCAAATAGATGGTAAATATCAATACGTAACGTTCAGTCAGGTCATAAGGGCACAGCAGCTTGAATGCTTTTGTCTGCTATGCGGCATATTAAATATTGAAATTTATTTACGTTAGATAACTTTGTACGTCTTATTAAAATCAGTTTTTCTGCCAGGCAAGTTTATAGATGTTAACGCACACAAGAAACAGAATATATATTAGACTTTTATATATTGTACTATTTTTAATTATCAAAAATATCTCATTCTATTTTTAATTTTTAAGAGCTATTAATATAAATTAGACTATTTAATTTTATATATTGTACTATTTTATATTACTAATTAAAAATAACATCTCATTCTATTTTTATTTTTAAAGAGATATTAGCGGTAATATAAAACTATATTATTTGCTCAATCATACTATCATTAAATAAACGTTAAAAATAAACATTTCCTACTGTTTTTATTTTTAAAGAGATAATATTAAACTTAAACTAATTATTTTTTAATTAAAAAAAGGATTAAAAATGGATTTTTAAAAACCAAAACATTTCACGCCTTTAAAAGAAAGGGGTCGAATCACCCTAGGGTCGAAACGTCCTGGGGTCGAACTGTCCGGGGTCGAATCGACCGGGGTCAAATCGTCCGGGGTCGAACCGTCCTGGCATCGAACTGGCAGGGTCGAACCGTCCGGGGTCGAATCGTCCGGTGTCGAAGTGTCCGACCACCTACTTATGAAACCAAATGAAAAGCGTATTAAGATAATGGCAGTGATGGAGTCTGACTCAGAGACAGAAAATGAGGACAGCTCTTCTGACAAATTACTTCGTTAGAAAACGTAGAAAAGTGTTCCTGCATTCATTAACACTCTAAAATTGTGGAAACTTAATGAACACCGACATTACTTGCCAAGACCGTTTTGTGCATACCAGTTACCTCAATTCCATGCGAATGATTGTTCAGTTTGGCTGGTTATATAATCAATTAGACCTGCTCATTACTTGAACCAACTAATGTCAACACACTTGTCTTTTAGCATAGTTGGTTAAAAGATGTTTTATAAAGGAGACATTCCAGTGTTATTTAGACTTTCAACAAGAACATTTACTAAGTGTTACTTGTGACATCATAAATTTTCATTTTTGGCTTTAATCAAAATTAACCATTAATTTTTCAAAAGTTAACAATTAATTTAAAAATTAATTTTTAACAGCCCTAATTTTAATCTGTGAGGATTTCCATGTACTGTGCTATTTTTAAATCTCTTATATTAACTTCACGGTCTTGTTGTGGTCCCACAGGAAAAAAAAAGTATAAAATGACCTTTTTCCCCGCTTTTTTCTTATCAAGCTGAAATTTTTGCATATAGACTTTTTCACCTAAGAATGAATGCTATCAAAATTTCATATCAATCAAATGGACCATAATTGCAGTAATTAATTTTTAGATTATCTCTATATATCTCTATGTAGCATGTAAATGTTTATGCTGGTTTTTGGCGCAGTGCATATTATATTGAACATAATCTATACTTTTAGCTATTTCTCATTTAAAAAGGATTTATAGTCAAAAACTTTGTTCTTATGGGTTTTTTATTACTGCCCGAACCCAAACCCTAACTAATTTGTTCAGGGTTTTTATAATTAATAGTCTTTTATTGTTTGAAAGAATCAACAATTTAATTAGAACTCAAAGTTCTACTTCCAATTTTAAAACAAACATTTGTAACTAGGGCTGCGAATATTAGCGAATTTCTAGATTAATCGGTAAAAAAAAATTATCAAATAAAATTATTTTAATCAATAAAATAGTGATTAAATTCAAAGAACATGTTGTAAAACAATGTGTACGATTTGTTAATAAATAAGTAATTATTAATAATTAACAATAGTTTGCTTTATTTACCTACATACTTCTCCATTGAAAAAAATAAAAAGATTTTTAAAAAGTAAACTTTGAAAGAAAGCTGTTATAAGGAAAATGGTGTAAAAACTAAACATAGTTTTTTTTAAATTTGCAATAAAAATTTTTTAATTCATTGACCTTATGCCTTATGTGTATTACTTAAATTTAAATATGTCAAATGCCTGTTTTTCTTACTTCCCTTGAAATTTTTAGTTTGATGATGTCATACATCTTATTTTTGACTTTAATCAAAATTATCGCTTAAGTATTCGGTAATTTTTAAAAAGTTAATGATTAAATTGAAATTAATCGATAACAGCCCTAATTTGTAACCAATAATAAAAAGGTAAATGACCATAAATAATACATTAATAGAGGTCATCAAAAAATGTATAGGAACACACAAAATAGGTCAGATATCTTATCATTCTTTCTAGAGCTACACTGTTATAAAAATAGACAAGTGCAATTAATGGATACAAATTTAACAATTAAACCACTGCCACAACAGCACTGGGAAAAACCACCTGGGATACCATTGGCTCTAAGATGCTATAAATGTGGCATTTGATATATACATGAATATTTTATGTCCAAACTTTTTCATAACTTAAACTACTCTTATAAATTTTATAATAGATGTTGAGGAATGACTTGCATTTTTGCATAGACTATAATATAAATGGAAGATTCATGATGAAACTTACAGCGCTACTAAAGTTACGGCACAGTGTGTCAAACATGAATGTTACAGTTGGCCAGAGAAGAAGATCATGATCCACAAGGGAATTGTGAATGAGAACTGTAATGGTATCCATTTGGTAGTTTAGCATATACAGGTCACCTACAAAGTCCTTATCACCTGTGGAATATTGAAAACTATCTTAAACTTAGATCATATTGTTGTATAACTTTGCATTAAAAATAATATAGGCAGGTCTGATCAAAACATTTCCTTGATATGGCAATTAAAAGATGGTTTAAGGATACACAATTTTAAGATAGCAAATCAGTTCTAGAAAGGTGGCAAACAGCAGCTTTATTTATTATTATTGAAGCAGTTCATATATGCAGATAAAGAAGTTTCAGGGAGCAATGTAGTTCAAGCTAGAGTTTTTTATATTAATAAATATACTACTGTCATTAAAAGAGAAGCAATCAAAGGTCTATGTACTTGAAAGGTAGTCATATGTGCCAGAAACTTATCCAGCCTTAGGTACAGGCGACTGACTAAAGGATTTTAGTGACATCGTTATCACTCTAACAAAACATTTTATTTTATTCATACAATTTGTTTAATCAAAAATAAAGGACATTACACTGTGTTTTAACTTTGATAACAATCTCTCTGTGCAACCAATGTGCTCAGAGTTTGTGACAGCTTTAAATGAAATTAGTTGTTGTGATTTGTATATGATATTAAAACATCAAGTTTAGAGTAAATACTTATAAATTTAATAGAGTGTTAAATATTTTTACAGACTGTAAATTGAATTAATGAAATAGGGAAAAGTTAAAGTAAAAAAAATTGTTTGAATAAAGACAACTTTCTTGTTGTAGTTTTAAATATAGAACACAAATAAAACATACCAAAGTGAAGTATTTTTGCAATAACTATATTTTTCATGAAAGAACATTTTTGAGTATTGCAATTATTTGCAAACTATAACATTTTATTATTGATAACTTATGTTTATTGAATATAGTTAAGTATGTCATTCATTTAGGTTAGGGTTAGTATATCATTGACTCAGATTAGGGTTCAGTATAGCATTGACTCAGGTTAGGATTCAGTTTTTTGTTATCATGCAATCATTAGTTATTGAATACTGGACATCTCAGTACCATGGACCTAGGTCAATCATGCATGTACTGGTTTACTGGCTAAGATGTTTCTTTAATTTCTTCAAGGGAGGAAAACAAAAGGTGGGATTGAGATCTACAGATGGCCATATTGCAAGTATTCTAGGAAGATGAAAGTGAACTTTTTTATATAATTGAGAAGGACTTGTATCTTCCCTCCCCCCACTCTTAATATAACATCTTTCCATTGATCACACACCTTGAGGTTATTAATTTCCCCATTTTAGTATTCTACTATGAAACTAGACAGTATACCAAACATTGACCAAGATCCAATTCAGAAAAAAACATTTAAGGGTTTACAAAAGTACATCTTCTCCTGAAAAAACAACACAATTATCAAACAAAAAGTGTAAACATTTGGATACCCAATCAGATCCCTTTACATGATGGATTTGATCACACAAGGGTATCTTTGTCTTGGTGGGATCCTGTTTCTTATTGCTGTCCCATTCCTGGTGAGATAATGAGGGTAAATTGACCTACTTTGGTCAAGGTCCATCAAGAAGAAGTGAATGAGCTTTCAAACTCATTTGTGTATATTTATTAGCATTTGCCTCATTTTAAGAGAAAATGTATGTCCAGAAGATTTCACAATGTTTATAACTTTTGTAACATGTCAATTATCTTGTTTTGTGTTCATCAGGCTGCTCACTTTGTAGCTGATATAATAAGCAAACCACATTTCAAAAAAGCCATGTTTCAGACTGTTCATGGTTGAGGGCAAATTAACAATTTAAAGAAAATGTCATTAAAGGGCCATTAGCTGTAGGGAGATGTGACTAACAAACTTGATGCCTCTCAGTCTTGTAGATTTAGCTTAGTAACCCGTGTAGCCACCACATGCTTACATCAAAAGTCATAAATGTGACTTGTGCTTGAGTTGGTAAATTGTAACTTCTGTGATTCTTGGAGAGGCCCATCAAGTTGCCAAATGTTGTTTCATAGCCTGCCAACCAGCCTACTTCCACCAGAGATTGAGTTGTTTAAAAATTGTCATTTGTATGCCTAACTAAGGAGAAATGATATGGGAATTGGTTTTAAACATTTTGTTTTGTTTAAAACTGACAATTTTATTTCAATTGAAGTTATGAACAACCAGAGGTTTGTCTACTTGGGAAATGTTAAAAAAAAGCAACACTAAAAGTTGTATAGCTAGTAAATTATCATTGTAACAACAACGTAGCCATGTTTGGATACTTGTAAAGTACCAGCAAGGAGTGTCTTTCCAGGATAATGTGACACATTTTTCCATGACAACAATACTGTTTTAAGTCCACTGTCTGTTGGTAGATACACAATATTTTCTTAAAGAAAGAATTTTTTGAAATTTTTTTTTAAATGGCAAAGAGAAAAAAAAAAATTCTGTAAAAAGAGCCTTTCAAAGCCACTGCGAGTTCAAATAATACTGATATTACTGGTAAGCCTGTGTGTATGTTGAATAAGACTGTGATAAAGAAATATAATTAGGTCAGTTTAACATCAAGACAAATATAAGCCTGAATGCAGAGAAAATGATACCACAGATATGGGAATTGAAAAGATAAACATCACAGCAAAAATCCTATTCCTGCCCCGCCCCAAACACACACACAAATGATACAAACTAAGAGCAAGTTTTATCCAAAAAATCACAAATTCAGACCAACCATTCACAATAGTTTATGGCCTGAACATAAATGTGGCTTTTGATTGAGTTTGTGAGATGGCAAATGGTGTGAAAACAGCTGATTGAAAAAGGCAAAGTTCTTGTTGCATGACATATTACTGCCAATGAAAGTAATGACAGTCTAAGACATGACATTTCAGCACAACTCACAAAAGTCATGCACAGAATGGACTACACGTTCAATTTTACATAATCATAATCAATTTTGGACATGAAATCTAAGCATGAGATGACAGGAAAGAATGTTCCACAACTCATGTCAAAATTTAACCAAAGTGAATCTGCCTTTAGAAATACTAGTTGGAAAAGAACAGATGGAACATGGGAGATGTGGGGTGGAAATAAAAAGTGGACCAACTCCACCAGCGTGTTAACTGTACCTGGTTCATGTGGTGTATGTTTCTTATTGAAAATGTACCCAGCAGAGAAATAATTACAGCAGCTTTAATAATAATAAATCAATGATTTTTAAGTAATAAAAAAACCCAATAAATTAAAGCTTTATTAATTGACTAATACAAACGTAAAAGCTTCCACTAAATGATTAATCAATTTCCCATTATTTTTTGTGGGGAAAAATATGTTTGGCATATGTCCAAGAATCCAGAATAGATTACGGATGTTTACAGAGATACCATTGTATTTTTAAATAAATAAACACATAAAACACATTTTCTTGAGGGTTATTGGGCATATAGAAATTATTAAAACGGAATCTCCCTGCTGCTGAACATTAACAAAACTAATCATAAATTTTTAAAAAGGTAAACATGAGGTTTTATCTTAAGCTAAAAAAAAAAAAGCACAATACAGTACTTTTAACTCTTAATGTACCAAAGCAGTTTACCGTTTTGTACCAAAGAGCGTAATGCGCAACTCGATAGAAATCTCTTTAGAAACGAAATTACAGAAAATAAAAACTATTCAGTGCGGGATCAACGATGTTTTCGACTTCCGGTAATGGCACCTGTTTACCTCGCTAGTGTTATCGCTTGATTTGCGATGTTTTTTGGAAGATTTTACTTTTTTTTTTCGAGGATGCGATTTTGCTATACTTTTTCTACTAAAATAATAGTACTAAACTACAGGTAAAAATAGTTTTAAACTCAAAACAGTCTTTTGGATACATAAAATAACCATTCTTATTCTAAAAGATGACGTCAGTATGACCATAATAATAAAAATGGATTTTACACTATTTTTTAAAATTTTATAACCGGTTGATCGCAATTCAGGAAATTCTTACTGTACTGAGGCGGAAGTTTTCAAAAAAACCTTAAGGCACATTAAGAGTTAATTTAGAATATTTTTTTTTTAGTACAAAAGGCACCAAAAAAAAGCTTAAAATGGAATGCAGCTTAATACATGGAGCTTTTAAACAAAAATTTCTAAAAGTAGCACTGAAAACTAATGAGGAAAATTAGCTTCCCAGTGTTTAAATACTTTAAGGTTTTTCAGACTTTTTGCTTAAGGTAAATGGTAATTTGAACAGATTTGTAAAGAATTTTATTTTGGAATAAAAAAAACTTTTTTTGAAAAGAAGTTTGTTTTTATCAACAAATTTAAGTATTTCTTAATTATTTAGCATTATTACATGCAGCATAATGCTGGCAAGGCTTTACATACAAGCCTAATATGCATTAACTCTTTTTCTCCGTAATTATTTTCCACGTTTTGACGGAATTATCTATTTTGGAAATTTGTCGCGAGCTACCGTGTTAGTGCTTGAATAACATATTTCTAGTTAGCCACTGTCTACCTGTTATCATAACAACAACTGTTCCTGGCTTGCGTCCAGCTGAATTCTCAAAGATTTGTCTCTTCATCCTAGCATCTGAGGCATTAGAGCCCTTACCCTTATTGTCAACAAGGATAACATTTACCTGTTGGATAGAAATTTAATTTATTTGTATCTATTTTGGTTATGTTGCAATAGCATTTGAGTACAAATTAAATTCTAATGTTTATGATATAAATCAAACGCTTTCGTCTTATTAAAACTTATAGAAACTTTATTATGATTTGAGATCAAACGGTCCACAGAGTTCAATTCTAATTATGCTTTATGTGCATAGTAAAAAGATCATCTGTCTTTTCTATAGGCATAGGTAAAGAATGGTCAAGTATGGAATAAAAAAATAAATAATAATATAATAATATCTATAATAACCCCTTTCACACAATGAAGGCCTATAGGGGCAAGTGAAGCTGCGTTCACAAGTTTCTTTGACCACTAACAAGCAGGGGATTGTGTGGTTAGCACAATGCTCCGGGGGCCTTGCCAGTACCATGGCTCGAATTCGTGACTCGAGTTCTTGCAGCGGTTCGGCAGTCCAGCACTACTACTTAGACCACTGCACCTCAAAAAGTATATTTTTTCTAAAAAATATTTTTCAAATCCACACCATAAAAAAAGCAGAACAAGAAATTTTTTTTTATCAAGTTATAATTTATCAAATTGCAATTTAAAAAACAACAAATTCTTTTTTAAATCAAATGAAAACCCCAGATCTCTAAAGAAAACTGAACATTTTCAAATCAAACAAATATAGGGGCAAATTTCACAGCTTGGTATGAATAATATAGGGGATAGATTACATATGATAATGTGGAAAAAAGATTACAATTTAATGTATTTAACAATAAAATTAAAACTTCAGTTTCTTCTTACATTTTCATAAGACCCCAAATTTGTTACGGACTCGTTAGCTTGATTTCTGCTGCAGAAAATATAGAATCTAATTTCTTTGAAAGATGATCCAAGTATCTCTTTAAGGCAGTCCAGTATATCTGAGCCATTTCTATCTGGGGGTATGGGACAATTTTCAATGTCCCAATAAACTTCAACAGCTGAACTTTTGTAATCAGGATCTGAAAGATGAAATGTTACGACATGAAGACATTATAAGGCAAAATTCAAAACTAGTGGAATTTAGACCTTCGCAGTTTGAGTTACGGTCAACAAACTAATTATCCTCTAATTAATCCATCCATTATCTAGCAATAAATTAATTTTTTTAAAAATGATTTTACAACATTAAAAATATGTATGATGTGTGTTATGTATACAACATATTTATTGTATAATCAACTGTTTTTAGCATTAAAAATTTATGATGCATCATTTAATATCAAACAAGCAGTTTAAAGTCATTCAGCTAGTCTAAACTTACCAATGACATCGTTGACTGGTATTCTCACCTTAGCCTGCAAACTATTCCTGTTCAAAATGAGATAAAATTTTAAAAATTAAAAACCTTAGGTAGTTATCCAATGAATTAGAAAAAGACTTGCTGATGACTAATGAACGTTATGGTAGCAGTCAGGAAACAAGACTTAATTAAGATGCCCACTAAAAAATGTAAGGTATATAGACACAGATAGGAGTTTTAACTGAAACGCAAGGTTGATGATGGCATATTTCTATTTCATGATTATTACAGGTCAGAAACAAACATTTACCACAATATAAACAATTTGAGAATATGTTAATCAAATGAAAACTTTTCTACCAAACTTAAGAAATTTACTAATAATAATTTAAACATTTAGTATGTTAATGATAGTAGATGTGAAAATTTAAAAAACATAGTGTGTTGTCCAAACTTGTATTTAAAGAATGCTGAAATACATAATAAGTAAAGGGAAGAGAGGCTGGCTCAAGAAAAGCTTGAAGTGCTACAGCCCTAAGTCATCAGTATAAAATCAAATATTCAAATAAAAAAGTCAAATCAAATATTCCTAGGCACTTACCCCTTTAGTTTGAAAAAAATGAATTTGGAATCATTTAAATAACGTCCCAATTCTTGATTTTCATCCATTTCAATTTCATTCCCATTTTGTAAACTAATGCACACTCCCAATTGACATCTCACTTCAGGTCTTAGTTTGAATAAGCAACGATCCCTCAACTGAAGTAGATCAAAAATAATAAAATTGATATTTTCTGGCAATTAGGCATTTGTGTAGTCTTAATTTTTTAATTAAACTTAACTCATGGAAGGGTAAGGATGTAACAATAATTATTTGAAATTCCATGGCTTAGCTATAACAGAAACAATAAAATTTATTCAATGGTTTCACACAAAAGTAGTCATGATGAAACTTTATAAAAACAAATAAATTATTCATTCAATCAAAATTAATTGTAAGGGGATAAAAATACAAAACTTATGCTGGTGATCTGCTAACTTGATTGGGTTTATTTTTCTTTGTGGGTGAAAAATAAAAAATGAATTTTAAAAATATGCAGTGTCAAAGGATGGAGGTAACAATAAAATATTCATTGATTTTTTAAGTGTGTTAAAAATTTGTGCAAAGAGAATACCAAAGGTGGGAGATCATATATTTTATAACATGACATATACATTTTTCTTTCAACTTGTCATTATGATACTCTATGATTAGTGTCAATTTATTAAAGTCTTGATGAAGTATTAAATAAAGTTTACATTTTGGTGAGTAAATTATTTATTCAAAGAATTTAATTATTGGATGTTTGAATTTGATGCTGAGTCATTTTGTGTAAAGTTCTTTGCCAGAGCCACTCAAGAATTCAGTCTATTTTTAAAAACTTATTTGTTTAGTGCATAGTGACAAGAAATTAAATTTCCATTTACCAAACATTGCAGGACCTAACTAATTAGTGTTTTTGCTACTCTCTCTCTCTATCTGTCTAGAAACTAAACCACTACACCTACTTGTTATTACTATATTACATTCTGAAGATAATGTATGAAAGATTACTGACGGAGAAATAAATATTGTTATTACAAGTACTGTCAGCCAAAAATTACCCAAAATATATATATAAGTTAAATAATCTGGGATGCACTAAAGGTATCAATGTATTAAATAAAGACCCCTTTTCAGACCATGCTGACCTACACAGCAAGTGCAGCTTGTACAATACAAAACCGAGCCACCTTTTCTTTCCCCAATAAATGTCAGGTACCCATCCAGAGCTTGGTGGACTCAGGGGCGCACTTTAGCCACGGGAACAAGAATCTGCTTGCACTAAGATTCAAACCCATAACTCTCAATAACACAGCCAAGTGAGCTGCCAGTGACCACCATGCTCCCTATATATGTGTTACTGATACTTAAATTTGTTGTGTAACTCTAGTGATTTATTGACATTCATATATGCTTACAATGTGACAGTTAATATGTTCAGATTAAAATTAATGATTTTAAATGACATTTGTTTTGCTTTTTTATGTTTGGGGTGGGGGTATAAGTTTTAATTCTTTACAAAATGGATGGATCTAAATGCTGTAAGACACAGAATGGCAAACATGAAAATCAAACTAATTTGCTGTCATGTAAAACATTTTAGTATAGATTTTATTGTTTTGTTTTTTACTGATAGTATTAGCACAAGCATTACAGGCATAGCTGATTAAATAAAAAAGTGTGCTTTAATATCTCCACATATTTTTAAATGTGAAACAAAGTCAAATAATTATGCATTACAATAAGTAATAAAGCTTATGAATTTTTTCCACCCATGGTTTTGCTAGGTACATTACAAGGAAGAACATAAAAACTCTATTTAAAATTAAAGTAAATAAATTGCATTATTTTATTTCACAAACATTGTTGACGTTGTCAATGGTTAACACCACTTACACTTTTAGCTGTTTGTTTCGGGTCTATGTGAATAGTCTTAGAGTGATCATCCCATTTTACAACTTGAGAAAACATTTCTGAAAATAAATCAAGGGTAATAAAAAATTTTAAAAAACAAAACAACAAATATAAAATTTCTAAATCAAATGCTTTTCTGTTTTAAAAAAAGTTTTTCAATGAAAAGGGTAAAGATTATTTTTTAAAGTGTGAAATCAAACGACTGGGAGGAATTTTCAATATTTTAGCACAAAATATAATAATAATAGTCAATTCACTGTAACTAATTATCTTAATAAATAAGATCAAGGCTTTAGAAAATAAATATTTCTGGACATAAGTCATTGCTAAATATCTATCAAGTCTGGGAAGTAGCTGATTTCATTGTTTCTTCAACTTCAGTGCTGAGAGTTCACAAAAGATTCATTTTAGTTTAGTTTTAGTTTTGACTGACAGGCATTTTTAAATAGACTTTTCTCATTTACCACAAGTCACTCTTTCAACATTTATTTATATTGCCAGGCAATCACATATTTTTGCTGAATGTTTTGCTGTGACTATCCCAGTGGCGTAGCTAGTGGAAGGGGGGGCGGTCCGCCCCGGGCGGCACTCATTCAAAGGGTGGCATTTGTGGGTATTCGAAAAATAAACCCAGCCATTTCCGAAAACCGCCCCTTTTCTTTTGAAGAGGGAAAAAAATAGTGAAACAAAAAGAATTTCAATTTTGAGTTAAAATTAACGGATTCGTGCAACATTTGTTTGATTACATAGTGGTTGTTAAAACTAACGCAGAACAGTTTAAAAATTTAAAATCGATCCAAAAAAAGGTAACTATTTGTTTGCAAAATTAAGCGGTATATGTCACAGATGGCGCTTTGATAAGAAAACTGCACACACAAAAAAACCACCAAAACACAACACATCACCGCTGGTCCGAATATATGTAGTATTAATATCGCACGACAGTTTTAGCATGGAATTTTGACATTCGCAGAATGATGCGCTAACAAGTACTACATGACATAGTGGATCAAATATTGTGTTTAAATTGCAAGCAGTAAATTATATTACTGTTTCAGGTTTTATAAAATTATTTTAAGGTAACTTATTAAAAATTAAATTTATTTTGTTTTTATTGCATTAAAGTAACCCATATAGCTTGTATTTTTTCATTAATATACGGTTATTCATTAAAAATGAACGATTATTCATTTCTCCTTTATTAAACACTACAATAACATAAATAATTCCGAAAAAGACATACTTAAAAAATTCAAGCGCCTTGGAAAAATTGACATCTGAAGTAACTAATAAAATGAGATCAAATGCTGGAATTTTACTTAGTTCATGACAATCTTTTACTTTTCTATAGTATCTCAATTTATGGGAAACCGTCTTAGTTAAATAAATGTAAACTATGCAAACCCATTTCATGGAAAAAAGTTTTCTGCTATTATAGAAGTTGGAGATATATATTGAACACCGTGTTAGAAGGAGAAAAATATGAGTTGGGAAAATTCAGAAGACATGGTTCTATCTTTAGAGCAAGAAGTACAATGAGAAATATTTTTATTCATAGATGTAATTATAAAAGAAAATAAAAGAACGAGGTGATGAGTTACATGTCCTTGCAAGAAAATATTTGTGTATAATACTATACCATCTAGGAAATGAAGAATTTGAACATCAACTAATTTTCTTTATTTACATTGATAAAGAAATTTCGAGATTGAAAGAGAAAGGATCCAGGTTTATATGGCAGTACACGGGGCCAGTCTTAGCTATTGCGGTCCCCTATGCAGCTTAGTATGCGAAACTGATTGCGTGGGCCCCAGTTTGGGTAGGGATAAGGTATTAATAAGGATAATAAGTGAAAATAAAGATAGGTTGGGCCTATGAAAGCGCTGGGCCCACTGCGACTGCAAATGTTGCAGGAGACTAAGACCAGCCCTGGCTGTACCTAGACTACAAGAAGAGGCATTATGTTAAAAAAAAGAAGGGAAATATCCCCTTGATCTATTAAAAAATATTTAACAGTAAATATTGGAAAATTCTTTATTATCCAAAATTACAATTTTGCTAAGAATTTTTTTCAACAATTGCTATCAGTGTATCAAGTTGTGAAAGGAGCTTCTCCAAACTGAAGTTGAAAAAATAATATTTTCGCTCCACAATAAGTGATTTAAGACTACAAATCTTGCAATATTGTCCATAGAACATGTCATTACAAATAATATAAATTTTGATAACATAATAAATGATTTTTCGAGTATGAAAGTTAGATGAGTAAGAAATTTATAAATAATAAAAAAATATGTTTACATACTGATGTATACAACTTCTTTTTTTTATTAAAAAAATCATATATTTATAAATACAGTCGAACCCACTTACCTCGAGCTCGGTTAGCTCGACCACCCTATTATGTCGACGTTTTTTATTGGAACCGCCAAATTCTCTCTTTGTCTTAGCATTTTCTCGTCGTTTAATTCAATTTTTTTAAGTCGCCGAAACCTCATAACACAAGCACAAAAAAGGGTCAAATTTGCCACTTAAAATTGGTTATCTCGATGTGTTGGAGAATAATAAAAGTTTTTATCGATAATCGACGTTGGTTTTTATTTTAAATTTGTAAATTTCTGCTGTCAGTTGGTGCACATATACCTTTTGTTGTTAGCAAACATGTATGTACAATTTTATAGCATGCCGATAGCTTCATCAAACAAATAACGGCAATATTGTTGTGTTAAAAAAAAATCCAAAAACACGTGCATGAACATTATCATTTATTAACGCTAGTGATGGGACGATACCAAAATCATAGGCTGCTTACTGTAAATGTAAACAAGGCTCCCCAGATTTTAAAATATATAATATAACAGACTACAGACAGTTTACCCATCCCCACTCTCAATCTCCCACAACATTCTTGTTGGTTAGTCCTATTACTAGTATTAGCATCAAGTTACCGAAGGAATTGTAAGCTGAGGGGATCATATGGAATAATAAAATGTACAGTGTGCAGACTTGTTGTCATTGGCAACCATTCATCCTTCAACCTCATTTTGACCATTACATGTACTGTACTACTGCTTTGTTCTCATTGTTTGATTCATAAGAAGTGGCCGTGTGCAAAAGCCATTTAACTATTGGTTAGAATTAATTAAAATATGTCAAAGTTGAAAGTTCAAAAGGAGTACCTAATTTATTTGTGTACGTTTATATAGAGAAGAGTTCGCTTTGTCATGAGTCATGTATAGGTCACAATAGACCATTCTAGTCCATTGTAAGACCCAAAGAAGATGATTAGGAAGAGAATGGTTCGGGGACAATGAGGGGATGTGTAGGTTACTTATTTGTGTAGCTTGTAATGGTAAGGAAAATCAAGCAAGTGGCTTCGAAGGCACAGTATCGCTCAATCTGGGAATCACCGCAAAACGCCGTTATATTTAAACTTAAAAGGTCTTTAAAAACGAACGGTCTTAACAACCTTAAGAAAGAGTGAAGAAATAGGGTCCCGATATTCCGATATGATTCTGATTAATCGTCCCATCACTAATTAACGCACAACACGTACATAAAGAAATTTCAAGCGCATGTTAATATTTTGCTGCCATATTGGTTTACGCTTTAACTCGATCATCGGTTATGTCGATGCTATTTTTCATACCCCAACTAAGAATTTCAAAAGCCGGCGATTGCCATAGTACCAGAAGCAACACAGCGCTCAGAGAAAATCGCAAGTGGGCTGTGACGTCACCAGCAGACCCTGGTGAGGCAGAAACTTGGTCCCTTGGTTATAAAAAAATCATAGCTAACATTTTCAAAAGCTGGCGATTGGTCATGGGGATCGAGATAACCAATGTTAAGTGGCAAATTTGACCCTTTTTTGTGCTCGTGTTATGAGGTTTTTTCTTTTTTTTTCTTACGACAGGGAGCTTGCGTTATTTGAATGTGTTAGGTTTTAAGTAGAATAGTCGTAGTAAATTTAATACATGTTTAAATCATATTTTGATATTTTGTATGGCTTTCACAATGTATTTGTCAACGAAAAAAATTAATATGATTTAAAATAGCTAGATCAATTGTAATGTAATACTATAATAATACCGAATTAATTTGTTCATACAAGGAAATTTCCCATAGTTTGTATTAGTTACTAAAGCCAACAGTAGTTTTTCTGTATTGTTTTTAGTATTATTAAATTTACTTTTTTTTGTTCTTAGGTCTCTTTGGGAAACTTTTGACTGGACCCTGGATGAATCAGTTCTACAAAAAATTCAATGGGCTTAAAGCATTTAGAGATGGTGAGTATATTAATCTTGCCTACTTAAGGTTTGAACTTAAATATCTTGAGCTTTATCTTTTAAAAAAGTGTTTGTATAGCCACTGGATTATGACATTGTTTTTAGCCTTTGCTTTATTTTCTATAATGTTTAATGAACAGATACCACACATGATGACGTGCATAGCCAGCCTGGAGGAGATCAACAAACACCCTGGACTGATACTGACGAGTGAGGAGGACGTATTTAAGCTACCCATGGACGAGGATGATGTGCTACTTGAGCTGAGGAGCCAGAACTACCAACCATGTCCACGATTTTTTTAGAAATTTCATTGCAGTAGATTTATTAATCTTCAAAGTTATACATTTCAATTTAAGATCTGCCGTCTGCATTCAATTTTTCATGCATATGTAACTTTTAAATGTAAGCATACATTTTTTCATTATATGTGATATTTATTTGAGTTTATTTTGTTATGTACATTATCTGTTTGTACTGAAAATTTCATTACAAAATCTTTAATAGTTTTAAAGTTATACATTTTAATGTAAATTGTCGTAAGAGTTCAATTTGCAATCTCTGCTTTAAAAAAAAAATTGGACAAATGATCAGATCTGCTTTTAATGTATTCCTTTATTAGCATTAATTTCAGATGTGAATTATCAGTTTGCACTGAAATTTTCATGGCAAAAGCTTTCATAGTTGTAAAGTTATACATTTAAATGTAAATTGTCGGCCGTGTTCAATTTACGATCACTGCTTTTTTTAAAAAAAAATTGCACCAATTATCTGATCTGCTTTAATGTATTCCTTTAAATTAATGGCATTAATTTCAGCTGTGAATTATCTGTTTGTGCTGAAAATTTCATAGCAAAGGCTATAATAGTTTTAAAGTTTTACATTTAAATATAAATTGTCTGCCAATTTCGATTTGCGATCCCTGTTTTTTTTTTAAATGTTTATAAATTATCTGATCTGCAGTTAATGTATTCCTTTATTTGCATTAATTTCAGTAGTGCATTTTCTGTTTGTACTAAAAATTCTACAGTTATGACATTGTTGGCTTAAAAGTTATACTATTTTGTAATAAAACTGAATTTGTTGATATTTGTCGCTATATATTGTTTGTGTGTGTTAGATGTATTTGAAATTTTGAGTTGGAGTGCCTAGCAGCTCTTTTTTGGATTTGTTCTAACTTATCAATATTTTCTTTGGTGGATGGGTCTCATACAGAAGATGCATATTCTAGTATAGGTCTCACCAGGGTGGGTAGCATTTTAGTTTGGATGTGGCTAGCGCTACGACAATTTTGTCGTAGCAGCAGACGACCCGGTCGGATGTTGCTAGCATGTCGTAGCGCTAGTCAGGAAACTAGTGCTATGACATACGCAACTTCTGCTACGACTAGTTTTAGTCACTCTTTGCAGTAGACACCTGGAAAGAATTAAATCTTAACAAGCTCTTCTTTATATTGTATACGCATATATAATATTTGTGTGTGCATTAATTCTAAATTTATTTGAATAAATTAT
This sequence comes from Radix auricularia, assembly GCA_002072015.1. Classification (NCBI taxonomy): domain Eukaryota; kingdom Metazoa; phylum Mollusca; class Gastropoda; family Lymnaeidae; genus Radix; species Radix auricularia. Next base: position 33,743 of record MUZC01001628.1, read on the forward strand.
TTAAATAGATTTAATTTTAATATAATATTGGTCTACCGATTATAAATATATCAGCCGATTTTGCTATAGGCTATGCTATAGTATACTTGTGTAAGTGATGCCGATCCATTAAAATTTAGTATACCGTAAAGCCTAAAGCCGTAAATGAAAATCCTCAAGCAACGATTCGCGCACATTCACAAGAATGTAGGCCTAAAATAATTCGTTTCGTGTAGATTAATAAAATGTGCCGTGTGCAGTCACAGGAAACCATTCCATTCATCCTTCTACCTTATTTTCACTCTATTACTAATACTATTACTATGGAGGAAGGGGGGGGGGCAGGTAATAACAACCGCACAGGACTCCTCGTTTACTCGCCTTTTTCCCCCCTATTACTATTAGTACAATTATTTCGCGTTGCTGTTTGTGTCCGTTTTCTCAGCACCCCCCCCCCC
>MUZC01001628.1:58528-71785 GCA_002072015.1 Radix auricularia
GGGGGCGCGGTGGTCAAAGTGTTAGTGCGCTGCGGTACAAAAACAATTCTAAAATAAAAATAAAAATCGGTCACGGGTTCAAACCCCGGTTCTGGCACCCCTACGGGTAGATGATGCTCGTTAAAACCTTGGCTGGTAGTTCATCTAGGAGAAGGAAACTCCGAATACAAATCCTCCGCTGCCTTGCGGCTATACCTGCCTTGCGGGAAAGGCTAAGGGAGTAAACCCTGAAAGAAAATCAGGAATTGGAGCACCTACAGGCGGTCTATACATAAGACTTATGTACATACCGGCAGCTCCTGCGACGCCAATGGCAGCCAAGCTGCATCGACGCAAGTCGTTCCCTTGGTTACACCATTGACGTGGAGAGGGGGGATATGCTGTATGGGCAGCAGCTAATTCTCCATAATACCCGCCCAGGCTTGCATCACCTCTGGAGAGGACACTCCAGCGTCGCCGCAAGGTGTCGACAAAACACGGGAAGCAGCAGTTACCGGTTATAAGCCAAAGCTCAATTGACGTAGAGCTAGGCGCCAGGGGCTGCTTCCGACGGTGGGAGAGACTACCAATGTCTCACTGGACAGCTACCGCCCGCCTCAAACTGGGCAGCCCCCAGTCAAATAGGTGCTATCCCGTCATGGCCTGCCTTCTCCACTGGGTGCGTGGAGATTAGAGTACCACTCAACAAGTGGGCCACTAAGCCCTGCACCAAGAAATACAAAAAAGAAAAAGAAGACCCCAGCTCTTCGAATCGCTAGCTGGAACGTGAGGACTATGTGTCCCGGCATCACTGATGATCTGCAGTCCATAAACGACACACGGAAGACAGGAATAATCGATAGAGAACTTAAAAGGCTAAAGATTGACATAGCATGCCTTCAGGAGACCAGGCTCCCAGACAACGGTTCACTCAAAGAGGCCAATTACACCTTCTTCTGGCAAGGCAGACCGAAAGACGAACCTAGACAGCATGGTGTGGGTTTCGCTGTTAAAAACACTCTTCTACCATCCATTGAACCACCGTCATCAGGCACGGAGAGGATCCTCACTCTAAGACTCAGAACAACTGCGGGCCCAGCAAACATTCTTAGTGTGTATGCCCCAACACTCTATTCAACTCCGGAAGAGAAGGACCAGTTCTATGGAGCGTTAGACCAGGCAATAGCCGGCATCCACAAAGACGAGGCAATCTATCTCCTAGGAGATTTCAATGCTAGAGTGGGGAGCGACCACGAAGCCTGGCCCACCTGCCTTGGACTATTTGGAAGAGGAAAGTTAAATGAAAATGGACAAAGGCTTCTGGAATTGTGCTGCTCACGAGGCTTGTGTGTGACCAACACTTTCTTCAAGTGCAAGGATATACATCAAGTATCTTGGAGACACCCTCGATCCCACCAATGGCACCAGCTGGACCTCATTATCACCAGGCGTGCACAACTAGCTAGCGTCCTACTCACTCGCAGCTATCACAGTGCCGACTGTGACACGGATCATTCCCTTGTCGCCAGCAAAGTACGAATAATGAGGAAAAACTCGTACCACACAAAGAAAAAGGGAAGTCCACGCATCAATACCTCCTGCATGAAAGACCCTGCGATAGCGCAGCTGTTCAAAGACAAGGTGAAGGAAAGTCTCTCAAAGATGTCCCCATGCGTCACCATTGACTCCAAATGGACGCAACTGAGAGACACAATCTATACATCCGCAATACAAGCCTTTGGCAAAAAATCTCACAAAAACACGGACTGGTTTGATGAACATTGGGACGAGATGAAACCCGTCACTGAAGCAAAAAGGAAAGCTCTTATGGCTTACAAGGAAAAGCCTACACCTGACAATTTGCATGCTTTAAAAACAGCTAAGTCACTTGCCCAAAAGGTTGCACGTAAATGTGTCAATACCTACTGGCTTAAGCTCTGTTCCAGTATACAATCAGCTGCAGACATGGGCAATGCAAAAGTCATGTACGAAAACATCAAAAAGGCAACGGGCCCCTTGACGTCAAAAGCTGCTCCCCTAAAGTCCAAAAATGGAGAAATTATTCAAGACCAGGCAGCACAGCTAAAACGGTGGGTTGAGCATTATCTGGAATTGTATTCAACAGTTACCACAGTCTCCAGCACCGCTCTAGATGACATCCCAGATATGCCACTCATGGAAGAACTTGATGTCGTGCCCACACAGGAAGAGCTGAGCAAAGCAATTGACAGTCTAGCTTGTGGAAAAGCGCCTGGGAATGATGGAATACCACCAGAGGTTCTAAAGAGTGGCAAGACAGCTTTACTCCAACCATTGCACGAGATTCTGTCCCTCTGCTGGGAACAGGGCTACATCCCCCAAGACCTAAAGGATGCAAATATAGTGACACTATATAAAAACAAAGGTGATAGGAGTGATTGCAATAATTATCGCGGCATTTCACTCCTTAGTATTGTAGGAAAGACCTTTGCCCGCGTTATACTAAAACGTTTACAAAGCCTAGCATCCCGCGTCTATCCAGAATCTCAGTGTGGTTTCCGGTCCGGTCGGTCTACCATAGACATGGTGTTCTCCATACGACAGCTCCAGGAAAAATGCAGAGAGCAGCAGATGCCACTATACATTGCATTTGTGGACCTTACAAAAGCCTTCGACTTAGTCAGTCGCAACGGGCTATTCCAAATACTGGCAAAAATTGGATGTCCCCCTCACCTACTTGCCATCATCAGACAGTTCCATGAAAATATGCTTGGCACAGTACAGTTCGATGGAGCTAAGTCAGAGGCCTTCCCTGTCAGCAGCGGAGTTAAACAAGGTTGTGTACTCGCACCAACACTCTTCGCAATATTCTTCTCTGTACTTCTTCGATACGCATTCAAGGATAGCAGTGAGGGAATCTGGTTACATACCAGAGCTGATGGAGGACTTTTCAACACTGCCCGCCTCCGAGCCAAGACCAAAACGACGGATGTCCTAATTCGAGAGCTACTATTTGCGGATGATGCGGCACTAACAGCACATACAGAATCTGGTTTGCAACAACTCGTGTCAAGCTTCTCCAATGCCTGCAAAGAATTTGGTCTGCAAATCAGCTTGAAAAAGACAAACATCATGGCCCAAGACACTCGACCTCCTCCTACCATAAATATCGATAATGAAAACTTGGAGGTTGTGGACAGCTTCACCTACTTGGGATCCAAGGTCTCCAATACACTGTCCATTGAAGAAGAAATAAACAGCAGAATTGGCAAGGCAGCCGCAACAATGGCTAAACTAAATAAGCGGGTCTGGCAAAACACCAAGCTAACGGAGAAAACCAAACTGTGCGTCTATCGAGCCTGTGTCATCAGTACACTACTATATGGGAGCGAGACATGGACCACTTATACATCACAAGAGCGTAAGCTTAACAGCTTCCATTTGAGATGCTTGCGCCGCATCCTTGGTATTAAATGGCAAGAAAAAGTGTCTAATAGTGAGGTACTAACGCGTGCCAATACCCAAAGCATGTTCTCAATTCTTAGTGAAAGACGCCTGAGGTGGCTAGGACATGTCAAAAGAATGAGCCCCGGCCGCATCCCGAAGGACCTCCTATATGGTGAACTTGCTTCAGGAAAGAGGAAAACAGGTCGCCCACGCTTGCGATTTAAAGATGTCTGTCAAAGGGACATGAAAGCAGCCAAAATACATACAAGTGACTGGGAGTGTAAGGCAGAAGACCGATCTACGTGGCGCACAGTTGTCAAAGAGGGCGTCATAGTAGCCGAGGAGCGAAGAATGGAGGAGGCTGCAGACAGAAGAGCTAGGAGAAAGGCCAAAACATTTGGAAGCACAGAACTCGTGTGTAAAAACTGTGGCTAAGACTGTCACTCAAGGATAGGACTGCACAGTCACTCGAGGAAATGCAACCCAACCCAACGGTGATGCACCATCGTCTCGCGAGACGGAAGGATGCCGGTGCCCTGTATGAGTGTCATGGTGCCTTGTATGAGTTTATGGAGCCCTGTATGAGTTTTTTGGTGCCCTGTATTAGTTTTTTGGTGCCCTGTATGAGTGTTATGGTGCCCTGTATTGAATGTTATTGTGCCCTGTTTGTGTTATGGTGCCCTGTATGAGTGTTATGGTGCCTTGTATGAGTTTATGGAGCCCTCTATGAGAGCTATGGTGCCCTGTATGAGTGTTATGGTGCCTTGTATGAGTTTATGGAGCCCTCTATAAGAGCCATGGTGCCCTGTATGAGTGTTTTAGTGCCCTCTGAGTGTAACTGTTGGAAAGAGACAATGAGACACAAACAAGACTAACGTGTTAACGTTGTGCCTTGGTCTATTATTATCGCCCCTGCCTGTGACAGATACCCTCCCTCTTGGAATCTCTCCTACAAAAGCCTGAATTGATTTTTATTTGGTTTCCTTCCTGGGCTGCAATCATTTTGTGTGTGTTGTGGCATTCTTGTGTTTCCTTAACATTGACGTTGTCTTGGTGACTGTAACAACTGTCTCTGAGTGTCTTTATCTCTACAGATACTTTAGATTGATGAATTTAACAACTGTCTCTGAGTGTCTTTATCTCTATAGATACTTTAGATTGGTGACTGTAACAACTGTCTCTGAGTGTCTTTATCTCTACATATACTTAAGATTGATGAATTTAACAACTGTCTCTGGGTGTCTTTATCTCTATAGATACTTTAGATTGATGACTGTAACAACTGTCTTTGAGTGTCTTTATTTCTACAGATACTTTAGATTGGTGACTGTAACAACTGTCTCTGAGTGTCTTTATCTCTACAGATACTTTAGATTGGTGACTGTAACAACTGTCTCTAAGTGTCTTTATCTCTACAGATACTTTAGATTGGTGGCTGTAAGAACTGTCTCTGGGTGTCTTTATCTCTACAGATACTTTAGATTGGTGACTGTAACAACTGTCTCTGGGTGTCTTTATCTCTACAGATACTTTACCTTAGATTGGTGACTGTAACAACTGTCTCTGAGTGTCTTTATCTCTACAGATACTTTACCTTAGATTGGTGACTCTATCAAATGTTATTTTCTCTGTAAATTTGTATAAATATATATATTTTTTTGCAAAGTATATTCGTGTAGACACAATGTACCCCTCTCTCTTACTTAGTGACATGTTACAGTAATGACTTGGTCACACTAGATGGGCTGCCTTCTACCCTTATCTCTGAATGTGAGGTTACTTAGTGACATGTTACAGTAATGACTTGGTCTCACTAGATGGGCTGCCTTCTACCCTTATCTCTGCATGTGAGGTTACTTTACTTAGTGACATGTCACAGTAATGACTTGGTCTCACTAGATGGGCTGCCTTTTACCCTTATCTCTGAATGTGAGGTTACTTTACTTAGTGACATGTCACAGTAATGACTTGGTCTCACTAGATGGGCTACCTTCTACCCTTATCTCTGAATGTGAAGTTACTTAGTGACTTGTCACAGAAATGACTTGCTCTCATTAGATGGGCTACCTTCTACCCTTATCTCTGAATGTGAGGTTACTTTACTTAGTGACATGTCACAGTAATGACTTGCTCTCACTAGATGGGCTACCTTCTACCCTTATCTCTGAATGTTAGGTTACTTAGTGACATGTCACAGTAATGACTTGCTCTCACTAGATGGGCTGCCTTCTACCCTTATCTCTGAATGTTAGGTTACTTTACTTAGTGACATGTCACAGTAATGACTTGTTCTCAATAGATGGGCTACCTTCTACCCTTATCTCTGAATGTGAGGTTACTTTACTTTGTGACATGTCACAGTAATGACTTGTTCTCAATAGATGGGCTACCTTCTACCCTTATCTCTGAATTGAGGTTACTTTACTTAGTGACATGTCACAGTAATGACTTGTTCTCAATAGATGGGCTGCCTTCTACCCTTATCTCTGAATGTGAGGTTACTTAGTGACATGTCCAAGTAATGACTTGTTCTCACTAGATGGGCTGCCTTCTACCCTTGTCTCTGAATGTGAGGTTACTTAGTGACATGTCACAGTAATGACTTGTTCTCAATAGATGGGCTGCCTTCTACCCTTATCTCTGAATGTGAGGTTACTTAGTGACATGTCACAGTAATGACTAGCTCTCAATAGATGGGCTGCCTTCTACCCTTGTCTCTGAATGTGAGGTTACTTAGTGACATGTTACAGTAATGACTTGTTCTCACTAGATGGGCTGCCTTCTACCCTTGTCTCTGAATTTGAGGTTACTTAGTGACATGTCACAGTAATGACTTGTTCTCAATAGATGGGCTGCCTTCTACCCTTGTCTCTGAATGTGAGGTTACTTATTGGCATGTCACAGTAATGACTTGTTCTCACTAGATGGGCTGCCTTCTACCCTTATCTCTGAATGTGAGGTTACTTTACTTAGTGACATGTCACAGTAATGACTTGCTCTCACTAGATGGGCTACCTTCTACCCTTATCTCTGAATGTGAGGTTACTTTACTTAATGACATGTCACAGTAATGACTAGCTCTCAATAGATGGGCTGCCTTCTACCCTTATCTCTGAAAATGAGGTTACTTTACTTAGTGACATGTCACAGTAATGACTAGCTCTCAATAGATGGGCCACCTTCTACCCTTATCTCTGAATGTGAGGTTACTTTACTTAGTGACATGTCACAGTAATGACTAGCTCTCAATAGATGGGCTGCCTTCTACCCTTATCTCTGAATGTGAGGTTACTTTACTTAGTGACATGTCACAGTAATGACTTGCTCTCAATAGATGGGCTACCTTCTACCCTTATCTCTGAATGTTAGGTTACTTTACTTAGTGACATGTCACAGTAATGACTTGCTCTCACTAGATGGGCTGCCTTCTACCCTTGTCTCTGAATGTTAGGTTACTTAGTGACATGTCACAGTAATGACTTGTTCTCAATAGATGGGCTACCTTCTACCCTTATCTCTGAATGTTAGGTTACTTTACTTAGTGACATGTCACAGAAATGACTTGGTCTCACTAGATGGGCTGCCCTCTACCTTTATCTCTGAATGTGAGGTTACTTTACTTAGTGACATGTCACAGTAATGACTTGTTCTCAATAGATGGGCTACCTTCTACCCTTATCTCTGAATGTGAAGTTACTTTACTTAGTGACATGCCACAGTAATGACTTGCTCTCAATAGATGGGCTGCCGTCTACCCTTATCTCTGAATGTTAGGTTACTTAGTGACATGTCACAGTAATGACTTGTTCTCAATAGATGGGCTGCCTTCTACCCTTATCTCTGAATGTGAGGTTACTTTACTTAGTGACATATCACAGTAATGACTTGCTCTCACTAGATGGGCTGCCTTATACCCTTATCTCTGAATGTGAGGTTACTTTACTTAGTGACATGTCACAGTAATGACTTGCTCTCAATAGATGGGCTGCCTTCTACCCTTATCTCTGAATGTGAGGTTACTTAGTGACATGTCACAGTAATGACTTGCTCTCACTAGATGGGCTGCCTTCTACCCTTATCTCTGAATGTGAGGTTACTTAGTGACATGTCGCAGTAATGACTTGCTCTCACTAGATGGGCTACCTTCTACCCTTATCTCTGAATGTGAGGTTACTTAGTGACATGTCACAGTAATGACTTGCTCTCACTAGATGGGCTGCCTTCTACCCTTATCTCTGAATGTGAGGTTACTTTACTTAGTGACATGTCACAGTAATGACTTGTTCTCAAATGATGGGCTACCTTCTACCCTTATCTCTGAATGTGAGGTTACTTAGTGACATGTCACAGTAATGACTTGGTCTCACTAGATGTGCTGCCTTCTACCCTTATCTCTGAATGTTAGGTTACTTAGTGACATGTCACAGTAATGACTTGCTCTCACTAGATGGGCTGCCTTCTACCCTTATTTCAAATGCACCCGAGTCTTGGCACGACTTTGAGGGTAAGGGGGGGGGTTACAATTGTGCTTATGCAACATCGAATGTCATGTGACAAAAGGACATTAACCGATTCATCAGGGAGAGAACTGCGTTTTGTCGGACACCTTAAAGCTCATGACATCTCTTCAAAATGTTCTGGCTTTCTATAAATAGCAACCAATTAGTTTAGGACAGCCATCTAATCATCGACATATTCTTGGGAAGTGAAGAATACTGTAGACAATTGTACCCAATGACTTGTAGGTTTAGCTTAGTTTATGTGGGTTGGTTGGTTGGTTGTGGTGGGTTGTTAGGGTGGTTGTGGTGGGTAGGAATGACGAGTGTTGGTTGGTTCTTTGTGTTGGGTTTTTTGGTCATGTGGTTTGATAGGTTGGTTCTGGTAGGTTGGTTGTGGTGGGTTGGTAGGTTGGTCGTAGTGGGTTGGTAGGTTTGTTGTAGTTCGTTGGTAGGTTGGTTGTGGTAGGTTGGTTTGTGGTGGGTTGGTTTTGGTGGGTTGGTAGGTTTGTAGGTTGGTTGTGGTAGGTTTATAGGTTGTTTGTGATAGGTTAGTAGGTTGGTTGTGGTAGGTTTATAGGTTGGTTGTGATAGGTTGATTGTGGTTGGTTGGTAGTTTGATTGTGGTAAGTTGGTGGGTTGGCTGTGGTAGGTTGTTAGGTGTGTAGGTTGGTTGTGGTAGGTTGGTTGTGGTAGGTTAGTAGCTTGGTTGTGGTAGTTTTATAGATTGGTTGTGATAGGTTGATTGTGGTTGGTTGGTAGGTTGGCTGTGGTAGGTCGGTTCTGATGGGTTTGTAGGTTGGTTGTTGTAGGTTGTTAGGATGGCTGTGGTGGAATGATAGGTTGGTTGTGGTGGAATGAGATGTTGTCGGTTGTTTCGTCATGTGGGTTGGTAGGTTTGCTGTTGTGGGTTGGTAGGTTGGTTGTGGTGGGTCGGTAGGTTGGTTGTGGTGGGTCGGTAGGTTGGCTGTGGTGGGTTGATAGATTTGCTGTGGTGGGTTGGTTAATAGGCTGTGGTGGGAAGAGATGTTTGGGGAGAGTAATTATTGCATCCAGGTATAGTGACATGTTTAGAAATAGCTGACACAAGAAATGTGAGTTGTTTATGCCAGGTACAGAAAGGTTAAATCACACGTACATCTTTGAGGCTGATATTAGGGGTGTGGGGGGCAAGAGTGGGAGTTGTTTATACCAGGTACAGAAAGGTTAAATCACACTTATATCTTTGAGGCTGATATTAGGGGTGGGGGCAAGAGTGGAAGTGGTTTATACCAGGTACAGAAAGGTTAAATCACAATTATATCTTTGAGGCTGATATTAGGGGTTTGGGGGGCAAGAGTGGAAGTGGTTTATACCAGGTACAGAAAGGTAAAATCACACTTATATCTTTGAGGCTGATATTAGGGGTGGGGGGCAAGAGTGGAAGTGGTTTATACCTGGTACAGAAAGGTTAAATCTGACTTATATCTTTGAGGCTGATATTAAGGGTGGGGGCAAGAGTGGGAGTGGTTTATACCAGGTACAGAAAGGTTAAATCACACGTACATCTTTGAGGCTGATATTAGGGGTGGGGGGCAAGAGTGGAAGTGATTTATACCTGGTACAGAAAGGTTAAATCACACATCTTTGAGGCTGATATTAGGGGTGGGGGCAAGAGTGGGAGTTGTTTATACCTAGTACAGAAAGGTTAAATCACACTTATATCTTTGAGGCTGATATTAAGGGTGGGGGCAAGAGTGGAAGTGTTTTATAAAAGGTACAGAAAGGTTAAATCACACGTACATCTTTGAGGCTGATATTAGGTGTGGGGGGCAAGAGTGGGAGTTGTTTATACCAGGTACAGAAAGGTTAAATCACACGTACCTCTTTGAGGCTGATATTAAGGGTGGGGGCAAGAGTGGAAGTGATTTATACCTGGTACAGAAAGGTTAAATCACACATCTTTGAGGCTGATATTAGGGGTGGGGGCAAGAGTGGAAGTGGTTTATACCAGGTACAGAAAGGTTAAATCACACTTATATCTTTGAGGCTGATATTAGGGGTGTGGGGGGCAAGAGTGGACGTGGTTTATACCTGGTACAGAAAGGTTAAATCACACTTATATCTTTGAGGCTGATATTATGGGTGTGGGGGGCAAGAGTGGAAGTGGTTTATACCAGGTACAGAAAGGTTAAATCACACTTATATCTTTGAGGCTGATATTAGGGGTGGGGGCAAGAGTGGAAGTGGTTTATACCTGGTACAGAAAGGTTAAATCTGACTTATATCTTTGAGGCTGATATTAAGGGTGGGGGCAAGAGTGGGAGTGGTTTATACCAGGTACAGAAAGGTTAAATCACACATCTTTGAGGCTGATATTAGGGGTGGGGGCAAGAGTGGAAGTGGTTTATACCTAGTACAGAAAGGTTAAATCACACTTATATCTTTGAGGCTGATATTAGGGGTGTGGGGGGCAAGAGTGGAAGTGGTTTATACCAGGTACAGAAAGGTTAAATCACACATCTTTGAGGCTGATATTAGGGGTGTGGGGGGCAAGATTGGAAGTGGTTTATACCGGGTACAGAAAGGTTAAATCACACTTATATCTTTGAGGCTGATATTAGGGGTGTGGGGGGCAAGAGTGGAAGTGGTTTATACCAGGTACAGAAAGGTTAAATCACACTTATATCTTTGAGGCTGATATAAGGTGTGGGGGGCAAGAGTGGAAGTGTTTTATACCAGGTACAGAAAGGTTAAATCACACTTATAGCTTTGAGGCTGATATTAGGTATGGGGGGCAAGAGTGGAAGTGGTTTATACCAGGTACAGAAAGGTTAAATCACACTTATATCTTTGAGGCTGATATTAGGTGTGGGGGGCAAGAGTGGAAGTGGTTTATACCAGGTACAGAAAGGTTAAATCACACATCTTTGAGGCTGATATTAGGGGTGTGGGGGGCAAGAGTGGGAGTTGTTTATACCAGGTACAGAAAGGTTAAATCACACTTATATCTTTGAAGCTGATATTAGGGGTGTGGGGGCAAGAGTGGAAGTGTTTTATACCAGGTACAGAAAGGTTAAATCACACTTATATCTTTGAGGCTGATATTAGGGGTGTGGGGGCAAGAGTGGAAGTGTTTTATACCAGGTACAGAAAGGTTAAATCACACTTACATCTTTGAGGCTGATATTAGGATTGGAGGCAAGAGTGGGAGTGGTGGTAAATCCCCAGCGCTGCTGTTTTATTGGTGCGATCAATCACGTGATATGTTTCCATGGCAGTGAAGGTAAGAACTTGCTGAGAATTTGAAAGAACAAATCAACACGGGTGTCAACTCATTGCTGTCTGTTTCCGCTCCGAGTGACCTCATGTTCCTCCTCCAGAACATTCTGTTGATAGAAGCCAAACAAATAGGACATCTTCACTAGGGAGCTCGTCACGAGCAGCAATACAAATTCTGACACTATTTACATGTTCAAAAGCAGGAGTAAAAACTCATTTGTTGACTTTTGATTGAATTAAATTGGATGATTACCAGGGATTTATGTACTCTAACAATATTGTAAGGAACCTTGGTTGTTCTGGTGTTTACTATATCTGGCTCTTTTACTCTATTTCTTCACACAGTACACACTCTTTGTTACTTATTTTCAAACCCCAACTCAAAGACTAATGTACAACTAAATTTATGTTTATTTCCTAACTTCTTTGCTCTAACTATGGTTACTCTATCTGATTGTCCCTAACTCAGTGCCTATTCCTAGGCTAACGGAGAAAACCAAAACTGTGTGTCTATCGAGCCTGTGTCATCAGTACACTATTATATGGGAGCGAGACATGGACCACCTATACTTCCATTTGAGATGCCTGCGACGCATCCTTGGTATTAAATGGCAAGACAAAGTGCCTAATAGTGAGGTCCTAACGCGTACCAATACCCAAAGCATGTTCTCAATTCTTAGCGAAAGACGCCTGAGATGGCTAGGACATGTTAAAAGAATGAGCCCTGGCCGCATCCCGAAAGACCTCCTATATGGTGAACTTGCTTCAGGAAAGAGGAAAACAGGTCGCCCACGCTTGCGTTTTAATGATGTCTGTCAAAGGGACAGCCAAAATACATACAAGCGACTGGGAGTGTAAGGCAGAAGACCGATCTACGTGGCGCACGGTTGTCAAAGAGGGCGTCATAGTAGCCGAGGAGCGAAGAATGGAGGAGGCTGCAGACAGCAGAGCTAGGAGAAAGGCCAAATTAATTTGAAGCACAGAACTCGTGTGTAAAAACTGTTGTAAGGACAGACTGTCACTCAATGATAGGACTGCACAGCCACTCGAGAAAATGCAACTCAACCCAACGGTGATGCACCATCGTCTCGCGAGACGGAAGGATGCCGAAGTGCCTATTCCTATATCCGTCCGCCCCCTATCCCTGTCTATCTGTGTGTCCCCCTGTCCGTCAGTGCGTCCTGTTTAATACCCGTCAGTCTTCGCCCCCTAATTCCCTTTGTCCGAAAGTCAACTATCAATCATCTTGTACCTCCCCTAGATAAAACGGGGGTGGGGTTTGACGTAACCCGCTCTGGTCACTTTTCCCCATTCCCTCGTCCGCTGTTTCGACCTTTTCTCAATTGTCGGCTCCTTTCATCTACCAGTTACGGCCGAGTCCCTCGGACTGCAGTGTCTTAACACCAGAGCTAGATTTATGGTCCGCCTACTCCAAATCTCTTGGCTTCATTCCCTATATTTGGTCTCATCTCTGACTTTCTCTTTATGCCCTTTACGTTTTATGCAGTCATTATTGCTTTTTTTATATGCATTGATGGTTGCCAGGGCAACAGAGATTATACCTATTATTTATTTATTATTTATGGCTGCATTAAAAAAAAAACTGATTTACAGGTACGGTTTTTTTCAATGTGTTTACATTAACTGTTCTGTTCTGTCTACCGGAATCCGGGTACGGCTAATATGAAATCCGGCCACTTTTTCAAATCCTTCTCTGGCAGAATTTTCCTTAACAAATCCGGGTTGCTGGTAGAAACATTAAATATGTGTTTATACAATGGCTCCGGAAATCCGAAATCCGACCATTTTTTACAAATCTGTCTTTGTCTCTGATAGGATTTACTTCATAATTCATAAATCCGGCTCCTGTCGGATTTCAACAATTCGAATCCGGTACATCCCTAGAAAGTTTACTGGTCTATCTCCATGAACGTTATTCTAGAAAACCTAGGATTGGCCCAGCAATTAGAGCCATTGCTATAATTGATGTTGAAGACCTAGGATTGGCCCAGCAATTAGAGCCATTGCTATATTTGATGTTGAAGACCTAGGATTGGCTCAGCAATTAGAGACATTGCTATATTTGATGTTGAAG
>MUZC01001629.1:21682-36667 GCA_002072015.1 Radix auricularia
TGTGTCTGTGTGTGTGTGTCTGTGTGTGTATGCGTGTGTGTTTGTGTGTGTGAGTGTGTGTGTAGTTGTGTGTGTCTGTCTGTGTGTATGTGTGTGTAGTTGTGTGTGTGCGTCTGTGTGTGTGTCTCTGTGTGTCTCTCTGTGTGTGTCTGTGTGTGTGTATTTGTTTGTGTGTACGTGTGTGTATGTGTACGTGTGTGTGTACGTGTGTGTGTGTACGTGTGTGTGTACACAATTACAGTATTTTCCCTAAATTCGGTACAGGAGAAATTAAAAATGTGTATACTCTATATAATGTAAGCCCTATCGACAGGAACTCTGAATGATTAAAAAAATATTGAGGAGAATATTTAAATTGCAACAAAATAGACTTTAGAATATGCATTGTTTATTAAAAGTGTAACGATTTTTTTCCATTTGAATTGTTTCTGTGTCCGTAAAATAATATCAAATAGCTGTCATTCTTCTTCGTGTTCAGAAATACGACTCACTAACATCGAGCATAAATTTCTAGGACATGCACATTTGTTTAATAATCAATTAATAAAAAGCTTAAATCTATTAACTGCAATACTTTTTTTTCTACATAATATAAAGAGATATATAACAAAATAAATTATTACGTATCATACATGCTTACAGTAAGTTATCGAGAATATCAGTTAACAGATACGACGGCGCCATCTAGTAGCGTTAGTTCAATGCGAAGTTAATTCCTATCATTCTCGAAGACTCAAAATAATTTCTTTCACAAAATAAAGAGCTAATAAAAATGATTGTAAACAGGAAACGAAAAACAACTGCTGATTTTAAGCCCAGAGTCATCTGATTCTTCAATTGATAACGCGGGAGAGTATTTTTTCCAAGGGACCATCGATGATGCATCACCCCTCGCTCCTCTCAAACATCTCATATCCTCGCGTTTTCGATGTTAAGACCCTTATCACAAAAATGTCAACAGAAACGCCCCTGGGTGGACTAAGTCCTTAAGGCACCTCCCAGCTGATCTCCCTTATGGGCAAACAACTTGAAATTCATTTTATTGTATCCCTTATAAGGATTACTTTTTCTAAGCGTTAGACCATTTCAAGATAAGGAAGTGATTTGGCTGGATCACAGTCAGTGCAAACAAGAATCTGCGCCATAGCTCCTATCTCTTGTACCACACGTGCGCGCTTTGATCTCCGCGTGCGATCAATGTGACAGGTACAATCATGACAGCCGTTCTTGTTAAAACACACTTCGTGCAATTCAAAAACATGCCTTACAACTAGAAATATCATAGGAAAAGTACCCCATCCAAAAAAATTCCATTTAAAAAAAGGACAAGTGGGATGGAAAGTGTATTAATATCAAAATGAACTTAAATAAGATGGCATGTAAACGAAATGTAGTATAGTTGATCATTGAGAAGATGAACAATTACATAGCAAAATGAACGTGATTTGACCTTGGGGGGGGGGGGTAATTTGTTTATGGTGTTAAAATGAATATTTCAGATTGCTTGTATTGCATAACTTTAATATGTAACATCAAATATGTGTCTTTCAAATATCATTGTTACATCATGTAAACATGATTTTACTATCGTATAAACATCATTGGTATATCTGCACGAGGTATACAGTTATTTGCTTGATGTTCAAAAATTACAAAGGGTTGCTATTGATTTTGAATGATTTGATTCACCGCGAACGTGATGTTCTTTGGTGAGTGGGTATTTTAGTTGTAGAGTTTTATGCTCTTTGTATACGGTATATGGGATAATATTGTATTATGAGAAGTGATGTACATTATTATGTTATGTGCTATGGCATCATGAGCTATATGTTGGGACCTATTATGTTATGTGCTAGGGGGCAGAGTGTTATGGGAAATCTCAAATCATGTTGTGTGGCACGGTGTAATGAGTTATACGTTATGTGTAATGGTGACTTATCATGGTATATATGCTATGGTGAAATATGTTATGTGTTATGACGTTTCATGTTATGCACTATGATGTAAAGTTATGGTGAAGGTCAAGTGAAATATTCTTTGACTTACTGCGACTTTGGTTTTCCCCTCAGCCACTTGTAGAATAAATCCATTGTTAACTCCAGTTTTAGAATTATCACATATTCCGTGACCTTTGCTCCCGGCCTGGTTCTGATCCTCCGCGTGTGAAGATGATGACGACTGGGAAGATGAGTAAGACGTGGCCACAGTCGACAGTGACGAAGATGAAGGGGATGAAGAAGGCATAGACGTCTGACTCTCCAGGGAGTTGGCCAGAAGAGGCACCTCCGTCGAATTGTCCTCCTGGATGACCTCCTCCTGGCATTTAACAAACGACTCGTCGCTAATTTTCAAATCAATATTTTCCTTTGTCCACTCCGACTTTGGTTCGCAATGGTGTATCTCTGCAATGGTCGTGTGCTTAGTGACGTCACCGTTCGGGACGCCAGTGTAAGAGTTTCTGCAGCACTTGCTTCTTTGGTTGCTGGGGGTTACGGAAATCACTGTGTGGACGGACTTCCGGTCCGGCGCCGATTCGGTCTGCGGAGCTACGCCCCTGTTTGGGGACGCCGGGTTCCCCGGGGCAGCCCTGGCCACCGTAGCTGGCACGGGTATTCTTGTAGACCGTGCCACGGTACAGTTGGCCATGATAAACCCTGAGAGACCACGTGTTAGTAATAGTGCCACGGGATTTCCTCCTTGAAGTTGGACATGTCAAAGACCCCTGTGGGATCTATTCGTGTATTTGTTTGATAGGGAGATGTGCGACAGGATACAATGTAAACATCATGAGAACAAGACTTTTATTATCAGAATAATTGGACGAAATAAAACTAGCATGATGGCGTACTCAATAGTATGACCATAGGTGAGCATGATTAAATAATAAAAATAATAATTTGATGTTCATTTTTGTACCTTCAGACTTGGTCTTGTTAGCATGTATTTAATAGACGAATTTAACCTTGTAACAAAAACGTCATGCTGACCCTAAGTCGAGTCACGGGGATTTCCCAAACACTATTAGGTAAATTTTCTGAGATTGCGTTGGAGCAAATGGATATTTTTATCCGTCACCCATACCCAAAAGTAGCAAAATTTACAAACTTCACATCCGGTTTATAAATAGCCCATGCTTGCTAAGTTCTCAAAAATTTCCTTCGGATGAAAAACTTGAATTGAGATCGCAGCTCGCCTTCGTATTTCCGAGTCCTTGTGTGCGCCAGGAAAACATCGCTGTTCTTTTCTGTTAATTATAACAATTCACATTTCACTTATCAGATGGTCTCCCGCGGGAAACTGTGAACCGATCAATAACACTGGACGCTTTAATGTGCACGGTTGAATCCTGCTTGCGTTGATCTTCAGGAAGCTAATGTATTAAGTCAACTTGGGTAATGTTCCATTAACGATTCATTTCTTTAAGTTTAAAAAAGAAATCAACAAAACATAGAACTGAGAATCTCAAAGGCATCGATATCGGTTGGCACTGAGATTTTTTTAAAAAAATATCTTATTTGAGCATGAACAAAGCTAAATTATAAATTATCATTTGCAAAGTATAAAAGACTAGAATTACTCATGAATTTAATATTTATAAAAATCATTGCCGACATTGTAACGCTTGGAAACCATTATCTCTAGGATATGTAAATAGTAATAAAATAGTAAAGTGGTTTGTAAGAAAATGTCATCATCCACTTCGTATACCAACGAATCTCATGTCAATAATCTGATACGGTAATGTTTACATCACATGATTACAAAAGTCAGTAGCTGTCCAAATGTCAGGGCGGGTCACATGAGTCATATGCAATGTACCCTTTAAGCTGCGCGAATACGCGGCCGCGCAGATATCTGACCGACACCGCGCAACAGTTTAAAATGACCGCACATCATATATTCAAAAGTCTAATACAATACATAAGTTAGTTTGGGGGGGGGTAATATTTTCCCCCACAAAATTGGTTGCTGCGCATATTCACTCCCTAGTTTGTTTGTTTGTTTGTTTGGTGTTTTTTGTTTTTTTTTTTTAAGGGGGAAGGGGTCGTTTCAACACGTATCTACCTACGATACCTACGAACCTTAGAGGGAATATTGGTTACTTGTGATACAATCGTTATAAGATGTTACACTATTTCAGATAGAATCATCGCAGGCAAAGCCGTACATCGGATACCAAAAAAAAACAAAATCTTCTTATCTCAGGGCCAATCCACAACCGTTCATTGGCCCCAAGAGACATGTCCAAGATGGCAAGATAACTAAATAAGAATTAATTTTCCTTGAATATCCATAGCGCTTTAACTTATTCAATATTCACTATTCCTTGAAACACGCCGGCCCGTCACGATAAATTATCAAACACGGACCAACGAGGTCGCGGGAGTCTATGCCTATAATCCTAGCACCGCTGCCCTCGTTGCCACCATGACTTCCATTTTTCCACAAATTGCTCTGAACGGCTGGACTGTCGCCAGAGGCAAACTAGACTTTTACGAGACAAGGTTAATTAGTTACGGCAGAATATTTTTAAAAAACCTATGTTTTATTAATTTCATTAATTGTGTACACGTTATTGAACAGAGGTTCGGTGCTGTGGAGACATTTACCACGGATAAAATTATTTCCGGTGTCTGATTACTTGGGACAAAATTGCATGAATTTAAAAGAGAGAAAAAAAACCAGGAGACGATAACTAACGAATGGTTTCTTAAGTTAGCTCCCCCTGTTGGGTCCACTAAGTCCGGCTCACCGAGGCAATTATTGGACTTTTCAAATCAATCTTAGTTATCAATACTGACACTGATCAATATGAGCGATCGTTTTTGGCCAATTTCAGTGTGGGCGATAGTGAAGCAGGTTTGATAAATGTGCACTTTATGATACGTTGGTGTGACTGTGTTCTATGTTTGTGTGACTGTGTCTGTATGACTGTATCTGTCTCACTATGTCTGTGTGACTGTGTCTGTATGACTGTGTCTGTCTCACTATGCCTGTATGTCTGTGTTTGCTTCACTATGTCTGTGTGACTGTGTCTGTCTCACTATGCCTGTATGTCTGTGTTTGCTTCACTATGTCTGTGTGACTGTGTCTGTCTCACTATGTCTGTGTGACTGTGTCTGTCTCACTATGCCTGTATGTCTGTGTTTGCTTCACTATGTCTGTGTGACTGTGTCTGTCTCACTATGCATGAATATCTGTATTTGTCTCATTATGTCTGTGTGACTGTGCCTGTCTCACTGTGTCTGTATGACTGTGTCTGTCTCACTATGCCTGTATGTCTGTGTTTGCTTCACTATATGTTTGTGACTGTGTCTGTCTCACTGCGGCTATATGACTGTGTCTGTCTCACTGTGTCTGTGTGGCTGTGTCTGCCTCACTAACTTATGTTAAAATAAATCATTAACTAATCCGATCTGAATTAAAAAGTCAAGTGTTCAACTTGATACTTTCATGAACCACAGTACAGTTATATTCTTGTCTCACCCACTACATAACTACCTTTAATACGTTAATTCTTTATTATCAATAGTCTTTTATTTAAAGTAGCAATCAACTACTACATGCATTTGCCCTTTGATCTGAGATGGGTTCGTTACAAAATTACAGGGACGTGATGGGGTTGACGTCAAAAGGGTCCATTTTAGACGAAATAAAATACAATGTCTTTGTTATGAGAGGCATGCAGTCAACATGTATTCGAACCCCACAATACCCAAGTTTAATGATCATGTATCGATCCACCTTAGAATCGCTGATAAACTGGTTCTCTTGACATCGAGTCCGTGGATTTGTTGCAGAATCGATTTATAGATTCTCGCTTTTGTTCTTCCGGTTACGCATTGTGGGAGTGTTTTCATTTTAAAAGAAAACTGCAATTAACGCGAACACCCAGGGTATACAGAATACCCACACCCATGGTAGACAGAAGACCCACACTCAGGGTACACAGAAGACCCACGCCCAGGGTAGAAAGAATACCCACATCCAGGGTAGACAGAAGACCAACACCCATGGTAGACAGAAGACCCACACCCAGGGTACACAGAAGACCCACGCCCAGGGTAGAAAGAATACCCACATCCAGGGTAGACAGAAGACCCACACCCGGGGTAGACAGAAGACCCACACCATAGTAGACAGTATACCCACACCCACGGTAGACAGAATACCCACACCCAGGGTAGACAGTATACCCACACCCGGGGTAGACAGAATACCCACACCCAGGGTAGAAAGAATACCCACACCCAGGGTAGGCAGAATACCCACACTCAGGGTAGACAGTATACCCACACCCGGGGTAGACAGATTACCCACACCCAGGGTAGACGGAATACCCACACCCAGGGTAGACGGAATACCCACACCCAGGGTAGACAGAATACCCACACCCAGGGTAGACAGAATACCCACACCCAGGGTAAACAGGATACCCAAACCCAGTGTAGACAAGACCCACACCCAGGAAAGTTAGATTGTCCATACCCAGAGTAAATCGATGAGACATACCCAAATTAGATAGGTGTAGCGCACCCATTTAAGAGGCAAAGATGAGATCAATGGTGGCCGAACCGCGGCTCTTCTGTGTTCACATTGCGGCTCTGGGATATTATAAAAGATAGGTTACAAGGACCACTTGAAGATTTCCAAGTCTGGTTAAAGGCTTGTGTCAAGTAAAATCCTGTTCCACGTTTCTCATAAATCCATTAATGGTAGACTTAAAGATGATTTCAAGCTTCCCATGAACATTGTAATGGAACCTCCTGAAGTATAAAACGGAGCTGTTTTTGGGTTACAGGGAGATGAGGGTTTGGAGTAGAAACACAAGTCACAATCTGTGATAAAGTTCTGAAAGCTCGCGCCAGAAGTAAAATATCCTTAACTTAAGAAGTTGCTGACTTATAAAAGGTTTCTACTCCCCAAAGAAGTTAATAAAATCAAAGCATTGAGCAGTAACAGGTAATAAACATCTGAATGAACTTCTTCCCATCACAACTACTAGCTCCCAACCAGTTTTTAAGAAACTTCAGATGTTTCTCAGTTGAATCATAACGCTTAATTAATATCACTATAATTATGATTCTATGCGCAATGTGTTTCAATTCAACAATTTTACAAATTTGAATGGTTGTTAATTGAGTAACTGTAAAACGTGTATTTATTCAATATAGATCTACCGGTTAGGGTTAAAACAATTTAAAATGTTTAAATCATTAAATCTGAATTGATGTTTTTTATACATTAATCAAAAAAGCAATTTTTATTGCGATTGAGGGCGTGACCCATAGTTGTTCAATGCTCTTAACAATCTGTTTAATTTTAATTCAATGTCTCCTAGTTACTATAAGTCTGGTCAACCAATTATTAAACTTACTGAAGGCAGATATAGAACCCACGCCTAAGCAACACACGTCGATGTAAAGCAAATGATCTAGATCCCTTTGGGTAGTCATCGTGAACCGCCCTTCTAAATGTCCCAAAACACACACAGAAGCTGCCCATTTCCTGCCGCTAGCCAGGACGTCCCCAGCAACATGATGCGAGAGATTGGTTCAAGAGTCCTTCAGTGCTAGTCACTGCGTTCGACTAATTGATGACGCCGCTTGTAATGATTTCAGATATTGTGTAGAAATCCATTCATTCCTTTGTGCAGTGACTTCGGCATGTAAACTTTCATTACGGCAGCTTTCCACGCAGTGGTTGTACGCAAAGGAACCATAAAGTAATCGGAACAAACTATCAAAAGCCTCTTTAACATTAGCTTGTTTCAAAGTCAGCCGCGTAACGAGAGGGGTGGAAAAAGGGAAAATGCCCCGAGGCGGCAATTTGTTAGGGTCAGGGAATTCTTTTACGTTCATTAATCAGACATTTGTTTGTGTGTGGGGTGGGGGGATTTTTGTGACAAAAGACAAACTGTGGCAATAAGTTAAGTTCTCGTTAGAATTTTTCATATTTTTTACATTCCTGGCCAAACAGAAATTTGCTTTTCGCAGCCAAAGAGTGTACTGTTCTAATGTAAATAGAGGCAATATTTTGAAAAATACATCTACTTGAAATTAACGATCAAGTACTACGAAAAAATCGAGTAAAAGTTAAAACGATCAAAAATTCTATACCTTATAGGTTAACTAAAATTCAAAATGAACTCCATGCAGTTTAGGAGTAAAATTTCGTCTGAAAATCATTCTGTCAAGTAAGAAAGACCAAATATTATTCTATTTTATTTGATGGCAGCGCAGATATATTTTACATAAGTATTCGTTGTCAAGTCAAGCTGTGCGATATTGAGAAATTAATTGATAATCAGAAAATGGCAGCTTTAACTTTTCATAGATGCCATTGAACTATAGCACACACACAAAAAAAAGAAACTATTTACCCCAGTTCTGAAAATGATTTTAAGTACGCCTAAATCTAAAGCTATTCATATAATAAGCTGCAGAGTTCAAACGTATAATCCTGGGCTTGGAAAGCACTCAGAAACAAAGACTCAAAGACATAAATCTTCGTTTGGAATGGGTACCCTGCTAATACAATTCATTAACCTGTTTTGTTTACATGTTGTTTCAACAGTGGTACATTTAGGGTACTTGAAAAACGAGAGTGTAAAAATCTTGGCGATGGAAGTTAAGATGTGGCATTGCCATGTGAAATTGATTTGAAACGAAATTTGCATTCATCTTTAAAAATGTTTTGAAATTGTTGGGTAACTTTAACGAAAAGAGCCATTTATTATGCCAATTGTCAAAGCATTTAGAAGAGCAACATTTTGATGCAATTGATGCTACCAAGTAAGTCAGGTACTTTTCCTTTATCTTACCCCAAAAAAATTTTATAGTAAAATACAGTATTTCTATATGGTTAGGGTTAGGTCTACCACCAGTGGCGTCGTAAGGTGGGTGCGGTGGGGGCGGGCCGCCCCGGGTGACACCATGAGGGGGGTGACACCAAAGTTAAAAATTATGTATTTTCACTTTATTTGGTACTAGAAAACTTGGAGGAGTTCTATAGGTTAAGTCATGAGGGGGTGACACCATGAGCTACCGCCCCGGGTGACAACAACTCTAGTGACGCCACTGGTTACCACGTGTTGTCACGTCGTTCAAATATGATTTTTTTCCAAAAAAATATTTTGGGGGAAGATAAAGGAAAAGAACCAAAAGTCATTAAACTCACAACAATGAAGAAAAAAGTAAGGGACAAAAGCATTGATTTTCTTAAGACCACTATGAATGTGAAGTAAGTGTACATGATTTTTTCGTTATTAGGTTGTTGTTTTTTTTTGTTTGTTTTTTTTAAAATTTTATTGCAGAAGCTCATTCTATTCATGCGTCCTGCGTTTTGATAAACAAATTCCGGTCGACCACTTAGCACACGTTATCGTGACAAACACGGACTTTTGTTGAGCTCACTGGCAAAGATAATGATTTATTGAATTGAGGCCCACTTGATTCATCAAAGGTTATAACTTTATTGATGCTCGAAATTATCCAGTTTAATACAATACTCCTATTCTTAACAGTTGGCATAAAAAGTGCGTGCACTGATGGAATGGTTCTCTAAACGTTAGTTAATTTAAATATTAATTAGGATCATTAACTAGTAAAACAAATGAATAATAATCTCGCAATTTGTGCATTAACCATGAACTGACTGATAACATGGATATTTACATTGTCATTAAAGAGTTTGGCTTGAGAAAATGCAGAGAATTTCAATTTTTTAAAAGAAAGTAAAAACTTTAAAATTTGTATTTGTAACATAACGACGATTTATATACCCTCACATAATAATATTTTTATCAAGGTCGGATAACTTGCCATCTGCCCCTGTTGGCGGAAACCCACTTTCGGCCGCAGGTCAAAGTTTTCATAAATGGCCTTGGAAATGTCCAAAAAGTGTAGTTTTGTTTTTATTTTAACATTATGATTTTTCTCTCCATAAAATCATAATAAAATCATCTTTCAAAGACCATCATTAAAAAAATTTCAATTTTTCTTATAGTAATAAAAATACTGTTTTTTTTATTTCTCTATATATTCTAAGCACTGAAATTGGAGCTGCGCTTAATAATGTGATACGTACCAATTAAATGGGAGACGGTGTTGGTTTCTTCAAGTGATCCTGAAATTAATAAACTAGGCATTTTGTTATGGTAAATTGATTCCTTAAGCCAACGCTGCTCTTGTCTGTTCGATAGAATAAAGTTTGGACGCTGTATTGATAGTGTACCACTGGCTAGTGTACCACTGGCTAGTGTACCATTGGCTAGTGTACCATTGGCTAGTGTACCATTTGCTAGTGTACCATTGGCTAGTGTACCATTGGCTGGTGTACCATTAGCAAGTGTACAATAGGCATGTTTACCTTTGGCTAGTAAACCATTAGCTAGTGTACCATTAGCTAGTGTACCATTGGCTAGTGTATCATTGGCAAGTGTACCATTGGCAAGTGTACGATAGGCATGTGTACCATTGGCTAATGTACCATTGGCTAGTGTACCATTGGCTAATGAACCATTTGCTAGTGTACCATTAGCTTGTGAACCATTTGGTAATGTATCATTGGCTAGTGTACCATTGGCTAATGAACCATTGGGTAGTGAGCCATTGGATATTGTACCATTGGCTAGTGAACCATTGGGTAGTGAGCCATTGGCTATTGTACCATTGGCTAGTGAACCATTGGTTAGTGAGCAATTGGCTAGTGTACCATTGGCTAGTGAACCATTGGCTATTGTACCAGTGGCTAGTGAACCATTGGGTAGTGAGCCATTGGCTAGTGAACCATTTGCTAGGGAACCATTGGCTAGTTAACATTGGAAGTTATCATAAAACTGTAGATGACCTTTATTCAATTCTGTCTTAAAACAGGGATGTGAAATTGTTTTGGCTCGGAGGCCACTTTGTGGTAGCGGATTTTAACATAGGGCCGCAACGTTTATAAATATTTTTGTTTGCATTCTTCATTAAACAAATTTCGCGATTTTTCGTTGCGTTCATGGGCATGTTAAACTTAACATTTGCAAAGACAAAATTGAAATAAAACTTACAAACCCGAAAATTGCGTATTTACACAGCCTGCAATGCGCACACACATTAACGTAGACGCTCTAATGGTCAATTTGTTATCCTTGAGCACACTTGTCCCTTTGTTCACCCATTATTTTATTATGCAACCCCGATCGCTTGTTCTGGCTCTAATACGAAAATGAAAGATTCGTTTCCTCGAAGGAAAGCTGTCTTCACAGTCCATCTAATCTTACAACACTGGACCCACAACTAGCATTTAAGATCTCAGCGCTTACCACCATTTCAATGCTCCCAACTTAGACCACTGCTATTATTCTAAATTAGACCACTGCTAATATTCTAAAATAGACCACTTCTTTCCTTCTAAATTAGATCACTGCTTTATTTCTAAATTTAGACCACCTTTTTGCTTCCAAATTAGACCACTTCTATACATGCTTCTAAATTAGACCACTGCTAATATTCTAAAATAGACGACTTCTTTCCTTCTAAATTAGATCACTGCTTTATTTCTAAATTTAGACCACCCTTTTGCTTCCAAATTAGACCACTTCTATAAATGCTTCTAAATTAGACCACTCATTTACTTCCAAATTTAGACCACTGAAATGCTTCCAAATTAGACCACTTCGATACATTTTTCTAAATTAGACCACTGCTTTGCTGCTAATAATTAGACCAATGTTTTCTTTTGTTGACGTGTTTAACCAACCCGACAGAGCAGTCAAGTCACGTCGCCAACTCCCCCAAACACGAGTTTCGAGAACGGAGATTGGAAGAAAGAAAATAGACAGTTCAAATATTAATGGAGAGGATTTTTTTCCTTCTTGTCAGCATAGTTTTCCCATAATAAAGCAACAAGGACGTAAAATCATACACTATTTTCAGAAGCTTGTTTTCTCAAAATTTTTCTACTTTATTTTTTTTAAAATTTATTAACAGCTTTCTGTTTGTTTGTTTGTTTGTTGTTGTTGTTTTTTTTTTTTTTTTGTTTTTTTTTATGTAACTTTTTTTAAAAAGCATGGACGGTTATTTGTTTAATGATTTCTTTTTAAGAGTAGACTACATCCTGTTTGCACCTTATAAATACATCAATATCTGGAACACGTATGTTGAAAAGAAATTTCCCCCATCCACCCACCTCATTTAATGAAATTACAGTAACAAAATATTCTCAGGAATCAAGTCAACCTCCGTCAGGTTGTAAAACCTATACATTAAACCGTGATTAGCATCTTATAATGGAAGAAATATTTATCAACTTTTAAATAGTATTTATGCAGCACTTCTTTGGCATAAACTATTAATATTTAGTTTAACAAATAGAGCAAAGCTTCGAATATCAACTAATCAGGGTCTGAGGAAGGAAACCAACGCATGCACTTCAATGATAATTATCATATACCACAGAATCTATAGGCTTAATGTGCAGGAGCCAAAGTCGTATGTAGTATGTTGTCAGGTCGTATGTATAGGTGATCCGGTCGTATGGAGTAGGTGGTCCGGTCGTATGTAGTTGGTGGTCCGGTCGTATGGAGTAGGTGGTCAGGTCATATGGAGTATGTGGTCAGGTCGTATGGAGTAGGTGGTCCGGTCGTATGTAGTATGTGGTCAGGTCGTATGAAGTAGGTGGTCCGTTCGTATGTAGTAGGTGGTCCGGTCGTATGTAGTAGGTGGTCAGGTCGTATGTAGTAGGTGGTCAGGTCGTATGTAGTATGTGGTCAGGTCGTATGTAGTAGGCGGTCCGGTCGTATGGAGTAGGTGGTCCGGTCGTATGTAGTAGGTGGTCCGGTCGTATGTAGTTGGTGGTCCGGTCGTATGTAGTAGGTGGTCCTGTCTATTGTAATGTGTGGTTTGAAACAATGTAGTGAGAGGTCCGGTCCTAGAATGTAAGTGTTCCGTACTTAAATAGTATTGTGTCTTATCAAATGTAGTAGTTAGTACCATCAAATGTAGCTAATAGTATGGTCCAATGTATTAGGTTGTCCTTTCCCTTGTATGTCAGTGGTGCGGTCCCATGAAGAAGGTGGTCCAGTTCCATGTATGTCCGTGGTCAGATCCCATATATGTCGATGGTCCGGTCTCATGTAGTAGATGGTCCAATCCCATGTAGTCAGTGGTCTGGTCCTATGTATGTCGGTGGTCCGGTCCTATGTAGTCGGTGGTCGGTCCTATGTAGTCGGTGGTCCGGTCCTATGTAGTCGGTGGTCCGGTCCTACGCAGTAAGTGGTCCGGTCCAAATCAATCTGTGGTCCAGCACAGATTACATTTCATTGATACCGCCAAACAAGCCGAGGGAAACAGCCGAGATAACAAAGTGTTCTATAATCGATACATTAAAATCAAAGCAAACAAACCCACGGAAAATGTCGGTCGATAATCGATTCTAGCAACAAAAGAGACGATAAATATCGATACCAGGAGAGTGTTTTGTTATTGGATGTTAAAGAAACTGTTTGAGTTTTTGTTGCTAAATATTAAAGACAAGATCTGCTGTCGTGTTATTAAATGGTCTTTTGTTGTCGGTTGAAGGTGATGTCAGCGTTGATGCGGTGTTTTTTGTTGGTGGTACTTTTGTCGGTGATATTTGTGTAACACAAGAGGGGCGATGAATAGAATATTTGATCATAGTTAAAATTTGCAGTCAATATAATTGGTTCGCGATACAAGAATAAAATAACTCAGACCCTGATCTAATTAACATTAGATATAATCAATGTATAAACTGATTTAGTTTTGTTCTTTGCGGTTATTCTTTGGTACAATAAATCGAATGGAGCTCCATAGCAAAACTTGCAGTCATAACGGTGTCTAAAAGCTCTTTTAAAAACATGAGTTAATAAAATTCTCGCAGCTGGAATTTTTTTATTATTATTATTTATTAAACTGATTGGTACTGACCAAATATTGTCATGGCGATATTAGCATCTCAACGCACAGAGTGAAGACAGAGGAGACAATTGGATACACAATACAAGCTCTGCTCCTAAACACCAATCTCACACTCACGCAATCGAGATGAACCTAATGCACCATAAAAAGGGTATTAAACTCTTATCATCTTGACTAGCATAACTGTGTCATTCACCTTAATGAAATGTCCACTTAGAGTGGTATTCAAATAATTGTAGTAGTCACTTTACTAAAATGTCCCCTTAGTGTGGTAGTCAAATAACTGTAGTAGTCACATGAATGAAATGTCCCTTTAGTGTGGTAATCAGATAATTGTAGTAGTTACTTTACGGTAGTAGTCACCTTACATGCCGTACTTCAGCAGTACTTTGCAGGTACGGTCTACCTATTGTAGTAGTCACTTTACGGTAATATTCAGCTAGCTACAGAGGTCGCATTACTGTCGTTATCACCTTACTTCAGTAGTCCTAAAACTGTGTGTTCCCTTTAATTTAGAAATCACATTATTTTTTTTTAGTCACCATAAACCATTTTATTGAATCCACCGGAACACGATCCATGAAAGGAATATACACAAGCAATTAACTCTACACAATCCATCTGAAGCAATCCACAGAACACAATCCACCAGATACAATGCTATTAATTATATTTATTATCCACGAGACGAATTCCAACTGACCCAATTATAGGCCTACATCCGCTTTGATGGAATGATACTAACGCAGATTAGTTGTTTCCAATTCTGAGCCCAAAATTTTTTTTTTCAATGTATTTTTTTTATTTGTAAATTGTTTCGTCTCGCCGTCGAAGCTGAATTGTCAACTCGGTTTAGCCAATTAATTGGTGTTGTATAGAACCACAGCCAAGACTACCTCAGCAGCAACAATCGCCTGGAACAACAGCAGCCCCACAGTAGAGGAGACGAGACGCCAATATTTCGCTGATCCAGCGCTAGCTTTCAACTGCTCACACTGGTCACACTCACGGTCCAGACGCCGAACTGGGCGGGAAGGGGTGGGGGAAGGGGGTGAAG
>MUZC01001629.1:36696-50776 GCA_002072015.1 Radix auricularia
TGGGAAGGGGTGGGTGGTTGTCAGCCATTACAGGGGTGAAAAGAAGGAATACGTGAAAGAATCAAACAGGATTCTATGGAACAGAAATAGGGGAATGTTTATACGAAAAATAAAAAAAAAGGGGGGGGGGAGTGAGTGGCTGCGGTTAGATACACGAGTCAGAGTGAGGGGTGGGAGTGGCGGTGGAGGGAACATGATCAAACACATTGGGCCTGATGCGGTCTTAGATAATGCTAAGCAACCATGTTTATTGGGTCAGCAAGGTTAGAGCAGGGGCGGGTTGCTCGCTGACGGGTTTATGGGCAGGGCGGATGGCCGGTTTGGGGTTTTCATTTTTGGTTGTCCGATGAGTGGTCCCAGTGGTCAAGGTAGGCAGCGATGGTTTGGAGTTCGGATGGGTAGATGGGGTAATAAAGCTGGTTTGTGGTCATGATGCGCGTGTCTCTCTGTGCACCAAGATGGCATGGGTTGACCTATCTCTCTGTGCACAAAGATGGCATGGGTTGACGGTCTCTTTGTGCACCAAGATGGCATGGGTTGACGGTTTCTGTGCACCAAGATGGCATAGGTTGACAGTCTCTCAGTGCACCAAGATGGTATGGGTTGACGGTATCTCCATCTGTCTAGTTAGATGACCGGGTTTTTCAAATTAAAAATGACAATTGTGATTTTCCTTCAGTTTTACACATGTTCTCTTGTTCTTAGATTATTTGATATATCAATATCCCCACCTCTTTATCTCTCTATTTGCCCCTCTATCTCTATCATCTTCCCCCTCTCTCCTTTTCTCTAACCTTCTTGCACTATTCTTCATTTAATCTCTCTCTATTGATCTTTATCTCTATTACTTTCACTTTCTCTCTATCCAATTTTTCCCCAACCTTTCTCCTCTTTAACTCTCTTTTGAACTTTCCCCAACTCCATGCCTTTTCTCTCTCTCTCTCTCTCTCTCTCTCATACAATTACTTATCTTCTTTCCTCCCTCTTTCTCTTTATTGAACTTTTTCTTTGCAGCTCTCCCTCTCTCCAATTCTCCCCTCCCTTCTTCTCTCTATCTCTCTATTTAGCTCTCCCTGTGCCTCTCTCTCCTCCTCTCTCTTTTCTTTTCTATGCCACCCACTCTCTCTTTTTCTCTCTCTCTCTCTCCCTCTCTGACCTCTCTCGCTCTCACTCACTATCCCCACGCAACCGTTCATCGCCTCTTGTAGCTGCCATTTATTCTCTGCTGCGATGTTCCTCCTTGTATCACGTTTCATTTTTAATAGATCAATTTACCGTGACGTCAGATACCATGTGCCTTGCGACGTCAGTTACCACGTGACATGAGGGATACCTCACCCCATTTTGATATAGTGCCAAAGAGGACTTTCCTCAGATACTAATGGAATAATATAAATCTCTTAGAGTAAAAAAAATATATAACACTTGTATTCATCAAAGCCGAGGGTTTTTTTTTCAATTACATGTCCATCCACTAACCGTAATACTGACCGCATGTTCACTTCTTCCATTGAGTGGACAGTATCCTTTTAATATCAACTTATTGGAAAATGTCAACAACTTTTAGATGATGTATCTTAATGTGCCTCAAATCAATAATATTTAATGGTAACAAACTAATAACATTTAATTGTGAAAAATCAATAACATTTAATAGTGACAAAGTAATAACATTTAATTGTGAAAAACTAATAACATTTAATTGTGAAAAACTAATAACAATTAATTGTGACAGACTAAGAATATTTAATTGTGACAAATCAATAACATTTAAGTGTGACAAATCAATAACATTTAATTGTGACAAACTAATAACATTTAATTGTGACAAACTAATAACATCTAATTGTGACAAAACAATAGGATTTACTTGAAACAACCCATTCAGACTTACTTGTAGCAAACTAAAATCATTTACCTGCAACAAACAGATAATATATACTGTAACAAACTAATAGCGTTTACTGAAAAAAAGTAACAGATATTAGTAACAATACAGTAACTTTCAATGTAGAAAAACTAAAAGCATGTACTGTTATTGGGAAAAAGTGTATGAGTCTATTTATGCTGGATTGTATAGGCATTACAACCTATTATAATATCTCCTTAGCGACTAGTTTAATGTGAGGTATCTCTATAGATTTTTGTGGGTTTTTTTAAGCTTTCAATTTTGTTTTATGATAATATAATCAGTTACGATCTCAAGTTAATGTTAATATAAGAGGCGATAAACATCGGTTGGTCTAGTTCTTAACAATGATGGCACGCAGTCAAGCGATGTATTTTCAAACTAATTTAATCCACAAAATATAAAAATACATCAAAGAAGAGGTTCTTGATATCCGTTTTACCAGGATTTGAGAACCATTTGACGTCAGTACATCCTTCTATCGATCATTTCTCCCTCGTCGTCTCCTCGTCTATCTCTGCCTCCCGAGAGAATACAAGCCGGCGAAAGACTAGATTTTCATATTACTGTTTCATGAAGACCCAAAGACATTAATATTTCAATGGAGGTTTAGGGTGTGCCTATTCGCAGTGTAATATACATATGAACACTCTGAACAGCTGTATGCGTATCAAGACATATTCAGTCTTGATGTTGTCCATATTCACACATGGCTACATCTACTCGCCTATCTGCTATGTTGTTCTATCAATCCATTGCATCCCACTGCTGACACATTCCTATCTGCCCTGAAGTCTTGGCTTGTTTAAAGAATCGCCTCTTTTCTCCTCAGTCACCATTCCTCTTTCTCTCAATCACCATTCCTCTTTCTCTCAGTCACCATTCCTCTTTCTCTCAGTCACCATTCCTCTTTCTCTCAGTCACCATTCCTCTTTCTCTCAGTCACCATTCCTCTTCCTTTCAGTCAACATTCCTCTTTATCTAAAAGCCACCATTCCTCTTTCTCTAAAAGCCACCATTCCTCTTTTCTCTAAAAGCCACCATTCCTCTTTTCTATAAAAAGCTACCATTCCTCTTTTCTCTAAAAGCCACCATTACTCTTTTCTCTAAAAGCCACAATTCCTCTTTCTCTAAAAGCCACCATTCCTCTTTTCTCTAAAAGCCACCATTCCTCTTTCTCAAATTCTCGGTATATCTCATGCCCTTTTCCTCCGCCTGCCCTGTCATTATCCCCTCTCTCAGAGGCGTAACAACGGCTTGGCATCGGGGCAGTAGCCAAGGACGCCGATAACTAATTCTTCAATTTTTTGCAAGTTTAGTACTTTCCTACCTTTTGGACTATGATTGTCAAGGGCGCCAAAGACGATTTTGCCCAAGTGCGTGGCAAACCCAGTTACTCTTCTGCCCTCTGTCTCTCTTCATCACTCTATCATTCCCTTCACTCTTTCCCTCTCTCCTAATCGTCCCTAGGTATTTAGATTACGGACTCGAAGTTTAAATATTTTAGACCAAAGCTGACAGTGGTCAGAGGTGTGTGGGCAATGATGCTATAATTACACGAGTTACAGTGATCTGCACTTAGGAAACATTTCAGAACTTCGACGTGTGACTAAGTTAGGTGACCCTTAGTTCCGGGTTAATGTTTTTGACGGCTGCCATGAAGTTTAAAAGACAGATCAATAATGTGAATACACGTTACAAGGCAAGGATAAGTGGTAAGATGGCAAGTGGCAGATTATCTTAGATAGCTTCTCAACAGCTCTTAACTTTTTATAAAATTCTAAGTCTATTGATTTTCTTGAGATCTTACCAGGCAATAGAAAAATATAGTTCTAGGAGTATAGTATTACATTGCTCTAGGAGTATCATAATACATTGCTCTAGGATTAAAGCAGCACATTGTTCTAGGAGTATAGTAATACATTGTTCTATGATTGTAGTAAGAAATGGCTTAGATATGTCAGGTAGATAGCGCAAAGAACGTTGAAAAAAAATCGCTCTATGAATATTAAAATAGATGGCTCAAAGAGTATAGAAATATATACTTTATGAGTCTGAAATTAGATGACTCTAATTGTATAAAAATAGATACTTTAGGTAGTGTGGGTGTTCGTGTGGAATAGTTTACACTAGGGACTTGGAAGCATATGACACTGGGAGAGTTGAAATAGTAATCTTAGTGGTTTTGAGATAAAAGTCGTCAAATTCGTCATTAAACAGGAAAACATCAAATCCGCGATGTGAGATAATCAAATATGATCGACGCTGATTGGGGGAATGTCTCTTCTGAAGATGGCTGCCTGTCGTGTGTGCCGCTTCGTGGTCCTGCTTATGACTCAGTGTGTATAGAAGTAGGTTTGATGTGTTTTAAACCGAGTAGTGAAACACTCTTTCCATGATTATGAAGTTACATGAAGTGGATGACACCGTCTGGCGCGTGTACTACAAATGTATAAAACATTCACAAACATGTGTTTTTAGATCCCTATAACTTATCGGGAAATAGATTAGCGGTTCTACTAATAAAAATAACGCCGGACAATGGCTTTAATTCTAGAGATAAAAAATAGGAAACACGAGTTTATAATATCAACGTCTGTGAATTGTGTTGTGTTTTGACAGAGGTTTGTGTTGTGTTTTACAGAGGTTTGTGTTGTGTTTTGACAGAGGTTTGTGTTTTGTTTTGACAGAGATTTGTGTTGTGTTTTACAGAGGTTTGTGTTGTGTTTTGACAGAGGTTTGTGTTGTGTTTTGACAGAGGTTTGTGTTGTGTTTTGACAGAGGTTTGTGTTGTGTTTTACAGAGGTTTGTGTTGTGTTTTGACAGAGGTTTGTGTTTTGTTTAGACAAAGGCTTGTGTTGTGTTTTGACAGAGGTTTG
Organism: Radix auricularia; assembly: GCA_002072015.1. Taxonomy (NCBI): domain Eukaryota; kingdom Metazoa; phylum Mollusca; class Gastropoda; family Lymnaeidae; genus Radix; species Radix auricularia. Next base: position 41,485 of record MUZC01001629.1, read on the forward strand.
TGTTATGTTTTGACAGAGGCTTGTGTTATATTTTGATGGAGGACTATTGTATATTTGGACATAGGATTGTATTGTTGTTTTGTTTGTTTTTTGTTTTTTTATGTGTGTGTTTTAGTTGTTGTTGTTGTTTTTTTTTTTTTTTTTTTTTTTTTTTTTTGTGTACAGATGATGATTGTGCTATATTCGGAAGACGAATTTTGTTGTGTTATGTAGATGATAAAAAAAAATCTTGTGTGTAGAGTCGATTATGCTATATTTAGACTGAGATTATGTTTATTTTGAATAGAGGATTATATGGTAGACGGACAACAATAGTATGAGATATTTTCACGACTCTCTCCAGTCAGATCGATGTGAAGTGTACTTCAAGTTTTTGGCGAATATTAACTTTATCACTATATCATGAAGAAAATCTTAAAAGATAAAGATCTAATTATCTCTCTCTCTCTCTCACTCTCTCTCTCCCCCTCTCTCTCTCTCTCTCTCTCTCTCTCTCTCTCTCTCTCTCTCTCTCTCTCTCTCTAAATATTCATAAAAACGAAATACGATTTTTATATTTAAAAAACAGACCTTAATCATAATACTTCTGTTACGGGAATCTCTAATCAAGTCTAGAAGAATGAAAAGATGATCAACCTTTTTTTTCTCCAGTAATAGATAATATATATTCCGGCATAAGGTACTAAATTATCAACAATAAAGTACTTACTATTTAACAAACGAATAAAACGTGAAACCAACAAAATAAACTATCATTAAACTAAAGTTTCCACATTTGGAGTATTCCAGAATTCACGAAAATCCCATGCAAGAAAACACGTTCTCTCTACATTCCATTGACTCGCATCAACAAAGTGTGTCATCAAAACAAAAGGGGAGGATACTCCAATTAACAGGCAGCTCTGCTACAACTCATTTTCCTTGGCAAAACTTTTCACGTACGGAGAGGCACAGGTAAGTGGTTGATCTACAGGTGTGTAAGTGTGTGAGTGTGTGTGTGTCGGGGGGGGAGGGGTGAGCACCTTAGTGAGGATTGCTTTTACTCCAAAAAAAAAAGTTCCTCCGTTTAGGACTGGGTATAAATAGAATGATGTGAGGCTTCTCATTAGTTTTAGCCCCATTCCATTTTGTTGACTTACATTGCGTGAGTCGGAGCAAAAATAACGCGCAGATTAGGTTCAAGGGAGGATGACACCTGTGTCACAGTATAGATGGTTAGCAGCGATGTTACCTTTAAGCTTCGCGGCACATGTGCCTGACCGACGCCGCGCATCAGTTTAGAATTACCGCGCAGCAAATTTTGTAAAACATTACACAAAAATAGTCTGCAACAGTCTTTAAAAAATTAGAAAGAGAGAGAAAGAAGTATATACGGGAAAGTGGACAAAGGGCGAAATGGAAAAGACAAACTGCAAATTTTTAAAAATGATATTTTTATGACAAGCTGTCCATAACGTGATTGTTGAGTGTTTAAAATGTGTGCTTTGCTTGAAATGTAACTAAAAATAATGTACAAGAAAACAACACTAATAAATGAACGTGGTGTTTTTTATCCACACGCACTCTTTAAATTGGTTTGCAGTAGTTTTATTGAGCTGACAGAAGCCAAGTGGCGAATATAGGACAAGTCAGCGCGCATTCATTTCCTGTACGGAAAAGGGGGGGGGGGGCATTGTAATTTCATCTTATTTATAGAAAACGAGGAGATCGTTGCGCGGACATCACTGCACTTTAAATCAGTTAAAACCGGACATCACTGCACTTTAAATCAGTTAAAACCGGACATCGCTGCATTTAAATCAGTTAAAACCGGACATCGCTGCATTTAAATCAGTTAAAACCGGACATCGCTGCGCTTTAAATCAGTTAAAACCGGACATCGCTGCATTTAAATCAGTTAAAACCGGACATCACTGGGCTTTAAATCAGTTAAAACCGGACATCGTTATTCAACGTGACAAATTCTGAGCAGATTCTAACCAGCTAATCACTGCTCATAAAGGTAATTCAAAACAAATCCAAACCGGACATCATTGTTCAAGACAGCAATGGTAAATTAGTTCAGACTGTATGTCTTCGTTACACTTTGTGTTCTGACAAAACCAATTAACGAATCCCTCAATCATATCATACAATTACTGCTTCCTGAAACTGATTTAACATGCAATCAAAATCCCAATCCATTAATTCTCCAATTTCGCGTTCGTATATTTTGAAAAAAAAAATGTCACAAAACAGTGTGCATGGCTTCCCTTGATCATTGTGGAAAAACTGCGGTACATGGTGGTGCATGACCGTGCGTGCTCGTTGTGATAAAAAAAATATTTTGTGCAGTGTTGCCACCATCAATTTTTTCCCAAGCTCGCACGGCCGTATACTGCAGTATCCAATTCCGGTTCCAATGTAGCTACAGCCTCACGCTCTAAAATAAATTTACAGAAATGGCATTCTGAAAAATACCTAAGCAATTTGTGGGTTTGACGCGCTCTTATATCAAGGCGATCAGGCCTATTTGTATATACCTGTCTCATTTAGAAAGTGGAACATTATATGTGATTAATTTCGAGCAGAGGCATCAGACGGTTTGCGGTTTAAGTCGATTGCGGGTGATATATTATTAATTTCTTTTGGTACTTGACTACGTGTGTAACTAATAATTAAAATATATAAGGGGCAGGAAAATTGTTCCCATTAAGGTTCGTGGTCCTTGTGCAAAGTGAAAAAAAATATCTTGTGCAAAGATGTGCAACAACCACTTTTTGGTGCTTTTTAAAAAAAAAAAAATTAAGCAAAAGCTTAGATGGAACTTTATACGGGAGAATCAGCAAACTCATAATCTTAAAAAAAAATTGCAAGATGTCATCGAATATTTTTGTTCACCAATCTTTTATACAACCATGTAAACTGTTGTCTAGTTGCCCCCCTTATGCCGCTTTGACAGCCATATCAGTAATAGGGGGGTCAATAACGATTGATTCCAGCTATAATTTGTACTAGATACGACCCAAGGCGTAGCATATGCCGCAGACTTGATCACAGATAGTGCTAAATGAAGGGGGAAAGAACGGACAGACATAGAAGCATGAAGAAATGAACAAAGCCAGTGAACGTTGGGGGGGGGGGGTAATAGGGGAATCCTCGTCTCGTGACATCTGCATGGCTGTTGCTGTTACCTGCCAAAACCCTGCACCGCTATCGCTTGCTAACCATACACTGTGATTGGACGTTCCAGTCGAGGGTCATTCGTCATGCTTCTTTGCATTTTTGTATTTTCGAAATGTTTTGCCCTGCTTATGATAATGAATATCCATATGGTTATGTCTCGAATATACAGGATTTGTTTTTTTAAGGGTTTTAAAAAAAAATTAATCGAAATTGGTGAAGATAGAGAGATATATTTTGGGTTAGGAAAGTTGAAATAAATTCAAAATATTTCATTCATGGTAAAGAACTAACCCAAACTAAGGATTCAAAATACTTAAAAGTCATAATAAATGAGAAACTATATTGGAATCCCCATGTCAATGAAGTTATAAAAAAAATTAAACAAAACCTTAGGTTTTCAACAAAAAAAAAAAACTTTTACAAATGAAATAAAGATATAAAACTAAAATGCTACCTCACCCTGGTGAGACCTATACTAGAATATGCATCTTCTGTAAGGGACCCATCCACCGAAGAAAATATTGATAAGTTAGAACAAATCCAAAAAAGAGCTGCCAGATTCATAACTGGAGAATATTCAAATCTAACAAGAGGAACACCATTAGTTAAATCATTCAACCTTGAAACACTAGAGGATAGAAGAGCCAAGAGTAAATGAGTAAGTATACATAAAGCAATTTATTATAATTTAGAAATACAACACAAAGATAACTTAATGCAACCCTCATATAGACTTAAGGATAAAAACACCTTTCTTATTCCCTATGCAAGAACAAACACACAATTTTTCTTTCTTCCCGTCCGGTGTTCGGGCGTGGAATGGGTACCCTTAAGAAACCATTAAAGGCAACTCTTTATCATCATTTAAAATTGAAATAAGAATATGGGCCTAAACACAAACCATAGATAAACGTAGGACGTAATAATCTTCTTTACAGGTGGAGCGTCTGTAACATATAAGATGAGTGTTTTTAAACAGTGCTACTTAAAGTTATGGTCCGCGGGATAATTAGCTGCCGTTCCGCTGCTATTATCAAGAAGGGAAAGTAAAAAGTAATTAATTTTTCATTTTCAGCCATTAATACTAACCCAGAACTTTGACAAAATTAATCGACTTTTTCGAGTTGTACTTACCAAAAGAAGATGACCCACCAAAAAGCACTGGATGGATAAACAATCCATTTATTGTATCGTATGTTGTTTCGTCTCTCACTGTGGAAGATGAATTGCTGGAGTTGGCAGCGTTTGAATTATTTTATAAGAATGACGTAATTATGGCCTCTCTCTCATCTGTTGTGATTCACGTGAGTACAGAATACCATGAATTAGCCGAAATCGTTCACAACACTCTTCTTCCGTTGCCGCCATCTTAAGTATGTGAAGTTGGTTTTGATTTTTTCAAGAATGAGCATTAATAAGACAATGTAAAGCAGGGTTGCGTAACCTGCGGCCTGGGACACAAAAATTGCGGCCGAGGAAATCTTTTAAAATTATAATCGCCTGCGATCATCAAATGTTTGCAATTTGGCAATATGTTATGTAAAGTATTAAACGAAATATCGAATTTCCAAATAACAATCTTAAGCACTTGTTTTTGTGGAAGAAATTATGACTACGGCATCTGTAGCGTTAGCTGGAGTTTTGGGCGCTCATATACATACATTGTAGGTTGTAGCTAATGAGGGCAGGCCATGCAGTTTAGCAGCTTAATATTGAAGCGCAACGAAACCGTGTGTTGCGCACATTCGATGTATCGTGTTTTCTCTTTGTAACCGTGTAACACGTCGGTCAACTTTTGTAGGATAATATAGTACACAGTACACACAAATACCCAGACGTCTGTGTACAGTGTACCTCACTCTTAGCTGGCAGCTGCACCAGAAATCCAGTCAGATTCCTGACATAGCAGTGAGTAAACATAACAGTATTAACAGTGAAAAGGCGTTTAATGAAAACGTTTGATTGTATCATCGTTATACAGCTTGATATACTTATCATGTCGATAAAAAGGAAAAGAACATTGGAAGAAGAGAAACGGAGCTTTAATGTTCAATGTCAATGGGAGTTAGATTTCTTTATGGTTACTTTATAACTTTTTGATAAAATTCCATGACATTTTAAATGTTGTTATATGTTTCCTTTATTGAAACATACCGAATAAATTTGTTTAAATTCTGTCAACTATTAAAACAAGTGAAGATAAAAACGATGATTGCCATCATCAACATATTTACATACAAAATGACGACGATAGTAAATAAACAATAAGCAGTTTTTCTAAAAATGTAGACTGACATAATTTCTGACCAATTGTACATAAAAATTACAATTATATTTTCAACTAGATATAGAATATATTGGTGTACAAATAAGCAATTTGTCTTAAAATAAATGTTTATTGTCAACATCTCATGTAATTTAAAATTAAATTGCCCGTAATCGCTGCACCAGAAAGCACCGGTACTAACATTTCAATATTGTGTTGTTCTTGGCAAAATTGGGGTAACAAGACAATAATTTTTAATTTTATTTGAAACTTTTTTGAAATTGATGTACAATAATGAGAAGCATATTATTATTAATTTCAGCTGCTTTGAAAAATTTACTTTTAGTGAATTACACTTATGTTTACAAAATATTTTATTGTAAATTTGTAAAAAACATTTTAATTATTGCATTTATTATAACTACGGAAACAATGTCATTAAAAGATTAATGTAAATCAAAATGTATCCTAATATATTGCAATGATGACTTTTCTGCGTATGTCAGTTTCATCTTTCAAATAAGTGGCAAGACACTTAACTTCAATCCCTTAACAAGGGATACCATGTCAATGAAATACAACTATTCTCATAACTGTACGTTTACTTCACACCAGTATAAAACGAAATCATGTCTTTATTTTATAGTTCTTTCGATTTCTAATGTGTAATCGCTGTAACAATTGAATGTAGAATTAAAATCAACATTATTAAAATTGACTTTGTTACTCACACAATTAGTGAGACATTTATTGAGTATTTATGTATTTTATTTTATAGTTGATAAATTTCAGGCCAAACATTTGACACCGTACACGATTACCTAACATAGTTGTTGTGGTGACATTGTAATAGACGTCGTTGTGGTGACATTGAAAGAGAAGTGTTGTTGTGGTGACATTGAAAGAGAAGTGTTGTCGTGGTGACATTGTAAGAGACGTTGTTTTGTGGTGACATTGTAAGAGACGTTGTTTTGTGGTGACATTGTAAGATACGTGTTGTTGTGGTGACATTGTAAGAGACGTTTTGTTGTGGTGACATTGTAAGAGAAGTGTTGTTGTGGTGACATTGAAAGAGACGTGTTGTTGTGGTGACATTGTAAGAGACGTGTTGTTGTGGTGACATTGTAAGATACGTGTTGTTGTGGTGACATTGAAAGAGACGTGTTGTTGTGGTGACATTGTAAGTGAAGAGTTGTTGTTATGACATTGAAAGAGACGTATTGTGGTGACAATTTAAGAGACGTGTTGTCGTGGTGACTTTGTAAGAGACGTGTTGTTGTGGTGACATTGTAAGAGACGTGTTGTTGTGGTGACATTGTAAGAGACGTGTTGTTGTGGTGACATTGTAAGATACGCGTTGTTATGGTGACTTTGTAAGAGACGTGTTGTTGTGGTGACTTTGTAAGAGACGTGTTGTTGTGGTGACATTGTAAGATACGTGTTGTTGTGGTGACTTTGTAAGAGACGTGTTGTTGTGGTGACATTAACATTGTAGAAGACGTGTTGTTGTGGTGACATTGTAAGAGACATGTTGTGATGACATTGTAAGATACGTGTTGTTGTGGTGAAATTGTAAGAGACGTGTTGTTGTGGTGACATTGTAAGAGACGTGTTGTTGTGGTGACATTGTAAGAGACGTGTTGTTGTGGTGACACTGTAAGAGACGTGTTGTCGTGGTGATTTTGTAAGAGACGTGTTGTTGTGGTGACATTGTAAGAGACGTGTTGTTGTGTTGACATTGTAAGAGACGTGTTGTTGTGGTGACATTGTAAGAGACGTGTTGTTGTGGTGACATTGTAAGAGACATGTTGTGATGACATTGTAAGATACGTGTTGTCGTGGTGACATTGTAAGAGACGTGTTGTTGTGGTGACATTGTAAGAGTCGTGTTGTTGTGGTGACATTGTAAGAGACGTGTTGTTGTGGTGACATTGTAAGAGACGTGTTGTTGTGGTGACATTGTAAGAGTCGTGTTGTTGTGGTGACATTGTAAGAGACATGTTGTGATGACATTGTAAGATACGTGTTGTTGTGGTGACCATTTAAGAGACGTGTTGTCGTGGTGAAATAAAACTATTCTCATAACTGTAAGTTAACTTCACACCAGTATAAAACGAAATCATGTCTTTATTTTATGCTTCTTTCGATTTCTAATGTGTAATCGCTGTAACAATTGAATGTAGAATTAAAATCAACATTATTAAAATTGACTTTGTTACTCACACAATTAGTGAGACATTTATTGAGTATTTATGTATTTTATTTTATAGTTGATAAATTTCAGGCCAAACATTTGACACCGTACGCAATTACCTAACATAGTTGTTGTGGTGACATTGTAATAGACGTCGTTGTGGTGACATTGAAAGAGAAGTGTTGTTGTGGTGACATTGAAAGAGACGTGTTGTTGTGGTGACATTGTAAGAGACGTGTTGTTGTGGTGACATTGTAAGAGACGTGTTGTTGTGGTGACATTGTAAGAGAAGTGTTGTTGTGGTGACATTGTAAGAGAAGTGTTGTTGTTATGACATTGAAAGAGACGTGTTGTTGTGGTGACATTGTAAGAGACGTGTTGTTGTGGTGACATTGTAAGAGAAGTGTTGTTGTTATGACATTGAAAGAGACGTGTTGTGGTGACAATTTAAGAGACGTGTTGTCGTGGTGAAATTGTAAGAGACGTGTTGTTGTGGTGACATTGTAAGAGACGTGTTGTTGTGGTGACATTGTAAGAGACGTGTTGTTGTGGTGGCATTGTAAGAGACGTGTTGTTGTGATATTGTAAGGGACGTGTTGTTGTGGTGACATTGTAAGAGACGTGTTGTTGTGGTGACATTGTAAGAGACGTGTTGTTGTGGTGAAATTGTAGGAGACGTGTTGTTGTGATGACATTGTAAAATACGTGTTGTTGTGGTGACATTGTAAGAGACGTGTTGTTGTGGTGACATTGTAAGAGACGTTGTTTTGTGGTGACATTGTAAGAGGCATTGTTTTGTGGTGACATTGTAAGAGACGTGTTGTCGTGGTGACATTGTAAGATACGTGTTGTTGTGGTGACTTTGTAAGAGACGTGTTGTTGTGGTGACATTAACATTGTAAGAGACGTGTTGTTGTGGTGACATTGTAAGAGACATGTTGTGATGACATTGTAAGATACGTGTTGTTGTGGTGAAATTGTAAGAGACGTGTTGTTGTGGTGACATTGTAAGAGACGTGTTGTTGTGGTGACCATTTAAGAGACGTGTTGTCGTGGTGACATTGTAAGAGACGTGTTGTTGTGGTGACATTGCAAGAGACGTGTTGTTGTGGTGACCATTTAAGAGACGTGTTGTCGTGGTGACATTGTAAGAGACGTGTTGTTGTGGTGACATTGTAAGAGATGTGTTGTTTTGGTGACATTGTAAGAGACGTGTTGCTGTGGTGACATTGTAAGAGACGTGTTGTTGTGGTGACATTGAAAGAGACGTGTTATTCGTGGTGACATTGTAAGAGACGTGTTGTTGTGTTGACATTGTAAGAGACGTGTTGTTGTGGTGACATTGTAAGAGACGTGTTGTTGTGGTGACCATTTAAGAGATGTGTTGTCGTGGTGACATTGTAAGAGACGTGTTGTCATGGTGACATTGTAAGAGACGTGTTGTTGTGGTGACATTGTAAGAGACGTGTTGTTGTGGTGACCATTTAAGAGACGTGTTGTCGTGGTGACATTGTAAGAGACGTGTTGTTGTGTTATTGTAAGAGACGTGTTGTTGTGGTGGCATTGTAAGAGACGTGTTGTTGTGATATTGTAAGAGACGTGTTGTTGTGGTGACATTGCAAGAGACGTGTTGTTGTGATATTGTAAGAGACGTGTTGTTGTGGTGA